>CM018048.1:36573147-36903147 GCA_008638375.1 Nyssa sinensis
CAATAGATGCTGGTTTTCTTAAGTGTGGTGGTATATCTATTGTTCAACGCTCCTAGATTCTAGTTTTTTCTTCCCTTTTTTCTGTTTGTGTCCAAGCTGCATTATCTATTTCTCCTTCTTCAGTAGAGATACTTTATTTGCATTTCAATGCCTTTTTGTACTTCCACTTCTTTTATAGAAAAGAAAGAGTAGAAATAAAATATAAAAATAGGAAAACATGGTTCTACGCCATTGCTCTTCAGTTAAAACAGCCCTGTTTAAATTTCAATACATTTAAAGTGGAGTTAATACATAAATTTGTAGGACCAAATATCAATTACACAGTTTTTGATATCTTCAAATTTTTAGTCACTAAGGTTCTGTCTCCAGAGAATACGGAAAAAAATAATTTTTTTTTTTTTAGGAAATTCACAAAGTCATGTTAGTTTAGTTCCAAACTTTACAAAAAAATTGATAGGTAAGTGGCCCTTGGGGTGGGAGTTCACCCTGGGACCTTGGGAATATTACCCAAGCCTCTTCCCAACTCATTCAACCCCAAGGATTCCAAATTCTAAAAATTTAGATGGAGATATTCCAAAATATAAAGAAAATATTGAAAAGAAAATCCCAGATTTAGATCAGGAGGTTGTTTTCGCCGTTAAAGGAAGTTATGAAACTTTACAACAAGAGCCCAACAATTACCAAAAAGAGTTCCCAAAAGAAAAGGAAAGAAAAAACCAAGACCCCAGTGTCTCTCTCTTACCAAATATGTCACCTGATTAATGTTATTCTGGGATTCGTTCAAACGGCCACAAAAGAGAAAAAATATTTCTTAGAATCTTACTTCATATAAATATAGCCACATTTAGTATGCATTACCTATAGATATGCACCATGCACACAAACACGTGATTTCAAGAGATAACTTTCCTTTGCATACAAACACGTGACAAATACATTTGAAGTTTTCGCTCCCCTTGGGCACGATGTTAATATAGTTTTATACCTTTTACTGATCCAAAAAAACAGATAACCTTCCTCTGCTGGATTCTGAGTTCAGTGTACTTCAAATTACATTTAGTGACGAAATTGACAATAAAAAAAAAAAAAAAGATCAGAAAATTTGAAAAAACTGTACCTTACAAAGATAGTGCATGAGAGTCATCTTGTTGTTTCGGGCTCGTGTATCAGTGAGTTTAAGAAGACTATCCAATCGAAATCCAATGGCGGCTCCTACAGGCGTGAAATTACGGCATTACTCAGCAACAATAAGAAATATATGTAAACAATAAAAAAAATAGACTTTATCCCTGAAAAGACGTATGGCACAAACAGAGAGAGAGAGAGAGATAAAGGATTGGCTGAGATAGTGCCAACACAAGTGAAGCAAGGTGGTTTTTGTGGCCACTGGTATTTTCGTAATAATACAGAAGTGGTTCTAATGTGATCTGTTCATCTGTCAAACTTCGAGCAGAAGTGATATTTGATCCTGTCAGTGCTGAAAATGTTGATTTAGCATATATAGGGGAGGACGACCTCTCCACCAACCCAAGGTATGACTTCGAGCAGAGGCAATGTCTCCTACTAAAAGATTGAGGAAAGCTGTTTTGACATGAGGGTGATCTCTCCACCACCCCAAGGGCACATGACAATATGCCAAGGACGAGTCATGAACTAGGCATGGCTCACAGAGCCCCAAGCACCCTTCGGTGTGACTCGGTTGGTTACTTACAAATATTGGGGTGGCGCATGTTCTAACTCGGCGGCAATACGTGGAATGACTAGGTGGCACAATGTGGATTGACTCGTAAGACTGATGCATGACTACAAGGCATGGCATGGATGTGGCTCAACATTCAAGTAGTTCAATAAGTCAAGCCATGAGCTGCGCATGGCTTGGCATGTGGCACAAACACATGACAGAGACACATGGTCATTCCCATTGCTACCAGAAGCTTGTATCAAGGATTCATGGTCAAACTTGGACAAGGACTTTGACTTGGTGGCGTGGCGTGGCGTGGCATGCGCTGATTGATTCTCAGTGTGAAAGTGATTATAAGCGACTGAGTAGTTGTTTGAAGGGCTGCATGCAGAGATGGTTTAGACAGAGATTGTAATTGTTACCTATGTGTTCCATGTTTGAAGGAGGCAGCATGGCCTAATGGTTGTGGTTGGTAACTGTTAGGGCCTTTTGCGGCAATTTGATTGGTCCAACACCTCCTATGCAGTTGGGGTTGTCAACCGCCATATTTGTTTGTATAAATAAGCTTTGCCAGGCCATGTGTGGCAGATGGGAGCCTTTGGTCAAATATGTATTCTTTTGTATCATTGTGTTGATGAATGAAAGGTGTTGCCCTGTAACCTGTGTTGCCTTATTGTATGTTGTGTATGCCTACGTGTGAGTGTGTGGCTGATTCTTGAAGGCAACACCTTCACAGGGTAACCTTCATTTGTGCTGCTCCATGTCGGCATGTTCATGTTGTGTCATATGCGGGGGTATACTTTTTTTCGGCCAAATTGAGGGTACATGACCCCTCTTTGAATTTGGTGGAGCATTTGGAGGGAGAGGAATAATAGGATTTTTTAGGGCTCGGAGAGGCCCCTTTACAGGTTGTAAAAGCTTTGGTTTTGAGATCCCTCTTTTTTTGGTTTCAGGGGGGGTTATTGCATAGCTATGGATAGTTTTTTTTGTCTTTTTTACACTATGTGTCTTGATCCTTAGGGACTTCTAAATATTTTTGTAATTGGGTGCAACCCCTTGGTGGTTCTAATGAAACTATGAAAGTTCACTTATCAAAAAAAAAAGTTCAATTAGTGGTTATAGGTTTGATATTCAATATCAATAGTTACTCAGCAAGTAAAATAAGTTTTAGCAAGTTGTTACACGGTATTATGGCAATTAATTGAAGTGATATTGTAGTGAGTTATTGTAAAGGAGACTCTCATGGTACTATAATAAGATACCATACAAATTACTCTCTTGAGTTATTGTTCACACTACTATAGCTATAAGCCTATAAACTACTTAGGTTTTATTGGTCCTTCAAGTTTTCTTATACTTAGTTTTTCATAATGGTTGATACTATTTCAATAAAAAGACCCATTACTTATGTAATTAGGGTTTTAAGGCTGTCATTATGATACTAATCATCTCGTTCCATGAAATCAACATTTAACTAAGAAGTTGAACCTTTCAACCGGCCCTTTGTTTAATATCTTTCTTCTTCTCAATTCTCCTACTTCGTAGTGCCCATAGTTAGTGAAAATACAAGTACCAACATTGAAGAAGGGGCTTGTGTGATGCTTGTAAGACCTTGATATACATTTTTGGGAAGTGAGAAAAGCTGGCCGAGACTAACAGGGCTGAGGGAGCCAAGAGGCTCTGTCGAGGGTGATGAGAGGCTGGGCCGAGGAGGCCGAGAGGTGCCGAAGGAGCCAAGAGGCTCAGCCGAGAGTGGCCGAGGGAGACGAGAGGCACCGAGAAGGGGAGGACCGAGAAAGAGAAACTATGGTTTAGAAAACCTGCTCTGATACCACGTTGAAGATATTTTAGAGAATTAAAAAAATGTATTCTTCTCTTTAGAAGGTCAAGATTTATAGTCACAATTTACAAGTAAATAAGGGAACTATCCTAAATTAGCTCTTACAATCAATCAATCTAATGCCTAAATTAAGTTACAGATTAAGTTCAATCTAATGTCTAAATTAAGCTACAGATTCGGTTCGATATTTACAACAGATACCTTGCATATTTGATTCCTCTAAAATGATAGGCTACACATTTGAAGAGGATAGAAATCAACAAATTTCTACTCACCCCTTGCAGTTCCATGGTTCAAAGCATTACCCAATGAAAGAATAGTTTGCATGATTCGTTTCAACTTGACTGAATTCCTGATCTGATAAGCACATTAGTCAAAAAGATAAGAGATGACTATCTTCAAAAGACAGCTTTGTCACAAGAAACAAGTAGAAGTAAAATGGCAGAATAGCTTGCCTCTTCAGCAACAGAATGTACAAGATTCAAACTATTTCTAAGGTCAGAAACCTGGAAAAAAATGCAAGAAAAGTACCAGATTGGTAATATTAATAATTAAAAAAAGGAAGAAAACAAGATGAGCTATATTGCCTCTGACCTGGGAATGGAATTGTATTTTAAATGAGAAAACTCTTAGCTTAGGACTCTACCCGTGGCACTTTCATCAACTCTAAGAAGAACTGTAGGAGAAATGTTTAGAATCTTAATCAGAGCATAATGAAAATAAAGTTATTTCAGATACATGTGAAGGTAATTTTCCAAACCATGCGTGGAAGTTCAACTAATAAATCAGAATTGAGGACAGAAATTTCAATTATGGGCCCAAGATGATTTAAATGACAACTTACAGATGCTGATTAGAGTATCTTCTTCCCCAATTTTTGCATGGCAAAAATGTTAATTAATGGCAAAGCAAGCGATGGTCACAGACTCATAAAATGATTATGAGATTTATCCACTCAGTGGATGGTGGCAAATGTGAAAAGTGAAGACAAAGAAGAAGAATCCCACTAACCTGTTCGCATTTTCCTAAGTTCTCCTTGTCACCATTGTAATTCTGAACACAGAAGTATGGTTATAACTTGAGAAATTTGACCATCATACTCTACAATCTAATTCTATATATCGAAAGGCACCTAACAATTGGTGGAGGTAATATTGAAACTCCCACCATTGTAGAAACTATTATGAAAGATTCCAGAAAGAAATACTCAAAACAAAGTTTCCTCACCTTGAGAAGTTCCATTTCTTCTTTTGTTGGACAGAACTTTATAAGGTTATCAACCTGATCAACATCCAATGCCGAATCGTCCAAGGCAAGGACTGAACTCTGATACAAAAATTTATATGGAGCAAAAATTAGAAAGAACCAATAAAAGAACTGCATTTATACTTAAATTAGCAAGTTAGGATCTGACATAAACATGGCACTTCTGTATTGACAAAATAATCAGATATCTGCCCTCCAATGTCTAGGCATGGGACCCAGCTAACATGTATGCTTCCTTGAGTGCTTCATGTGATACATGTATTTAAGAATGTGATTATAGAAATGTGTCAGCTTTGTGTAAGAACCCAAGAAAGTGGTCTACAATAGTCAAGTAAAAAGAGAGGCGACAAAATGTAACAATATGATCAGGATCCTTGAATGCCAGTGCAACATAAACTATCAAAAAGTGGCCTAATAAATTCAGGATGAGTACAATACACACATTGAAATTTTTCTAGCATGATTACACTTAAAAAATATATATAACTGTCTCTGTGGAAGCCTGTGAAATGGAGTCAGCAAACATGATCAAATCCAAATCGTCATAAATCAACACAGAAAATTCAATTCCAGTATTCACTGTAAATCTTAACAATCAAAAAAGTGGGGAAATATTCTATTATATATCACTACATTTGGAATATGTGATATCTGAACATATAGATATATTAGTAGGCACTAATATTGAAATATCATATATATGTGTGCATGTGTGTGACTTTAAGAAATATTTGATATCTCAAGGAAACTATATGATATGTCAAAAGAAACTTCAATTTGCAAAATTCACACTCACATGGCCAAGACATCTTAAACGACCTTCCCTTAGCGTTCCTCATTACGTCTTCAATTGGCACTATCTAACTTTGCAAGAATACATTCATTTTCCCATTCTTATATTGCCACTCATCCATCAAACAATTTTCCCATGAACTACATTCTTTTTAGCATCTTACTTGACTGTCCACCATTTTGTACTATAACGTTTAGTTGAACGTACAACAATTTTTGTAAAATGTTTGCCTTTTCACCAGACTGGTACCAAACAACATTTCACATGTATTCCACTTCATCCATGTTGGTTTAATTAGATGGACAATGTCCTCCTTGATCTCCCTGTTCTGAAAGATAACTGATCCATAAGAGCAAAAACATCATCACTTTTTTTTATCTCTTGGACAATAATTTTCATAATACCCTATTTTAACTTCTAGTTAGAGCTACATCTCGGGCAAGCTACATGAGCCCAACCCAAATTTTGAGCAGGACGGGATAGTTCTTTTTTTACATCAGTCTGAGCCTAGGTTAAAAAACTTGAGTTCGATCTATATTCAAGTTGGGTTTGAGCTAGGCTCTGGAGCAAGCCAACCTAACCCAAGCCCAACCTCATTATATATATACATACATTTCATACATTTATACCTTTTTGATCGGTAAAAAGTGTAATTTATTACAAATGCCTAGAGGACACAACTCATTTACAAAAGATTAGATGCAAAGGAGTTAGAGCCAAGCTCCTACTATACAATTCAAATCCCCCAAAAACTCTACAAAAGTGTGAATCAAGTCTGGAAGATGCCTAGAACTCCAAAAAATGAAAATTCACAAGGAAATTGCTCTTCCACCTAGGCGCCGACAATTGGACATCATCAAACATTCGTCTATTTTGCTCCCACCAAATACACCACATCAAGAAATGAGGGGCAAGCCTCCATACTCCTCGAACCCTCTTGGATGGGCAGCCTCTACCCAACAAGCCATCAGCTCCTTTGAATGGGGCATAACTCACCAGACTCCAGAAAGAACTGAGATAACTGTCCACATCTCCCAGGCAAATGCACAATGAAGAAGCAGATGAATAGAACCCTCACCGGGCCCCTGTACATGAAACAACAACTAGGCAAAAGCTTGTCCCCCTTGCCCAAATTGTCTAGAATCAGAATTGCCCCTCACAGCTGTCCAAACAAAAAAATAAACCTTCAAAGGCGCCTTTACTTTCCGTATGTCTATCCAAAGGGAAATCAGAAACTCCCTCATCACAAAGAACTATATAGAATGATCTAACACTAAAAAGTCCACTCCTGTTAGGATTGGATCCCATCTCATCCTTCCTACTGCTAGATAACTGAACCTCATAAAGAGTTGCCAAAAACATCTCAACCAACTCCAACCTTCAATCTTGAAAAGCCCTACTAAACTTTCAATCCCAAACAACTACTCCATCACAAAAGTGAAGTCTGCCACCAATGCCTCACTATCTGAACTAAACAGAAAAAATTGGAAACTGTCTCTCAAGGCCACATCCTCAAAACACCTATACCTAATCCTATGCCCATTCCGCACCAGAAACCCCACATAATTCTGAAACAACCTCCAATCCTTCTGGATACCTTTCCATAACCCTCCTAACCTATGAGACGCAAAGACTAAGTCACTGGTCCGTCCCCTATCTTGAACCCCAAACCTACACATCACACCACACCTGCCTCCATAAACTGTCAGGCTCTGGGGAGAACTGCCAAAGCCATTTTCTAATAAAGTCTGATTAAAGCAGCGAAGGGACCTGACACCAAGTCCACCCCTTTGCAATCTCCTCTCGTGCACAACATGGAAGGGTGCCTATTTTACAGCCTATAGTACCTACCTGACCATTAATTCCTTTCACAATCCCACTACTATGATCTCACTCAATCTTCACAATATTAACCCGGATCTGCAGTACTACCCAGAAGCAAATCAAAATACCTATAAGACATTTCAACTGATCTTCATCTACCCCACGAAAAAACGACTGTATCATTGGCAAAGCGGAGATGAGAAACAGACATAGAACGCCTGCCTATTGTGCCTGCTTGAAAGCCCAACAAAAGACCCTTCACAACAGCCAGATCAATCATACGACTCAACACTCCATCACTGGAATAAACAACAATGGGGAGATAGTTTTCCCTTGCCTCAAACCTCTTGAACAAGAAAAGAAACTCAACGGGGACCCATTCATAATTACCAAGAACCGAACGGAAGAAATGCATTCCCGAATCCAACCCCTCGACTCCAAAAACCATCCTCCCCAGCACATGAATGAGAAATTCCCAATTGACATTATCATAAACCTTCTTGATATCAAATTTGCAGATCAACCTGAACATCCCACTACGCAATCTAGCTTTCATGCATTCATTAACTATTAGAATTGCATCCGGGATCTACCTGCTGCCAACAAATGCTAAGAGGACGAAACTAACTTATCCACTACTGATTTCAACAGATTAGCCAATAGTTTAGCCAGAATCTTATACACACTCCTAACCGAGCTTATATGCCGGAAATCACGCAAGTCAAATGCCCCCCCTTCTTTGAAACTAATGCGATGAAGGACACTAGCAAGGATCTCTCAAAAGTACACTTCATGGAATTTCTGCAACAAATATCACTACAAATAATGGTACAAGAGTGCTGAAAGAAAAGCTAATGTAAATTACACCAAACCCCCTATTCCACATAACATTGGCTTCTTTTATGTAAATTCAATTTCCCTTCATCTTCCATCATCAAGAAGAAATAGTTTTTCTCCATTCAAGTTCTTTCACCCAGTCCTTTGGCATGTATTTTGTTTCATCTCCTAAAACATACATCTAAATTCTAATACTATCAATTTATGTTGTGTATTTGGACTCACCCATGTTATTACTTGAAGATCCTTACATGGTCCTCAACCAAGATTTTTAGAAAGGAAAAAGTTTATTCGATCAATACTGCAAACGATATTACATGTTGGTCCCTATTGTTAAACCTTCTGTTAGCTTTTACAAGATCATATGCCATTGCAAACTCTAAGATATTACATTCTGGGCCTCGTTACTTTTCCAAATCCACAATCTTTATGTACTCCCTCACATTCTTCACTATTTTCCTGGGAAGGTCATTTAAATCTCCATCCTTAATAATTTTCTCTGCATCTAGTATTCCTTTATTTTATTTTCTTTTTTTGACAAGTATTTTGTAATTGTAAACAAAAGCACAAGGGGGCGCAATCCATATACAAAAAAACTAGGGAACTTAAGGCTTCCCCATTACAATTCAATTCATCCAAAAAATTTATAAAAATAAAAATAAAAACAGAGAAATATGACACTTTCCTAAAATCCAAAAATGAAAAGTATATATTATCTTTATTAGTTTATATATAGGCATTTCCTTCTCAAAAGTTCGCTGATTGCACTCTCTCCTTACACACCACATCATGCAAAGCAGAACTACTTTCCAAGTAGTACTAAAACCATTAGAAGGGCAAACTGCTAACCAACACCACAAGGGATCTTTCACTGAATTTGGCATGGTCCAAAAACCCCAAAAATAGTAAAAAAACATCGACCAAACATCCGTATCGACCATAAAATGGAGAAGATCATTAAAGGACTACTCCACTCTCGTGCACATGAAACAACAACTATGGAGAAGTTGTCCCCTTATCCCTTGCCGCCGTCCACACAAAAAATGATACCTTAGAAAGAATTGGGACCTTCCAAATACCTTCCATGGGAATTCCCTCCCCCACATCACCTCATAACACCCTGTAACAAGATCTTACCCCAAATTTCCCGCTTCCAACAAATGGAATTATCGCTCTCAGCCAGCACTCAAGCCCTATACAACAGCTCCATGAATTCTACCACCAAAGACAACAAAGAATGGAAAGCTCTCGAGAAGTGCAGGTCCCATACCACATCCAGCTCTGAAACACACACAGTCTACCACCATTGTCCACTTATCCACGACAATGCAAAACAAGTCAAGAAATCTCCTATTTGGTAGAATATCATCACACCACATGTCATGCCAAAACCCAAATTTACTCCCATTAACCACCACAAGCTGAATTTGTTTGAAGAAATCATCCCAACCTTTATGAATCCCTTTCCACAAGCTCACTCCATGCGAACAAACCAATTCAGTGAAACTCCACCCTCGAGGACTAACTCCATATTTTTCTTCCACCACCTTGCACCAAAGACAATCTGTCTCAACTGCAAACCGCCTCAACCACTTTCCCACAAGTGCCTTGTTGAATTACCTTAAAGATCCCACCCTGAGGCGGCCACAGCCTAGGGAGAACACACCTTATCCCAAGATATAAGATGATAGTTAAACTCCTCCCCCAATCCACCTAACAAGAAATATCTCTAAAGCTTCTCCAATAGTTCAATAACTCAAGCCAAAATGGAGAAAAGAGACATAGTAGGTTGTTGACCTACAGAGGGTGCATTTTATAAGCGTCAATTTACTCTTTTCAAGAGGCACTGCCTCTTCCATCCTGTCAACCTCTTATCCATTCACTTTACAACCAAATCAGAAGCTGCCTTTGCTTTAAAGGCAAGCCTGAGAGGCAATCTCAAATACAAAATCAGCAAGGCTGTAACAGCAGATCCCAAGTTAGCTGCTAGGTACTGGAATAATACCTGACTTAGCTAAATTGAGCACAAGCCAAAAACTGCTTCGAAGCACATGAGAATGTATCACAAATACTGCAACTGAATTTCCTCAGTAACGCAGAAAATGATAGTATCATCCACAAACAAAATGTGGAACACTGAGATGGAAGATCCCCTCACATCGACTCCAAATCCAATCAAAAAACTTCCCGCAACCGCCTTGTCAATCAACCAATTCAAAACAAGGTGTAACTATATGTTTTACAGGTTGTCTATTTTCTCCTAGCTTGGAACAATGGCATAAAATATTGGGCACTAATCATGAAAAGTAGGTTGACATAAGTGTTTAGATGCTGAAAAGTTCCAAAAATGACACAAATGCTGAAGGATAAATCGGTGCAATAATCAATCAAACTTTTCAAAGACAAAGGACTATTGTATATTGCATGAAACTGAATTACAAAAGGACTGAAAGTTCGTGAATGATAAAAATTAGAGTTGTCTTATGTTGTAGTCATGCCAACAAAATCATCCAAGTGACAGTAAACAGGAGTACATTTCAATATGACAAGTCAATAGAATTCAAGACATGTTAAAACATCAATGAATATATTATTGTGCATAACCATTGGGATTGAATATCTAGATGGCGATAAAGATTAAGAATACTGTTAAATGGATTTTTTTCTTAAAATGAATTTTGTAAAGCAGAATTTTATAATAGCAACCAGGTATCACAATGAGATGACTTCAGGTCAATGGTATGGTTACTCAATAACCGTCCTATAGGAAAACAACTATTACTGATCAAGCAAAGTGGGCAAAGTTCAATTCTCTGTAACTTCTCTATAATTAGTTGAACAATATGATGTAGACCTTTTTCTATTTTATTGAACAAAAAATGTGCTCAATATTTTAATCAAAAGTCATAAAATCTAAAAAATAAAATTATAAATAAGGAAAACAATATCACATACCAGTTAATGAGACCACATTAAAGTTTGCCAAAAATGACTTGAATGAACTCGACGCGAGTGCATTTCCACATACATTTTCCCAGATATTTTGGTAGGGGCATTCGATACTCTCACAATCCTATCTTATTTCAACCTAGAAGGTATTATCATTCTGAATACCATCCCTAATCTTCAATGAACCTGGTCAATACCATAAGAATAGGGGGTGATGGGGCAAACCTAGTTTGACTTGCACCATTGCCATAGCAACTGTAAACGTGACCCACAGCCAACCAAGGTGATACTATCTGATGTGAATAGTGTGCTGGAAAGATTTGAAAAATACAAGAGAAAGGGAAATATAAATTCAAGGTCTAATATTGTTATTTGGCAAGATTCTAATTTAGAACTTGCCTAGGAATTAATTATTTAAGTTGTGTTGTTTTTTCTATGTTTGGGGGTTTTGGAAATTCTAAGCCGTGGGTTGTAGAGCAGGAAGCCATGTTGGCTTTCAATTATGAGCTTTCTCATGTATATTGGGGTAGATTTGGTTGGTCTAATTAGTTGAAAAGGTGCCCAAATCTTCAAGTCAAACTGGCCACCAAGTTAGCAAATTGGGTCTCTAAGTTCTAGTCTTCTATATAAAAGATGTTTTTTCTTTTTACCTATCAAAAAAATAAAAAATAATGTTTTTTGCTTTTTCTTTTTCTTTTTCTCTTTTCTTTTTTCAGTGGTGGGGGATGTGGAATGGAGAAGTCTTTATAGCATATTATTCTGATGTGAGATAGATCTTTTCTTAGGTGTGATTGCCTTCTCCCTCTTATTCTCTACTCCATTTCTCTCTCTTCAACCCTTCCAAAATCTCTTTTCTAAGTTGTTCCCTCTTCTCTTTCTTATTCTATAACATACAAATTATCTTCTTTAATCCGTCCATTCTTTATTTTATTGCTGGACTATCAAAGAAAAAATCTCGAATGTGCTTGAAGGTCTTAAAGAGGTCATCTTATTTGGGGAGTGAGTTATCTCATGGTAAAGGGAGATTCACCCATTACTGTAGTTTCAGCTATAAAGAAGATGATGCATTATTCGCATTAAGTTCATATGAATAAGCAATATTGGGATTTGTTTGCTGCTATGCATGTTTACTTTTCTCGGATTTATAGGTCAGGCAATGGCAAGGTAGACAATCAAGCTAAGAGGGCGCCAACATCCCTCGAGTCTGTTCAGTCTTTTTCTTCTTCAGAGGATACAATTGGTTGGATGCACAGGGAGGAGACTTCTCAGTCAAATCATTCTATTTGTTGCTACTTAGTAATAGGGGCAGAAGTTTCCATGGAGAGCTATTTGGAAATCTAAAGCACCTCTTAAGGTGGCGTTTTTTGCATAGACCGCAGCTTGCAGAAAATTTTGAACATGGACAATCTTAGGAGGAGAGGTCAAATTGTGGTGAATTGGTGTTAGTTGTGCAAATGCAATGAGGAAACGGTTGATCGTCTTCTCATCCATTGTCCTTTTTCTTCGTCAATTTGGACACTTTTGTTGGGTCTATTTGGGATCTTTTGGGTGATGTTGTGATCCACTATGGAGGTCCTAGCTTCGTGGAGGGGAATATCTTTTGATAGGAGGGATGGGAAGAGTTTGGCATATGAATCCACATTGTATTTGGTGGATCGTTTAAAGGGAAAGGAACAATAGAATATTTGAGAGAGTTTTAAACCCTATATGGTCTATGAAAACTCTAGTTTTTTTTTTTAATATAAGAGAAACTATCATTAAAAATTCCCAAGGGGGCCAAACCCATAAGAACACGAGGAGGCTAATGAGATCAAAGCCTTAATGACCCCAAGAAAGCAACTAAACTATAAGGATCTACCGGAATGGCCTCTTCGGCCCAAAAGAAAAAAGGACGTAAAAAATTATCTTTTAAACAAAAAAGGGACTCTTCCTTGCCCTTAAAAAATCTTTTGTTCCGCTCCTTCCAAATGCACCAAATTAAACAAAAAGAGCCATATTCCACGCCCAGCGGTGGCTTTTAGACATGTGATGAACCCTCCAACTAAGAAACGCCTCCCTAATCCTTGTCGGCATAACCCACTGAACCCCAAACAAAGAGAAAAGTCGGGCTTTGAGCTCTCTTTATTTTTAGATTTCAAGGGGTTCCACTTTGTTTATAGATTCTTTTGTACCTTTTTTTCATTCTATGAGCATAGGAGCATAGTTTGCTTTGTATATATTTTTTGTAATTGCTTGCACCCACTTGATGCTTTTTAATGAAATTTGTTACTTATCAAACCAAAAAAAAATCCCTCAAGTCCATTGAGGGTCATCACAACCCAACAGAATTTTGGGATCTTGGGTTGCTTTTGTGTCTAGAGGAGTGATTTCATTGTGTAATTTGTATCCTTTCATGGTTGGACGTCTTCTCCACCTTTGCACTTGATCATTTATTTTTGTTGCTTCCTATCAATAAGAATGGTAACAATTTATTTTCATGAAAGAGAGATTTATCCTGTATTGGAAGTTTTGCAAAAGTGAGAAGAAGAAACAAAACAGTTGTAGAAAAGATATAATTATATATGGTTTCTCTAATTCTTAACTTAAATTGTAAAAACTTTGATAGGAATTAAAAATTTAATCATAGATCGCTCAATTCAGCAACAAAATTGTTGTAAGATTTGCCACCAAGACTATTTAGAGCCAGGATCCAAGTGTTGAGGGGATATCATCTTCCGAGTTGGTGTTGCTTGTGCAAGAATGCAGAGGAATCGGTGAATCATCTTTTTGTTCATTGCCCCATGGGGCTAGAGAGGTGCGGAATCTATTTCTTTTTTTGTGTGGATGTAGTTGGGTGATTTCAGCTACTATAATGGAGATTCTTTTGGGGGGTCCTTAACACATTAATTTGTAGACTTGCACTTGAAAATATTGGGTTCACCCCCCTTGGGCGGCGCTTTTATTATATATATACATCTTTACTAATAAAAAAAAACAAACAAACAAGAAAAACCATATCACCCCATTATTCAGAAGAAAATTGGGGAAGATACCAATTGGTGCTTCAAACATAAAGCTTTAAAAAAATTACTTTGTAGAACAAGATTTGAATTTTGATTAAAAAAAAAAAAAGAGGAACCTTTTTGCAAAAGAAGGGAAAATAAAAAAACACAGGAAGGTTTAGCTTACCATAAGATCAGGCAAAGGAATTTTAACTTTTGTAAGCATGATCTCACAATTATATGCTCTCCTGAGGTCAATCTGCAATAACCAGTTTATATTTCATTAGATAACAAACAAAACAGATATTCTGCAAATGATAACTGTTCTTCTTCTTTTTTTCACAAGTACAAATGATAACTGTTCTTTTTCAGGAAAAAGGAGTTTCTTGCAAACCAGAAACCCTCCAAGAGCACTACGCATATGGCACAAATCTGGTTTGAATTTTGAAGTTTCAATGTCTGTATTTCACTACTGCTGAGCATGGTTTTCAAAACGTGTATCGGAAGGTGTATCGTTTTTAAAAAAATACATATCGTATCGTATCGTGTATCATAAATAAGTATACTTTTTAAAAAAATACATTTCTAAATATATATATAATAGATACATGAATATATATATATATAACATTTAAAATGATATAAATAACATTTCAATTCACTTGTCATTCAAATTAGATATATAAATTATTATTATTTATCCAACAATTAAAAATCAAAGTTGTACCAAGTATAGTTGTCTCATTTTTCAAATATATTGTATCATGTTGTATGTAGTGTTATATAAATACAATGTATAAAATGTGTATAAAATAATAAAAAATATATTTTAACTCATTTATAAAAAATAACTTAAATTTCATGCAATACAAGAATCAAGATTTATAAATATTACAAATTTCAAAGTAAAATTAAATAATTCATCCAATATAGTTTATCAAGGAAAAATTCAAAATTATTCATTTTTCTAATTCATCCCATGTTCATCTTTATATCCAATTTCAATAGCATCGATATCATCGTTACCATCATCATATGCCAACAAATTTTCACTTTCTTTTTCTTCTTTAACTTCTTGTATGTGCTCACTCCTCATCCATATCTTCTCAAAATACTTATTTTCCTTCTTTTTTATTTGAGGAGACATCTCTAGACATTACAAAGAGTCAATATAGAACCAAACAAACAAAAAAAGTTTCCTGTGTATATAACAAAACAACAAAGATTGACCTTATCTTACACACCTACAAAGATCTTAAGCATCAAAAGAACAAAATTTTGAAGAATCTTTAGAAGGATTCAAGCCTTAAATTTCTGGAGCTTCAGGTTAGATTTCATCAACCAAAAAAGGTACCTTTTCTTTTTGAAATTTTCTAAGTTCCATCATGTAAATGCATGCATTTGTAATGTCAAATTGTTCAAGCATATCTTCTTGTTTATCTATGTGAAATCATGTAATCTTTGTTGTATTTATCATTTCTTTATTATTTTTTCATTTCTTTGATAAGAACAGAAATAATCAAAATATTTTAAATTTTAAATAAATCTTTGCAGAAATACAATTTTGGATTTGCAATGTTTCAATACAATGTTGAATTTTTGAATATGTTTTTATTTTCCAAATTTTTTAGATCAAATTAACACGAATGTTCATATATCTAAGAATTGTTGAAAAACTAACAATCAGAAAGAAATACCCATGTCTGCATTTGCAAATTTATCAAATATGTTAGTGCTTATAATGATATAATGTGTTTTTTATATAAAAAAAAAAACAAATTTACTACAAATTGATCGATCATTTGTAAGGTAGACAAGATGTCCAACCATAAGTAAACCAAACTAGAAAATAAAATCAAGATCCCAGACACAAACAACCTAAGAGCTTAAAATCAAAGAGTAGTGATGACTACTAACACACTCGAAGGGATGTAGAGAACCCATATTGGCCAAGAAGTCCACGTTACTGTTGCCCAACCCATAAATCCAGGAGAAGGAAACATGCATAGTAACAGACACATTCAAAAACTTCCCTAATAAAGCGATTATAACAACAAGAACCCTTCTTCTTCTTTCCCTAACCTATAATAACCAGTGAATTTCTCTCCACCAAGGGATGGCACACTCCAAAAGAGACCACCTCTTAAAGACCTCCTAGCACAGTCAAAAATTGCATTTTGATAGCATCTCCATAACCAGCCGCCTTTGAATGGTACAAAATTGCCTTTTCACTATGATATCTAAAAATGCCACACACTCTTATGATCTTATCTGCATTGGATTTCCAAGAGAGCTACCATCAATGGTATGGCTGTTAGAGACTTTGAGTGAGAGGAGAGCATAAATGGTATGGCTGGTATAATTTTTGCATACATCCTGTGTACATAGGTGCCTAATTTTATTAGCCATGTACACAAACAATTCCCTTCATGTACAAAGACAATCCCACCCCCACCCACCGCACCCAGTTTCAATGATACAATTTATTTTTCAAAAAATAAAAATTGTATACACCTCCGATTCTCATGCATTTTTGTAATTGACAATTCTATTGGTGAGACAACCTACTTCTATTAGCAAAATGATGTTAACAATATGTTGTAGGCAGCCATATTATGGATAGGATGTTAGTTGTCCCTTCAGAACTTAACATCCTTCACCCCATACACAATCTTAGGTCCTTAGTATTATCGGTCAATCGATGAAGTTTTACCCGTGTCTGTTTAAGAATTCCGTGTGCATGCACGTTCTCTTTTGGGGGGTTGGGAGAGCATAATAATTTTAAATTGATTTTCATACCAAACACATTGTGATTCTCTTGTACACTTTGCAATCAACGTTTTAAAAAAAAGTTAAAAAATTTTTGAGGAATCTTATTCTCCAATAGTATTGGGAGTATCACAATGCATGTCCATTAACATTATTTATGGCCTCTTGATTGAGATTGTTGACATGGATAATAGTGCAACTTCTTTGCATTACAGTCAGCCAGATTTGATAAATATTTTTTTTTAAATAAATTCTTTTACAAATTAGCTAATATTTTATCATACACCTCAATCACATTGTTTCGTTCCTTATCAACTAGTGGTGTTTGTTAGCATTCAACTCAACTAAGTCTTTTCCCAACTATTTGGGGCAACCTAAATGAATGTTGTTTTGTCATTCTCCTCGATATAAGGTCATGGCCTCAATTAAAACGTCATGTATCATATCTTTTAGTATAATCTCAACCCATGCCATATTAGTTTTGATCTTCCCCTTCCCTAATCTTACCCCCATTGTGAATCATGTCACTCATACCCCACTGGTACAGTTATTGGCCTTTGCCATTCTTTGCTATTTATTATTGTTATTTTACTTAATTTCCATGGAATATATCCCTATTCAATTTATTTTGATCTTTGCTACATGTATGTTATTATATATTTACACACACCATATATTATAAGAATTAATAGTTGAAACGTTATGTTCAATGTAATTTATCAACGGAGCGTGTGAAAATAATTATCAGCCATGATAGCAACAAGGTGCAGACAATAGAAAATATCCAAGTGTAGATAAAAGCATTCTTTATTAATTATTCTATGACCTAAAAAAGAAGTTTCATACACTGGAATTTTATGTTTAATCGAATTTTGTAGTTTTCTAGCTCAACATTGGAACGAAGGAGATAGAATATAAATGGGTTAGTTCACTCAAGATATGTGAGAATTTAAACATGAGTTGGCTATTTTAAGAAAAAAGAGGAATCATAACTTTGCAAATAATTTAAACTTTGTATTAGTCAAAATCAATTAATTTTTAGATGTTGATAATATCCTACAATACCACTATTATTGCTTTTCTGTCTCAATATTTTGCTCCTCCCAAGTCTTTAAAATGTTTAATCACTAGTTTAAGGTCTCATAAACTCTCTATGCGGATATGGCCCATATGCCTTTGACAAAGGAAAAAACATTTGTTGCAGCACTGGTGATCTATATTTTTCTAATAAGCAACACTGGTGATGTATATGGATATGCTTAAAAGTTATTGTTGCACTTTTAGCCTTTAGGCTACTTCAGAAAAGCAGCACTCTAGATACATATTGAGGCCACATCCAATTAATTGTGCTTTAATGCAAGCAGAAACTCTTAATCGAATGATATACGGTAATGGTGTGCCATGAATAATGCAACTATAGACTCTTGAGATTTTTTTTAACATACTCTCGCCCATCATTGAGTCGTAAAATTTTCATGTAATCCAGAGAAACAATCAGCAGACACTTTAACGCAACTTGAATGCCGATTTACTCATATCTCCCAAGCCAATACTAGGAAATCTATGGATGAGAGCGAAATGGTTTAAAATACTCAAGGTCTTTTATATACATTTAATTTACTTAAGTAGACTAACCCTAGCCTTCTTTTTCCTTGTTCCATATAATGGAACTGTCTAGGAGTGCTAGATGGGACATTACATTTATGTCGAAAGTTTGCTAGCAAGATATGCAATTTATCTTCATTTTACCAGTTTCAGAGGTGTTAGCAGCTGACTCTAGAGTGCTTTGAGATGTCAGTAGGAGAAACAAGTTAAAAGTCCTTCCTGTGAACTCATAATAAGTTACTTTACATGTTCTCTTAGTCTAGCTTTCAGACATTTAGACATTTTTTAAAATAAACTAATTGTTTTCCTTTATGATGTCAGTAGGAGAAACTAGTTGATGTTGGATATACAAAGAGTGAAGGATTCCTAGCTCCACATAGAGGGCAATGAAAGCATGTCAATAATTGGAGAAAGGGACACCAACTGCCTATGAGGAATATTTTATCATGAAACAATCTGCAACTATAACCAATGAAGACACAGTGTTATATGATCTAAGCATGTTGTCTTCTTCACAATCTCATAAGAAGGAACCAATCAAAAACAAAAAAACTATCTCATAAGAAGGGAGGCCCATGTAGACCCACTAGGATTACAGTTGGAAGCACAACAAGAAAACACTGAATCAGGTGGTGATCCAGTTACAACTATCAAGCTATCAAACTGATGAAGTATTTGGTGAACTATGAAACATGGAAACAGATATGGGATATGGATACAATACAAATAAACCAATACTACTAATTCTAAATAAATACATATACGTCGAGGACACAGCAATATATACATAAGTCTGCAAAAATATATAAAATTAAGAAAACAGCAATATATACACATACATATGTCTGCATGAAGGGAGACATATGTATGTATATGAAGGGAGAGGAACAAACAGGTTTTTGAAGGAGTTGAGCCGTCTATGTGACATTTTAAAGACAACTTTTTGCAATTGTTATTCTTTTGGTACAAAGAAAAATATCCAATGTACTTAGATACGTATATAGGTTTTTTAAGGGATCCAAGGCTCTAATCTTTGTTGCCGATCCCTTTTTTGTATCTATGGGTTTGCCCTTCTCAGGCTCCCTTTTTTAATGAAATATATATATTGCTAATCAAAAAATACATATGTCTGCATGAATATATAAAATTAAGAAATATTATCCATCATGATATTACCCATTATCACAAACAACTTTTTATGATCAATCTATCAAATATTTTAAATTCCTAACTTAAAATATTTTAAATTTATGTGAAAAAAAAAATGAGGGTTATGTTGCATAAAGATGATCTGGGACCAAATTTAATATGATTTACCCTCATTATATTCAATTCCTTTTTATGAGCAATAATAAATATTAAAAAAAAAAAGGTGAGAAATAATCAAAGTATTTGAAACTCTTATTATACTTTTTCTTATATTAGTATGCTATACTAGACTTGTTGTACCTTAATGTTCAAAATATGTCAAACGTGTCTAAAAGTTCTCAAGGAGTATTAATACGTGCTAGTAATTAAAATTTTTATTTTCAAATCACATATACATTTAGAAATTGTCATATATAGAGTTTTTGACATAAGCAATCCATTTTTTAATCATTTTCTCTGAACCCACACTGTTTTCAACTTATCTACCAAAGACATGTAGTGCACATCAGGCATCTCCAGAAGAAAGGCCTCTAAAAATTTTTCACTGAAGACAAATGCCTTTATTTAAGACATCTTTTTAAAATATGTGTCTCCATCTTTATATTTCCCCAAAGGAGAGATACCTTTATCTTTAAAAGATACATTTCGTTTATAGGCGTCTTTTGGAAAGACACTTAAGAGATGCCTATTGCCAATACTTGCCTTTAGTAAATAAGTTAAAAACAGCCTGGGTTCAAGAAAAATAATTAAAAAAGGTATGCGTACGGTCAAATACTAATTGGCCATGTGTCCACAAGTATCCAAGAATATAATGTTAAAGTGACAATCTTTCCACACTGATCAACCAAATAAAAGGAGGAAAAATGACTTCCTTTCCCTGGGAATGCCTCTTCCATCCTTCTTACCTTCAAATTTTCCATCCTTCATACAAATGGACCATAAATTAAAGTACTAGATAATTACTCAACTGTTATTCGACCAGCAATGCTTGAATGGAACAAAATATTGAGCAGTTAAGAAATAACGTGTCATTAAAATGAACATGGCCGAAATAAGAATGTTGAGATGGATGTGTGATAAGACAAGAAAATATAGATTTAAAAATAAACACATTCGTGAGATGGTAGGAGTAACACCTATAAGAGATAAAATGAGAGAATACCAATTAAGGTGGTATAGTCATGTGCTTCTAAGACCTATAAATGCACAAGTAAGGAAGAGTGACATGATTCATATCGAAGGTCGTGCTAAGGGGCGGAGCGAACAAAAATTAACTTTAATACTTAATAGAGATAGTAAACAAAGATATGACAATATGTGGTCTAACTATAGGAATGGTCTTAAACAAAGTAGAATGGTGAGAGACGGTTCAATTAACCAACCCCAAATAGTTGGGCAAGGTTTTGTTGAGTTGAGATAATTACACAACGTGAAGCAAACCGTTGTTATAGGAATTGGAAGATGCAAACCAAGCCCAACTAACGTTAAGTTGCTTGTGCCAAACAAGGAAAACATCTTTCCGGATAAGAAAAAAAAGGTTATAAGCAAATATCAACAACTCATCTTAATATAAAAGTACAATATTGAGGTTCTTCAAAATAATAATACGTGCTGAATTTATAGCCTTATGCCAGATGTTATTTTACTTCATAAAACAACTAGAAATTGTAACCTATTGGGCCAGAAGGGTAACCCAAACCTCATATCACAACAATCGGGCTCAAATATTCGAACGTGACTACAAACCTATCAATAGATATTACCAGTTCAAACGTAGGATAGCTTAGGTAGGTTGGCAGGTATATGAAACAGACGGCTCTAAAGAAGAGTAAAAACAGGATAGACAACCAAGTAGGCAAAATCAATAGAAGTGATTATACACTTCCTAAATTGCATTGATTTATCCTAAAGATTTTATTTCAATTGGAATTTGGTTATTCACCATGTACGAGGATCCCCGCTAAGCATCCATGGCTGAATGGTTAAAGCGCCCAACTCATAATTGGCGAATTCGTAGGTTCAATTATCTTTTGAAAATTAAAGACTAAATTACCAGCTGGACTTTATCAGACTTAGGTCCTGAGGTACGACGATTTGATTTCCCGCCTGCACTTCCATGATCTGAATTTGGAACACTTGCTGAGAAAAGACTTTCAAGTTCGGACATGTCAAACTCAGGAGCCCTGGCATAGACAAAACAGAAAGAGAACAATGCCAGGAAAGTTGTATGAGCTAAAAACAATTTACGATGACGGAAGGGGACATAAAAATGTAAAAAATAGAAGATACCAACGAGAATTACACATACTTGGAAGCTTCATCGGGTTTTTGTGCCTCAGCCCATAAGCTTCCTTGCATGGCCCTTGTTAACTTCAACCAATGATAAGGTTTCAACGAAGTCTTTTTGGGCAGAGCTTGACTCCTGGGACTTGAGCGTGACTGCAAGCGTCCCTTTGCACTAAAAGGCGGTCCAGGAATTGGAGGTATACTTCCGTTACTGCCTGCAGAAGGAGATTGTCGAGAGGCACCACCAGCTTTCGATAAACCATTAGCAAATGGAGCTGGCGGAGGTGGTACAGGTGGAACATGTGGAGAACTCTTAGACACAGGATCCTTCGGAGCAAGACTGGGTGCAGGAGGTGGTGGTGGAGCTGAAGATGCAATAGTAGGACTAGAGGCTGGCCCAGAACGTAGAGGAGGTGGTGGAGGCAAAGGAGGGCTGACCACAACTGCAGAGTTTTTTATAGGCAGCAATGAAGAGACTGAGCAGGTAGCTGATGAACCAGGGGGTGGAGGGGGTGGAGGAGGGGGAGTTGAAGATGAATTCTCAACAGAGGGAGATGGAGCGACCCCCAAGGAAGGAGGTCGAGGGGGAGTCAAAAATGAGTTTCTGTTAGTGGGAGATGGAGATGCCCCTGAAAAAGATGGGGGTGGAGGAGGGGGAGGCGGAGGGGATGTTGAAAATGTGTTTCTGTTGGTGGAAGATGTAGATGCCCCTGAAAAAGAAGGGAGTGGAGGAGGTGAAGGTGGACAAGGATGGGGAGGGAGACTTGAAAATGAGTTCCTGATAGTGGGAGATGGAGATTCCCCTGATAAAGAAGGGGATGGAAGAGGGGGAGGGTGCCTTGAAAATGACTTGTTGGTAGAGGGGGATGGATATGCCCCCGAAAGAAAAGTAGGTGAAGGTGGGGGAGGGGGACTTGAAAATGATTTCTTGAAAGAGGGAGATGAAGATGCCCCGGAAAGAGAATTAGATGGAGGTGGGTGTGGGGGAAGAGAAACTGGTAATGACTGTCCACTACCCTGTAGTGGGGTTTCAGGGGTGTTTGGTAACTAAAGAATGCAATGATTCTGAAGCTGACAGATGAGGAGGAGGTGGTGGAGGAGGGGTTGCACAAGTTTTCATTGTGGTCGGAGAAACCTCCATAGAAAGTTGCAATGAGGAAGGTGACTGGGATGGAGGTGGAATCCAAGCAATACTAGGCTGCAAAGGTTTAGATACATGTGTAAAACGAGCTGAAGCAGCAGGTGGAGATATTGTGACTGCATGACTGACTTCTTTAGATATTAAGTCAGTATGATCATGCAACAGAGCTGTAATGCCAAGGGCCGAGGGTGCACTATGATATCTTGAGATGGGCGCAGGTGAACCTTGCAACAAATTACAATATGAAGCTGGAGCAGATAGAGGAATCTGAGATATCCTCTGGGATATGATCTTAGATTGAGGAGGCAGCTGAAGAGAAACCTGCATTTCTTGGGGCTCATCCTTCTTCGCATCAGAGTTCACATCTAGTGATGGCTTCAAAGAGGACAAAGATTTTTTTCTTACAGCTATAGATAGGGAACTGTTTTCTGATGCCTCGGATTTTAGTTTCTCTATAACTTTTTCAGGACTCAGTTCCTGCAACAAACTGCCTCTTTTAGCACTACGGGGAGAGACAGCCTCCAATTTTTCCTGGAGAATATTGATTTGCTGGAGCATATTTAGTGCTACATCAGGCTTTGAATCTAGCCAATCCACGTTGCTGAAAATCTCTTGAACTTTGGCAAATGCTTCAATAGGAAGACCTTCTTTCTCCTCAATACCAGGCAAATCAACCGAAATAAGTGAAGATACAGTATCCATCTCAGAAAAAAGAACCTTTACCCAGACCAAAAAAAAAAAATATCAGCTACTCTGCAAAACAGAAATGCTGCAGTGCATTGCTGAAATGGGGGAGAAAGGAAGAGAGGAAGATATATACCTCTGTTCTGAAGTCCTTAGGAAATTGATCCTTAGCATTCCATAAGATATCAATTTCATCGCGATTAAGCATCAAAATATTCGATCTAATAAAGGCTGTGTTGAACATGACCCGGAACATCATCTCTTCACGTTCCAGATCATTATCCAAGCTAATGCACTCAAGCACAACATCACCTTGAATATGGCAATGAATATCGATTTTAACTAGTTCACAATCTGCCTGCAACAAAATATGATGGAAGTCAAAAAAGGGATCTTGCATTAAACTCGATAAACACATAAATGCACTTTTTACTTTAAATAAAAGATAAAAATGAAGTAAAAAAAAAAAAAAGGTCTCCAATAGTTACTTCTCATTCTCTAGAAGTTCCCTATGACTGCAAAGAACTCTCTAGCACATGAAGTTCTAAACATATAGAAAAATGAATATGAAATTCAACTCTTCTGCATATAAATTTTGTCGTAGATGGAAGTTGGTCTTAACGATTCAGCCTGGCCAAGAACCAATCCAGATAGCCTGCATCATATAGAAACTTTAAAAATTTCTGGAGTAGCAGTGTTGGACACAAACAAATGCTACCTGATACACCAGGAGTCAGATAGCAGCACGTTCCCAATTGACCATGAGTTCCATAGGATACTTTCTCATTATGTTGCTTCATGAAATAGTTATACCCACTACCCATGCTTAACAATCAATATTACATGACGTCACTTTACCCTAGCTATGAATGACAAGGAGAAAAAATGAAAAAAAAAAAGAAGAAGAATTTCATCACCTTTCAATTGTTTACCCCGTGCGAAAATGGCAGGACCATACGAACAGAGTCAAACACACACATGCACCCAACAGACATACACGAGTTTATTTGACATAACAAATAGCCAAACGAAAATCCAAACCCCTGTTTCAGTTTCCAAATCAGATTTGGATTGATCCACTATATCAAGGGCACTACTGCCAGATTAAATTTGAGCCCAAACAAAGATATCTATATCCCAGCTACATCAACAATTCAACTAGAGGTGACCAACATAGTTAACCTATCCCAACATTCTATCATAATATTCCTTTTGGTAGTTGGACTACAGCAAATTATTTTGGGAAACCTCAGTTTATTCATGGTGATATTTATACAACAGGATGAACATTTGCCGAGAAGGGAATATGCATGGACCCAAAAGAAAAGGGCAGCAACTACCAGTTATTCCAACACCACCACACCCACAAAGGGAAAATAAACACCGAAAATTTCAGATCATATCATAAATGGATGAGCTAAAAAATTTTAGAGACAAAGTATGAAACAATTCACACATCCACAAAATGCAGATATGCAGATATGCTTTCTAAGAGTTGGTGCGAACTAATACAGGATTCAAAACTTTTAGAATTGAATAGCACAAACTGGACAATCAAGGCATCAAAATATTTCTTCTTGTAAGTGGCATGCTTACAATAGGAATTAACTGAAGAATTTTTTGTACACATAACAAATATGTCCACATCACTCAGCAAGAATGCTGCAACATCATCATCACTGCTTCAAAAGTGCAACAGCACGAAGCAAGAATATCTTATTTAAGTGAATTGAGAGAAAGATTTATGAAATGAACATAAAAATGCATCCTTCTAACCCAACAAGAACAACAATGAAGCCAAACATAAAAGGAAAATGAGATTATATAAATATGGGCATGAGATTAAGAACCACCTGCTTGTAGTACCGAACAGTTTTGCTCCTCTTTGGTGTCGAGAAAAGCACTTTAGGAGTCCTATCAGCAACCATAAAAGGATCTTGTCCATATATCCTAAATATTGGACGGCAACCCCCCTCTCCATCCATATTAGGAATGACTCTGAGGATGATGCAATCCAATGTAAGAGCCCTATCCAGTGGCGGCCACACTGAGCCCACATTCCTTCTTGAAACATACTGTAGGTACCTCAATTGTGAAGGTAACGGATTCAGCGGCGACATCAACTGCAAAAGCTCACGAGGTGCTTGCTTGTAAATCATTTCCAAAGTTTTCTGTTCCCCAGTGTACTGCTTCCTGTAAATCAAGAGGGCAGCTAGCATGAATGCCAAAACTGGCCACCCACCACGCTCGCAATGCATTAAGAGCACATTCCGCTGCCCAAGTGAAAGCCAACTTTCACTAGATCTCAGAAAGTGGTGAATCACCTCCATTGTGAGCAATGGGCAACTTTCATACTGACGAGGATAGTCCATTACAGTCATATCATACTCGGACAATATGTTACCAATCAGGCTTTGCTTTTCTCCCTCTCGGAAGTTAAAAACCATGAATGAAGCATCAGGGAAGTATTCACGAAGTTGGCCCACTATGCCTCCAATGTAGATTTTGTATTCATCATCCTCCAAAACATCAGTGGTAAAGCAGCAATCGAAGACTGCATTTACAGAAATAGTGATTGCAACAATGTAAGTTATACATTTTTAACTGCTTTTACAGCCCAAAACATATCAATTAAATATAACACATGTCGTCGATCCCCTCCTTCATGCAAATGAATGCATAAACCAAAAATCATATATATTGAAACTAAATAAGGAACACCCATACCTTCATGCATATATACATCCAAATATACAAGCATGCATACTTTCATGTGCATGTGAATGTGAACATGCGCAGAGGGGTGCGAGAGAGAGGGATGGGGAGAGGGAGAGAGATTTTGAAGCACGTGAAGGTTTTATGCCAAAGAGACATTTCAGACTAAAAATGTGATAATTGCAATTCAGTTATTTCCCAAGTTACATGAGTTTAAAAATCTTTGAAAGCCAGTAAAGCAATTCTAAAATTCTTTACAACTCTTTTGCATTGATAAGATTTATAACTTGATGAAATTTCACGGTCGGATATTGCTTACAAAAAGTTCCGATCAAGTTTATAACCAGTTGAACTCTTGAGGAAAAAAATTACAGCTGTCTTTGTAAGTGCTATCAAGATGTTAACAAGGTTTAACTTCCAAAAACTGCAACTCCATTCAATCAGTTATGTTGCCACCTTCACTAAAGCAAATTCCATTTCAATAAGTCCACACTTCCGAATTTTGTGCTTCTGTAGCATAATGTAGAAATCATAGAGGAAATTTAAGTTTATCAATTTGAATATTAGACATCATACACAAACTACATGAAAAATACCACACTAAACTATTTTTATTAATGCATTATCCACACTGATACCAATATGTGTTAAAATTTTAAAAAAAAAAACAACAAACCCAGAATCGCCAGTGCACGACATTCAAAACGTTAAAGTCGAAAAAGTAACATTTAACCAAAAACCCATGAAACTTCAATCCAAAAAGAACAAAATTTTCATCAAAACTATAACAATAAAAACATACCAAAAACCCTTTCAGAGATCTCCAGAAGCCCATCGGGTGGCTTTCGATAGAAAAACTTCCGAAACAACGCCATTTTCACTGAGATTCAATAAAATCACCAACAAGAAACCCTAGAAATGCTCCGACAAAACCCACATTGCACCCAAACTGGTACCCATTTCAGCTCAAATACAGAGATCACAAAATGTAATTACAAAAATACGTAGATATACGCAAATGTACGTAAGGTATCATCATTAGAACATTGAAGAGAGTGTGGATTCAGATACCAGAGGTATGGATTTTGCTGGGGCGCTAAGGAACACTTTTTTCCTGAAAATGTCTTCACATTCACACTTATCTCAGAGACTTGGCTTTCAATGGGAGGAACCGAAGAGAGAATGGGGTCTTGGAGAGAGAAATAAATTGGTAGAATATCCTTCTGTTATTAGAGAGCGAAATTGGGTAAGATATGGATTTGGTTGTTGTAGTTAATTAGAAGGGGTTGGAAACATAGGATCTGAGGTTTGTCTCTCTCTGTCTGTCTGTATTTGTGTGTATTCGGTGATAATTGGATGATACAATGACAATGATGTTTGATTGTTACTCTCATTCTCTCTCTCTCGTCTCTTTCTAGTTTCTCTCTCTAGATAAGACTGCTAAATTACTTTGGCACGTGTGTTTGCTTGAAAAGTGACTAAAGGGTATCAAACCTATTCAACGAGGGTAGTTTGGTCATATAAAATGTTACACCTGGCTTTTTTTTTATTTGTTTTATTTTTGCATTACAGGAATAAACATGCGTTTAAATTAGGAGTGCGCTTTCATATTTTTTTTTTTTCATATATTCTGTTAATTTTTTTTTTCAAATTGATAAAATTATTTTTTATATTTTAATTTTTAAAATCTTGTCTAATCTTTTTTTATTTTACATAAAATATCAATAAAAATCTTAAATTTATTTTTAAATAAAAAATCTTATAAAAAGTTATAATAAATTAGTCAAAATTAAAAAAATGTAAATAAATAAATAAATAAAATAGACAGTTTTGTCATTTTGAAAAAAAAAATAACAGGAATGAGGTATCTATATATTATTTTATAAAATATGAGACGTCAGCGTAATTTCAAGAACCTCAAGAAAAGTCAGTGCAATTATCATAAATTTTAAAAAATATCAATGTAATTACCCTTTTTAGTTTTATTTTTGCATTAGAGGAATAAACATGAGTTGGGTGTGTCTCCATTTTATGAGAAATGGAGACACCTCCATTTGCCTCACAAGTAATAAAAAAAACAATTTTTTTTATATAATAAACACAATTTTTAAAACAAGTTTTTTATTCACTTGAGTCACAAATGGAGGCCTTGCATTTCTTGAGAAATAAAGAGACTCCCAATTCAATAAACATAGGTTTAAATTAAGAGTGCAAATGGGTCGAATTAGGTCAAGTTATAAAAGAACTGACCCGACCTTAAACGATTCTAAAAAATAAGAACCAGAACCAAACCACAACAATAATAAAACTAAACCGACCCAACCTGAAAATATTCAATTTGGGTGTCGAGTCATTTTTGGTTCTACCCAAAATACCAAATCGACTAGTTATTTTTTTCTAAAAACTTGACTCTGATTACATGTGTGTATATATGTTATATACATGTTATATATGTTTTAATATAACATGTTATATATATATATATATGTGTGTGTGTGTGTGTGTATATGTATATGTATATATGTTATATAAATATTATATATATTTAATATATAACAGGTTATATATCCAACAAAGTTTTTTTAGGTAATTTATATATATATATAGATATACATATATTATATGTATGTATAGATGTTATATACATATTATATATATATATATTATATATAACAGGTTAATATATTATATATACAGCAAATTCTTTTGAGTAATGCTATTATTACCATCAAATTTTACCAAATTTTCTTACTTGTTGATGTAGCTGTTCGGGTGTTGGTCAATTAAGTTTCTTGATATATGCGGGTGTTAGTCAATTAAGCCTTTTGTACTCACATGACATGACTAGCACCAAGAGGCTGAATTCACTAGTACCAAGAGGTTGAATTCACTAATACAAAGAAGCTGAATTCACTAACACTAAGAGCAGTCACGTCAGTAGGTAAATTTTTTTGATAAAATGTTAAGATAATGATAGTATTACTGAATTTTATTTAGGTAATTTACATATATATATATGATACGTACATATATATATATATAACAGTTTATATATAATAATAAATTAAATTAGTTGGGTATGTAATACATGAAGTTTATATATATATGTGTGTGTGTGTGTAAATATTATATATTTTATTATATAAAAAGAATAAAATAACGATAATTGATTGTTTGTTGACAATGAGATAAGGACCTTACTCGTGAGCCTACACACAACAACTAAATCATGAAATATTATATATATATATATATATATATATAATATATTAATGTAGTACATATATAATATAATATATATAGTATATATATATATATAGTACTTATAAATCACACTATATATAATTTTTTTTATATTTTTAAAACTATTTTTGTTTGGAGTTCGGTTCTTGAATTTGGTCAATTTATCTAAACTTTATCCAACCCAAATCATGTTTAAAACTAACCCAATCCAACAAATTCGATTCAAATTTGATTCAACTCGGTTCGAGTTTATGATTTTTTAATATTTTGTGCACCCCTAATTTAAATTATATAAAAATAACTCAAACAACCATTTTATAAAAGTAATTCATTCCTTCGCGTGGTCAAGAAGGCTTGTTCCATTGATGAATTTGTCATTTAGTTGGAATCTCCGTTAGAATGCTTTGGAATCACTCCTGGCGAATAATAAAATGCTTTCTTAATGGACTTTTTTTTTGAATAAATTTCTGTTTTTGTTTTAAAAAAAATAACGTGTTAATAAAAAAATTAAAATTTAACAAAAAACTTTAGATTTTAAAAGAGTTAAGAATCAAATGTAACTTCTTTCATTTTTAAGAGTTTCTTTGAAATTATGTATTTTTTTATGCTCATGTCATTCTTTATTAAAAAAAAAAAATCTCATTTTACATTAAGAGTGTTTTTATAAAAATTTCTCGCAAATTTGAATTTCTTTCAATTATTCAATTGAAAATCAAGCTCTATTTCCTTGTAAGATTAATCATGTGGAATCATAAGCATACATACCAATAATTATTCATCTAATGAATTAAACAATATTCGAGTCCTTGTATGGAATGCCAGTTGATTTAACTTAATCTCCACTGATACGTTTTTCCTCTACTCTCTTCATTACCTTATATTACTAAGTCTAATGGAGAAATTACAACTAATTGAATAAGAGCATGGGTCAACTCCTATATTTATTATTAAGGTATAAATTTGAATTTTAATGTCCTACGTGATCATAGGTAACTAGGTGCATCAAGCTCAAAAAACCTCATGATCACCGTCAATAGTTGAGTTCATCCGGTCTACTCTTTTTCAATGAAGCATTCTGATTAATCTAATTTTTTGCACACACAAAATATAATGAGAAATGCAAGCCTGTTTTAATAAAAATATTAGATTCGTATCATCTATCTCTTTCAAACCTTATTAAGTGCGAGAGCCTTATACACTCGATACAATTTTATAACCTTCTTTTAAATAATAAAGTTACACTCGATAATAAAATTGTATCGAGTGTACAAAACTTTTAATTTTTTTATTGAGATAATTATATTGATCTTCTCCGAGATATCTAACAATTATAAGAAACTCTTATGACATTTCTAAAACTACACTGACATCATTGCAACATTGATTCATCTTCCTTGTACCGTTCCTCATTTTCTTTAGCCTATGTAATTAGCCAATAAATTTGAAGTCTCTCATAATTAATATTCAATAAACTAATAATTTCTAATAATTAATATATTTTTAAGGAATCGATTTGGTTTTATGGTGAATAATTAATACTTATATATAATATTAATTATTAAAGAGATAAAATAGTTATACATGTACTTATATATATATATATCCCCTATATTATATGATAGGGTAATTATATTTATAAATTTTACTTAAATTGGAGTTAAAAGTATTGTAAGTTAGGAAAGTTATGACATGAATAAGCCTAGAAACATAACATCTTTAGTTCAAAAGGATATTATGAATATTTGTATGCCCTAAGTTGAAAAATTATATGTATTTTTATATGAAATATTGAAATGACACTAAAAAATTTAATATGAGTTCTCTTTTTGTGTCAAAATTCATATACATATATGAAATAATTTTTTACTAATAAAAATATAAGAAATTTTTTTACTAATAATTCATATACATGTACTTATATATATCCCATATATATTCTTCGTGTAGAATAAGGCATATTGGCACTCAACTTTTTAAATAGTTATTTTTTTCATATTGTCTCTTTGACTCAAATAAAGTTTTTTTTTAAAAAAAAAAATCGCACTATTTTTTCCCTTTCTCTCACTAAATTCTTGAACCAAACGGAGCTTCAATTTTCTTTTTTCGTGTATCTGAAGAGCATTAATTTTTTTTATTTTATTAAAGTTTAAAATAAAAAAAAACAAACACAGCCCCAATCAAACAAATCCTAGTCAAGTACAGTTAACCATCTTATAATTAATATTCACCAAACTAATTATTTTTAATAATTAATAATTTTTAAGAAACTAACTTGATTCTATGATCCATAATTAATAATCCTATTATCTAATAATAAATATTTTTTTTCAGAAAAAATTTATAATATTAACTATTAGAGAAACAAACTAGTTATATATATACTTATATATATATATATCTTATTTATGGCATGTTTTGGTAATTATTTTTTTTTTATAATCAGTAATTATATTTATTAATTCTACATAATTAAAGTAAAAAAAATATTGCAATTGAAAAAGTTATGACATTAGAAAACTCAAATTCTTTACTGTAAATAGGACATTACAAGTTTTTTTATGTCTTAAGTTGAGGATCATATGTACACTAGGGAATGCAAAGGAATTGGATAATTATTTAAATTATAAATTAAGGTTAAAGAATTATTTATGGTTATTTTAGAAATTTTTGTATTTTAGGATTTATTTATTTTATTAAGGAGTTATTTTTATTTTGAGAAGTTTAATTAAGATTTGCTTATTTATAGAGATTGATGTTATGGGACAAGGGGATTCTGATTATTGAATTGAGTGACGATGTTGAGTTATTGAATTTCACCGGTTCTTTCTGCCCTCTTGGTTTCTTCCTTATTTCTTTATCGGATTCTCGCTTTTCCCTCCCTCTTTCTTCTTCTCCCTTACCTTTTCTTTTGAAAGGTTTCATATAAAATCTTATTTTTGTATCAAAAATTATTTACATATAAAAATCACTTATTATATTTAATAAAAGTATGAGAAAAGTTAATAATTAATAATTTTTATAATTAATAAAATTTTCATTTTTCATATCTATTATTAATCAGAAGAGTATTTACTGTACCCTAGGCCTGTAAACAGGCCGAGTTCTATCCGGCCCGACCTGGATCTGTTTACATAAGATTCAGACCCATTAATAAGACCCGATTAGAATCCGTTAAAAACTAATTAAATGGGTCGGATATAAATCCGTTAGATAATATGCATTAAAGACCCAACGTGCTAAATCATTAACAAGCTTGCACACACACGCGCGCGCACACTCTCTCTCTCTAATACAATATTAAAGTTAGAATATTTAATCTCCTAACAAAATTACTATATATGTGTGTGTATATATATATACATACATAAAAGTTAGATATAGAGACTCAGTGAAGTTGTCGTTTTCAACCTTTTAGTACCGTTTTGTGCTATAAAAATGCTCTGGAAATCATTTTATGAAATTGTTTCATGAATCTAGCTATCAATACCGGATTCCATTAAAAATTATTATAAGCATTTTTTTTTGTCTTGGATGAGTAATCTTTATTTTATTCTATGTAATTTTCATTTTATGTCATTTTTATTTTATTTCCTATTATATTTAGAAGTAAGGAAACATTTTGTAAGCCAAAATTCTTGATAAAAATTAAAAAATTTCTAGATGACAATTATTGTTATTTTATCATTCATCATGTGTCCGATCGTAAGAACGAAATATACAAATAATAGTGATTGTCACATGAAACAGTTTCAATCAACAATGACATAATTAGGGCCAATAAAATATTTTATTTGTAAAGCCAAGTTGAACTACTCCAAATAAAAAATTTTAGGTTCCAATTTTTTTTTTTTTACAGTAGGTCGGATTTTGAAGTCGGATTTGGTTCCGAGTCTAGTTGAGACAGGTCTGGATCCAAGTCAAGACTCCATTTAAATTTGACAAGTTCGAATCTAAATATTAGAAGAGCTATCCAAACCTGACCCATTGACAAGCCTACTATACCCACACCTAAATGACAATGTGCCCTGGGCCTATATATATATATATATATATTTATTTTATATTGAAATTCGAAATGGATGGTAAGGAAGTGCCTTCTCCTAGTACGGCAGTACTTTCAACAATCAACGCCACTGTAGTTATTAAATTAGAATAATTAATTAAAAATGTTAAGTGAAAAAATATTAAACAGAATGATAGAAAATATGAGCAACAGTAATGTTGCTCATTGCAGCACTAAATTGTCATTAAATATTAAAATGAGAGCAAGTTCTAATTATATGGTAAAAGAAATTCAATATAATTTATTTCATTTTAAAATAAATTAAAAATTAAAGGAAAAACAATATATGAAAAGAAGTAATCAAATGGTGCCAAGGGTAACAAGAAAAGATTGGGCCCATTGCTTCTGTTAAAGTCTGAAAGAATTATTATTGGAGTACTCGAAGATAAAGCAACACTTTCTTTTGCCTTTTTCTGAATGTCAAGTTTCTATCATAAGATAACCACCAAACATTGACCTGTGGACATATGAAAAGTACAAAAGAAGATAACCACAAATCTCATACAATCATTAATAATTTATTATAATTTCATTTCTTACTTTAAATTTATTTTTAATTTTTAATTCTTGATTTTACATTTTTTTTTATAACCACCTATTGTTGGGTCCATGGAAACCTACTAATATTTCACTGCCCTCACTCACACTCACAACGTGCTTGAAATTATGACTTTTCTTCTGGAAAGAGACCTAATTCTATTTGATCACATTAAAATAACTATATTTTATTAGATAATGTTTCATATCTTATCACTTTTATCATATCTCTCTCGTAAAAAGTCAGGGTCCCACTAATAAATCTTATAATGGTAAGTCTCATCCCTTATGAGAAAGATGAGATGAAAACAGTGGAACATAAAACATTATTTTTTTGGGTCATGCAGCTAAAAGTTCTTCATAAGACCATATATTATAAGAAAATATAGTCTCAAAACAATTAACCCACCAAGTCCACAACCTATTTATTAGACATAAATAACCCTTCTCAAACATCGTCTTCCACAATTACTCTTCTAGCGCGCGACAAACCATCAGAGAACAAATGCAAACTACTTCCTGATACATCGCGCAAAAAAATAGCTATTCGAAAAGGTAAACTTCTAAAATCGAGAATTTTGTCAATTGTGGAAGCAATTTCGAGAATCTAGGTATCCGAAAATAATAAAAAATTCAAACAAAGTTCATGAATAGTAGGGTTTCAGTTCTAAAGCATTAGTCAATTAGAAAAATCGCAACTTGAAATCGATTTATTTTTCCAAAAGTGAGTAACTATCGAAGAAAATGAACAAGTTGAGATCGTTTAAAAAATTTATAGCATTTGACAAAGAAATCAAAAACGGTTAAATCGAATCAAAACAGAGCAAGACAATGGGACCAAAAAGTAAGTACTCACATATTTTATTTTTAAGGTTTCTTAGTATAATATAAATATACGTTTTACGATTTATACACATACGACAATGGATGATTGAATGTATTAAAATTTACACATTCAAAAAGTTTTTTATTGGACATTTAAAGAATTTTTTTTATATTCATGATTTGAAAAGTGAAAAACTGCATACAATGTGCATTAATTATTTCAAATTAGTAAAAAATTAAACATTTAGAAAAAATATTTTTATAAAATAGAAGAGTACATGTTCACGTATTTAGATTGTGTACATTTTTACACTTTTGAAATTGGATTATTTAGGTGGATTATTTTCTTATTTTGCATTATATGTATAATATTTTACACAAATGTAAGTGTGTAGTCTGTGCACAACTGACCAAGGATTGTGAAAACTATAAAAATTTACACATTAATGATTATTTTACACTAATCACAGTTCTTACTTGTTTGTGACCATAAGTATAAATTTTACACATTTGTCATGACACAATTTATGTAAAAATTATAGATTTATTTTCATAATATGAGTAAAATATGTACACAATTTAAAGTTAAAGACATGTACTAACAAAACCAAGTGGTGATGAATGTATAGAGAATCAAAGAAAGAGAGATGAACAACCAAGGAAGCAAGTTACAAAGGATGACAACATAGAAACTATGAAGCATTTTCGATCAAACTGCAGCTCAATTATAAAATTGATGAATGAACTAGGAATTCTAAAAAAGACACAAAAGGGCACTAAAAAGAACACCTTATTGGAAGCTTTTCAAGAAGTTGATGAAAAAAAATGTGTCCTTTAAAGAAACAAGAAAGTCAGATGAACTTGTCATTGAAATAGTCAAAAGCTTCCGACCAGAAGCAAAGTCATTTAAGCTCTCATAAAAGAATGTTTATCTAAGAGATTCTGACATTGAACTCGTTTTTGGGGTTGAGTCCGGCACTAAGGCAATGAATCATTCTTACGAAAACAAGTCAGACATTTGTGAAGTGGATGTTAGAAAAAAAAAATAGATTAGTTGCAAAGGATCTTAGAGAAATAATCATTGAAACCATGAAAGGGAGAAAAAAATTGATGCAGAAGATGCAACAAGGCTTCTTACATTATATGTATGCCTCACCCTATTTTTTTCCACCACCAGCCTCACAATAAGTTAGATTTTCATACAGTACATTGAATATTTGAAACAAATAACGACCTATAACTAGTCGGCGGTGATTAGAAATCAATTGATGTCAAGTGCATGGCTGTCTATATATGTGCATGCATGCTAGGGTTGCAAAAGCAAGGAATGTGGAAGACAAATCTGAGTGAGGAGTTTGATTGTAACCCATAATCGGTTGTGTTCCTTTGTATTCCTATTTGAGTATATTGAATAAAAAGGTTGGGAGTCTTTCCCTGTAAATGGCTATATGTTCTGTATGTGTATGTGCGTTAGTTTTTGTAAATTAATTAAACTGTGCAAAACTCTATGTTGAAAGTCTCTTCGTGGGCAGTAGCCTCTTTTGGGTTGTATGGTTGGCTTGTCAAGGCAGTGGACTTAATGCTACACAGGTGGACAAATTTAGTGTTAGATATCACCCCTGTGACAACTATTAGTAAGTAATATCGTGAACACAAATCTTTTAACATTGAAGAATATTGTGTTAAAACATAGTAAAAATTAATTTCTTTTATGAAAAAATTATGTTGTAGTTTTGGTTGTGTGAGCATACAAACATAATCAAACCAAGGCCAAAAAAAACAATCCCAAGGTTTCTGAAATGGGATCTCCCAGCAATCCAAAAGAAGATGAGTTAAACAATTTTGGGAGATCTTGATAGATCATAGGTATAGACACTTTATATTATAGAGAATTTTTGAATGTGTAATATTTTACAAATTTATAGTGTACTTTGTCTGAATATATAAAAATTTACACATTTAGGATATAGTATATCAGAAAGTGTAAAAAGTTACACATTTAGGATACAATATATTAGAAACTATAAAAATTTACATGTTGACATGATCTTCATACATCACAAGTATGGAAACTTTGTATTAAAGAACTTGTCTGAATGTGTAAGATTTGCAGATTCAGTGTATACCTTGTCTGAATGTGTGAAAATTTACATTTTTCTCAAATAAGGTTCATAGCTTAAGGAAGCTAATCATATATATATATTTTTTTGACATGTCAAGCTTAATCATATAAATTCAATTTTTTATTAGGTAAATGGAGCAGAACTCAAAAAAATGACCAATGAAGAGCTAAATTTGAATTCAGAAGACAATGATTCAATTTCCTTCGAAATAGAGAGTTCAAGTGCAGATATTGCTCAAGGCCTTGATTCATCAAAAAGTGGAAGTACTAGTCAGTCAGTAGACTCTCAACAGAAAGGAAAAAAAGATAAGAGTATAGAAAGTAGCCAAAATACTGGTGATGATGAAAACAAAGAAACTGTCCAAGAAACACCAATACTCAAACAAGGATCGAGGACAAAAAATAAAGATTTGTAAAATGAAGAAATTTATAGGCAAGTACAAGGAGAAGACATAAACACTCCACTCACCACAATGGGAGGAGTTGATGATATCGATGATATCCAACTCACAACTACTTTAGGATCAATTGATGTAATATGCGATACACTAATGGGTGATTGCAACAAAATAGAGAAAAATATACCTCAAGAACAAGAAGTTCGATAACCACACAACATGCAGCTAGTTTTAGTTTAAAGAGAAAAAAAAAACAAAAATGACGTCAAGCATAAAGATATGAATTTGGAAGAAAAGCTCTGAAAGGAGATTTCAGTAATATTTTATGAGAAAAGACAAATGCAAGGAATGATTGACGGGCTTGTGCAAGAAATTGAAGAATGGTGTCTTAAATTAACTGAATCTAAGAGGGATTATCATCAACTAAAGTAAGAACACCCAAATCTCATGAAATACTATAATGACAAACATGATCAGAAAAATGCTTTGGAGGAGCAACTTCAAAAATTGTTGCACAATCAATAACCCAACCAATAAAAAGCAACAATGAATATAGTAAAGAGTTTGCAGCAGCCAAAGACCAGGTATGTAACAATGAAATGTAAACCACACTAGTTAATCTGAAATGTAAAGTTTTACACACACTCCATATATGCAAAGATTTTGAAGTATAAAAGTTTACACATTCAGACAATATTATTCTAAAAATTTACACATTCAGGCACAAGATGTGCTAGACTTCAATTGTGTAAAATTTTACACATTTAGTCACTCCAACTGTGCTAGAATTTGAGAGTGTGAAAATTTACACTATTGGACAATTCAATAAATACATCCTCCTATGCCATTTTTTTGCAAAATAATAATCACTAGTTATTTTAATGTATTTTCATATACGTAAATTGAAAAACATTTGCACAAATCAAGTTGCCAGTTTTGAAGAAAAAATGGCTCAAAAGGACAAACTAATTTTCAGTCTAACAAAAACAGTTGAGAGCCTCCAAGATGACAAAAAGTTTATGCTTGAACAAATATAAAAGATAACAATGCACGAGGTCACACAACAAATCAGGCAACAAGGAATACAACAACAAGAAGAAAAGAAAATAACATCAAAAGAAAAACATTCTATGTGAAAAGGATAAGGACAAAGCAAAGAAAGAAAAATCACATGCCTGATTATGAATATGAAATGGCCAAAGGTGCAAGAAGGCCAATAAAAATGGATGAGGCTGAGGTTGAAGTTATGGCAACAAGGGCAAAGGTAACGAGTGAAAATGAAACCAAAATGAAGAAAAGGCCAACACGAAGACAACCCTAAAAGGGAACAAAAAATTGAGTCCTTGAGAAACCTACTAACATTATAGAAAAGGAGACAAAATCAACTCTTGATGTGCTACAGTAGAAATCAATTCAAAAAAAGATTCCATGCCAAATGATTAAGATACAACTAAGAAAAATAGTTGTTTCAAAATCATTTCAAAAAAATGTAATCCAGCTATTGTCAATGATATATGAGCTAGAAGGAAATGAATAAGTATAGCAATTCGAACTTACAAGTACCACTTTAATTATAGTGTTAAATTTTACACATTTCTATAAACTCCTAATTATGACATTTTTTATTAATGATAATGATAGTGCAACTATGTGGTCGAATAGGGCTATTGATTTCATATCATTTGAAGACATTACGAAATTAGCTAAGGAAAAGGACACATCAAGCATTGTGAGTATAATGCCAAAAAATACCAAATAAAACTAATAACATATAATCTTTTTGTTGGACATGCTAACTTATAATAATTTTGAATTCGCAGGTAATAAAAAGTTATTCAAGAATATTGATGCGCGTACAAGATGAAATGCTTGAAGCTGGAAATGCATTACAGGAAGAATATCATTTATATTCAACTGCCACTGCATGGTAATAATAAAAGTATTTTTACATGTATTTTTTTTATAAAAAAAAATATAAATATATTGAGTTTCATTTGTTGTCAAACAACACTTGATCAAACAAAATAACATAGAACTCAGGGTTACACTTTTTGATAAATACATCAAAATAACACCATGGAAATACCGATTCTTGCACTTATGACTGCATAACAAGAGCAACAACTACTGGACTCTAGTGGTGTTTGACACACACGAGGGGAAGTGGAAGTTCTAGAACTTGTTATGGCAAGGGAGAACATAAGTGACCATTATGTGGATGATGCACCAGAAATAGTAATTTAATAACTCTGTAAACTTTTACATAATATAAAAACTAATAAGAATATAGTGCATATTCATTTGCTCCTTTTAAAAAAAAAAATTTGTTATTGCCTTGTAGAGAGAATATGTTGATAACTTTATAAAGCAAAACATTCGTGCACAAGTGTCCCAAATTCACAAATTTCAACTCAACAGATGGAAACTAAGCTTATAGAAATGACAAATTCACCGCAACAAACCTTTGGATCGTAATGACAACATTCTAAATCATATATAAATATATATATATATATATATATCAATATGCATACAAAAAAGATGAAACTCACTATGATAGGTCCAAAAACTTGTCAGAAATCATCTTCACTCCAAAAAAACTCTGCCCAAAAAAAAAAAAATAGTTAGAAAGTGGCCATCAACTGATTTTGGAAACATAGTTGAATAAATTTCTTGCAATTGTCGTAAAAAATGGTTCGAAATTCACCTTTTAAACCTGGTTCGATCGATCACGATATCATCTCTACAACACCACAGACGACAGTTCAGATAGGATTAGGGGAAAATTCTCTCTGCGTTTTCCCTGCCCAACGTTAGTGCAGCACCACGAACAAACACCCAATCGCCACCTTGATCAACCACCATCGCCGTTCAACCTTAGAGCCCACCACTGTCACCACCATTTCCACTTTCCAACACTTATTCGATATTGCATTGTTGGAGAGTTAGCAAGTACTTAAAACAGTTAAACTTAGTTTTCTATTAATGTTATCCTTGCCTTTTGCTTCTACCAAATGTTTATACCTGCCAATGTGACTGCCCAGTCAACCCAAGGCATAACAACTCACTCTTTCCTCTTAAATAAAACACTCAGTAGATTCATTTTTTCCTCCTTAATACATTTCATTTTTCCCTCTATTTCTTATTCAACTTTCCCTTCATCTCTCTTTTAGCAAAGGCCCTCTGTCCTTCACCCTGTCCCGCAATAAAATTGTATGTGTTTCCATTCATAACACTATTAATTGACCTTTGAAAATGAGAATGTCATGCGACTATTTCAATACTTCATAAATTTTATCACAAAAATACCAAATAAACCTCAACATATAAAGATGAAAAAAATTAATTAATTCTGATGAGCCATAAAGTGACAAATCAATCAAAATATGACACGTGCATATGCAAAGCACTTTTATGTACAGACCAAGAAAGACTCTACTACCCAGTTCAAGCAGACATGTGGGATTCAGAGGTACTTTATTTGGGATGGTGCGAAACTTCCTAGCTCGCCTCTAGAGCATATGGGGTGCCGATCTACTCATCTCAAATCTCATAACAAGAATGGTAAAGTATCTATAAGAATGAGTTCCGAATTTATCACCACCTTCCATATCCTACCGACCTTAGAATAAGGAAAAAGAGTTTAATATGACAACTACCATCTTCGAATATCTTTAAATCCCTACTTTTATGGCTCCGAATCCTACTTAACTTAGGAGATCTTCAGGCTATAAATAAATCCCTAAGGTACATTGTTAATTTATGTTAAATTTATTCCCTTCAATAACAATTTTTTTAATTTACTGACTTTATCATCGGAGCGGCTACCACCACAGCCTGCCCGGTGACCCTTTGATCTTGAGTTATTAACAAGTAACGAATGACGGAAAGCCCCTTTGATCAGAAAGAGCAGCTTCAGTTTGGCACCGTCTGTGGGAACGACAATCGTTCTTGCTAACATTTTTTCTTCAAAAGCAACAAATCCCTTATCTTTTTCTTCCCAAAAGGCAATGGCTCCCAATCTTCATCCTATAAAGAATACCCAAAACCCCCGAAATTAGCCTCCTACGGGGAGAAGAAGGGGGAAAACACTCAATCACTTGCAACAACAACTTGATCGGATTCAACGATAATTGGATTAGATGCAAGAACAACTCGTTGCCATGTCACAAGCTCTGGCTTCGTCGGTCCAGAACCAGTGGAGCAATATCCCTCTTCCTCCTACCAACGTTGTTCACGGAGGAGCTTAGCTTCCTGCCACCACCATGGTACGACTCACATGGGGATTGATCCCTAGACGTCAATAGCTATAGGGAGAGGGATGCCCACTTTTCACCCAACTATCCATTACCAAAGCAAAATGAGGATCCCTATTCCCATAGCTTCGGGAACCAATCCAACGCCACATGAGTTCCAACCTCTAAAGGCACCGACCCTCTAGTCCTAGGAGGGCAACATCCTCTTGCCAACATCAAATAAACTCATCCCCCGAATCGAGGGTCTGAAGGTGCAGGACAAGGTCAATAGCGGGTCCCAAACCCACGAGTCATGCCCAAAGTTCCTCAAAGGGTAGAAAAAATAGCAGATTCCCAAGAACAAACCATCTTCACCAGAGAGTTTCACGCCCCTCTAGAGCAAGACAAACGAGGAAAGTTGCTCGAGAGGTTCTCCACGCCATTCACCTCTGCCATAATGACAAAGAAGTGGCCAAAAAATTTTGTTATCCCAAAATTCACCCTTTACGACGGGTCTAAGGACCCTGGAGACCATCTGTCTCACTACAAGCATACAATGGCTCTACATAGCGCTACTGACGCCTTCATATTCTGAACTTTCGTGACGAGCCTCAAAGGTACTGTTCTGAAGTAGTTCCACAACCTCCCCAAGAATCGATCAACAATTTCTATGAGCTAAGTAGGCAATTCCTTGATCAATTCTTGACCAGAAGGAAGTTAAAGAAAGGGTCAGAATTTTTGTTAACTGTGAAGCAAGCAAAGGGAGAATCACTTCAGAAGGACATTGCTTGTGTTAATACCGAGCTCATAGAGATAACCGATTGCAGCCCAAGCTTCCTAGTGCCAGCTCTTACCTCTGGCCTTGGGCTTGGACACTTCCAAGATTCTTTGACCAAGAATCCTCCCATAGGCATGGTGACACTCATGGAATGAGCACGAAAGTATATCAATCTTGAAGATAGAAAATATATTTTCGAAAGGCAAAAGAACAAGCTAAGAAGCATGAGTATGTTCAGAGGAACGACACCAACTCTAACAGGAATAAGATCAGGAGTCCTGACAAGATAGCAACATCCAGAACTGAGAACAATCTTAATTCTGGAAGGTACGGGACTTTCACCCCTCTGAACGCCTCTCTTACTCTTATACTCCAACAGATCCAGACCCGTGAGTACTTGAAGTGGCTAGAGCCACTAAAGAGTAACCCCGATATTAGAAATCAAAACAAGTACTATGATTTCCACAAGGAGCATAGGCACACCATCGACAAATGCAGAGCTCTTAAGCAAGAGATGGAACATCTGATCAGAAGAGGACGATTGAGAAAGTTCATCCAACAAGACGGAAGGTAGAACCCCCATGACGATAGACCACCACAAAGAAGGCAAGAACAGAGGCTTGAGTAGAGGGAGGTTCGAAACGATCAGCCGCGGTAAAACAATCAGGTCATCTTTGTCTTTCATGCTACGATGACGAGAATGTCTAACCGAGCCAAGAAGAGGTATGCTTGGGAGGCAAGGGCAGAACCGTATGTCCTCCAGATCTCAGCCATTGAGAAGAATATGAAGTCGGGACCTCAGATCTAGTTCTCTAAATTAGATCTTGCTGGGATACATTGTCCTCACAGCGATGCTCTCGTCATCTTACTCAAAATAGCTAATTTTTAGATCAGAATAGTTCTTGTGGATACAAGAAGCTCTACCAACATACTATTCTACAAACCCTTTAAACACATGAAGCTAAACCTTAACGACATCAGAGCTACCACCGCTATAATAGCAGGATTCGATGGGAATCTCAGCACTCCATTGGGCAAAATAGACCTCCCGACCACAACGGGTGAAAGAGACGGACAGAAGATATTGATATTTAAGTACATGGTCTTAGACTCTAAATCTCCCTATAACATTATCATTGGGAGGCCCTGGCTCCATCAGATCGGAATAGTCACTTTAACCCTCCATCAATGCTTGAAGTATGTTCAGAATGACAAAGTCTTCTCCATCAAGGGCTGTCAGCCCACTGTAACACCTCAACCCATTTAAGCAAAGTAATTAACGATAATAACGATTATCATAAGTTAATTTGCTTAATGACTATGGGCAATGCTAGATATAACTAGTGACTCGTAAATACGAAAGCAAAAATATAAATAATGAAAATAATTAAGTCTAAATTAGATATGACAGATGTGAAAATGCAATGTAATGCCAAGGGCAATGATTTGATAGGAAATTACGACAAGTGTTAATTAAAGATTTATACAAATAGGTAAATGTGAAAAATTAGTGCACCAAGTGCACTTGAGCAAAATTTGCATAATGCACGACAGGATCGCGTTTAATCAGAATTATTCTGATAATTATGATGGACTATTAGAATAATTAAAATACATTTAAATAAATCAAGGCGAGACAATGAAGGCAATGTAGGCTTAATGAGATCTCGACTTGTGAATTCGACACACGAAGAGAATAAATAAGTGATACAAGTGAATCAAAAATTTCCTGATAAAAGTAATATCATGAAAAGGAAGCACGCAAAAATAAAAAACACGGCAAGAATGCCAAGAGATTTTGTGACAATTGGAATGCAAATTCAAAAATTCAAGAAACCCACTCAAAATGGCAAACAAGGCATAACACTAGAAAAAGAGAGAAAATGAGGCCAAAATGTTGGGCAATGGGTTTGATTCCTAAACCAAAAATATGGGAAAGACTTATACCAAAAAGTAATCTAATTTGGCTACAACACTTTTGTGCTATATGTTTCACCCAATACATATATATGCTACATAAAATATGAAATTAGAATACTTAAAAATTGAGGCGGCAGCACCCTATTAGACCACCTTCCTCCCTCACCAATCAGATCACATGTAGAATATATATATATATATATATATATATACATATACACCTAAGCTATATATATAGGAATATGAGTGTCTATTGCATGTGAAAGCTTCCAAACAGAAACACAATCGAGTGTGCTGTGTGTATATAGGTGTGCGTGTGTGCATGCTGTGACAAAACAGTGAAGGTGAGAGAGAGAGAGAGAGAGAGAGAGAGAGAGAGAGAGAGAGAGAGAGACTTGTAAAGTGAGGAAGTGAAGAAGAATGAGAAGAAGAGGAAAAAGAAGAAGAAAAAGAAGCTGGATGAAGGAGGAGGAAGCTAAAGGCTAAAACAGAACCATAGAGAGAAAGGGTGATCACCACTTTAAAGGTAAACCCTCAAAGCCAAGAATTTTCTCTCTCTAAAATTTTATGGCATAGCTCACTGTTTGATAAGTGTAGGCTGCATGCACGTGTTAGAGGTTTAAAATAAAAGAGATTAGAGGAAAAATTGAGTGTTGGGGAGGTGAGAAACCCTAGGAAACCATGAGACCCGATTTTATGAGAAACTGGGTTTTTGTTTAAACTCTTGTAAACTTGAAACAACTTGTATAGGCTAAAAAGTAAATAAAATATAGAGTATTTTGCAAGTTGAATCATTGAAAATGATCAAGAGACCATGGAGATATGGCTAGTTACAGGTACGGTTGGAAATTGATGGGTGATCTGATTTTGATCATTTTATGAGGCTTAGACAACGAGAAACTGTTCCATGTAGTTTCAGAATCACGTAGGTAAAATTTAGGCAAAAACAGTGGCTAAAAAGCCATGAACTGAAGGAATAGTGAGGTTATCGGAAAATCAGAGAGTCATCGGAGCCGACTATAACCCCCATATTCGAACCCTTAGACCTATAATCTTGAAAAACCAAGGCTAGATATGAAATCCCTCCCAAAAATGGAATCGAACCCCGTTGAAAAATGGCCGGAAAGTGATTGAAAATAGGTCGCTGGCGCAGGAGCAAGAGTAGACGCCAGAACCCTCGCCGGATAGTTGTGGACGAAGACCCTGTACGAGTCAAGTCATGGGCCGGATCTCGAGTCAGGCCTCGACCCAATTATAAAATGGTTTTAAACCATTTATTGAAACTACGTCGTTTTGGATTTAAAAGATTAAAAAAGAATAAAATGGCTAGGGCTGACGTCAGCATTGTGCACTAGACCTGCTGAACTGGTTGGTTCAGCACAGTTTGGGGCCGGTTCACTTAAAAACCAAATAAACCAAATGGTTTTATTTAAAAGGTTTTTAGAAATTATGTTTTGGCCCCCACTAGATTCTGGAATTATAAATAGACCCCTAGAACCTTCGATTAATTTTAAAATGATCCCAATAGTTGTGATTAATTATGAAATGGCCTAAAAATAAATTAAATAAGAATTTTAAACTCCTTTAATTATTTTAGAAATTTTCAAAATACCCTTAGGTCAAACATAGACCAAATGAAGGCCAATTAAAAAAAAAAATAGTGTAACCTAATATTTTTGGGCATTCTAGACTCAACGGCGGATTCTGATTTGCGAAATTAAATCCCAAAAAATAGGAACGGGTAAACTGGAATAATTTTAAATACGTCATAATGATCAGTTAAATGACCAATTGGACTCTAATGATTGTAAAAATATGTACCTTAACATTTTGGGACATTCTAGACCCAATGGCTAGATCTGTTTTGTGAAATGAAGTCCCGGAAAATATAGACACGTGAAATGCCAAATTTTTATTTTACCCTTAGTAATCCAAAAGCTAGTTAAATGTCAAAGGTGACAAATTCTGACTTTATTGGACATTCTGGACTCAACGGTGGAGTCCCTTAAATGCAAATTAAGATCCAGAAAGGCCGAAATTAATTATATTCAATATTTCAGACTTAGTGGTAACGTTCTTTGAGGAAAATAAGACTCGGTGACAAACTAAAAAATGACGAATACATCTTTATGACATAATGAAGTTAGCAGAAGTGTAATAATGAAATTAATGAGTCCACGTAAATGTTATAAGGACAGAATTGACTCAAAATCGAGTCCGAGTATGCAAATCGTGTACGAAAAAATATGGGACATTAAAAAGTATAAATTACCAAATTGCCCTTGAAGAGCCAAATAAGCTATAAGGCACTAGGGAATTCTAAATGGAAAAATTGAAAACCCTTAATTGAATAAACTAATTTCAAAAGAACTTTAAAATACTGAATAACAATGTTTGGGATTAGAATGAATACTAATTCATTATGCAATGTATTTTAGACCCATGATTATAGGATCACCCAAACGATAGATAATGGAAAGAAAGCTATGAGATGGCTATTATGATACCCTGCATGGGAATACGATGCTAAGAATCTAGTGTAAGTAAACCCCAACTCTAATATGTGGTAATTCTTAACCATGTCACTAATGTTGTTTCTTTGATGCTGCCAATTTGTACTCTTATACATGCCAGATACTTATTGATTTCCACATTTTGATACTTGTTCTACCTTGTGGATTTGTTGAGAATTCGATTACCATTAACCTGAATGTGATTGTTTGTACATTTCTATACCTTGCTTTGGATATTGAAAATTGCTATGTTTCTCACTACTGAGAATTTGTTATTCCACATACATGTACGCCCCTTGTAGAATTTTGTTGATCATGATATTATTATGAGTGCCTAGAGTTGTGCTCTGTCACAACATCTATCTAATTCCATAAATGCTATCTGTGATCTACCCGGGGTTGTGCTGGTCATAACGTCCATTTATGATGCTGATGAATTACCCGGGGTTGTGTTGGTCATAACACTCGTTTGTGAGGCTGATGAATTACCCGGGGTTATGCTGGTCATAACGCTCGTCTTAGTCCATGGAGAACATGATATATGTAAAGAGTTCTAGTGCTATCCAGTAGCCTGATAGTGGGGTGGACTTGGATGAGCCCTTTTAGGGGTATGTCGGGCCCTATTTGTGATAGCATCTGTTTTATTAGTATCTCATATCGTTTATTGATATTCTAATGATGCACTCTTGGATTATTGATATGCCTTGCAAGCCTATCCTTGGATTTGTTTGATGATGTACTATTTGGTTGTTGATACGCCTTGTGAGCCTATCCTTGGATTATCTGATGATGCACTATTTGATTAATGATATGCTTGCTTGCCTATTTTTGGACTCGAATTGTTATCTTATGATTTGTGGCGGCTAACTATTGTATAGGCTAATCCCTATTGTTGATTTGCTTATTCTATTGCCTTAGGGTGTGCCTTTTGGACCCATGGGTCATCTTTGTCAATCTACCTTCCTTTGTGACTAGCTATTGTTATACATCCTTTTGCTTACCATTTGGTTGTATCTTATTGATCGAACTAATCTTGTCCCATAGTAGAGTGAGTGAATTTACTTACTGAGCTAAGTTTGCTCACTCCATATTTATAACAAATTTTCAGGTAGCATTATATGGGAGGAAATGCAATGAGGCAACTAGTGGAGCTAGTGATGTGCTAGTTAGCAGTATTGATGATGTAAAACTCCAAGTCATAATTTGAACATGCACTCTGTAAGGCTAACCTTAACATTATGTATTGTAATTTTGCATTATTAGTGAAGATGTTAGACTTGAATGGTGAATCATGATGATTAAAATTATACTTGGAGACATTCTGATTGATGGTTATTGGAGTTCGATTTGTGATCAGATGAATTGTATTGGTGTAGCTTCCGCATTTAATGATTCAGTGATATATGATTTATATAAAGAATATGAAAAAAAAATTACACTCTTGTGCAATTCATTTGATTTTGTACGGCATGTTCTAGTGGCAGTGTCGGTCGTTTCTTTTAATCCGCGTAGGGTGGGTTTCGAGTTGCGATAGAGTGGTATCAGAGCTAAGGTTAAGGGTCTTTGGGGAAGACCAAGTCATGATTGAGTTGATGATCTTGAGAATTCGAGGACTATATCAGAGCTTTCGGTTGATGATTCTTTGGGAAAGATCATACCAATATTGGATTTGAGGATTAAATGATTTAGACGATTGAATGATCGGTGACTTTTGGAGGACGATAGCGTGTTTAGATACTAAGGTTAATGGTCTTTGGGAAAGACTATACTATGACTGAATTTGATGATTCTTGGATGATTGAGATGATCAAATGAATAGTGACTTTTGGGAGATAGTAGTATGCTTAAGGGCAAAGGTTAAGGATTCTTGGGAAGAATCGTACCAGTGTAGAGGTTGATGACTCTTAGGTCATTAAACTGTGAATTGATCAGTGAATTGGGGGAAACTATCATTTGAATAAGGGCAACGGTTAATGCTCTTTTAGAAGATATAGGGTGACATAGAGTTAGGGATTGTGAAATCTTGGGAAGTCAGTGGATTTGACAACAAATCTATAGGATAATTTTCCACTAAGGATAACAGGATGACCAGATATTCAGAGCTATTGGAATCACTAAAGTTGTCTTTCCACAAATTCACCATTCAGAAGATCGAAAGAAGCCAAAACTCCAAGGCTGATGCTTTAGCAAACATGGCTTCCCACATCCAGCCAAAAAGGGATTCAACGGTGAAAATCTCTTACCAATCAAAGCCAAGCATTGAGGAAATACAGTCCTTTTGAATTTCAGAACAACCTCAGGACTAGATAACTCTCATCATCCAGTGTCTAAGAGAAGGGCTACTTCTAGAAAACAAAAATTAGGCCAGAAGGATTCGGATTAGGGCAGCTCGATATCTAATCCTAAAATGAAAGCATTACCAAAAGTCCTACATGCAACCCCTCCTGCAGTGCTTATCTCCAGAAGAGTCCCGCTACGTCCTAGCCAAGATATATGAAGGGATATGTGACAACCACAATGGCGGAAGGACCATAGCCCACTGAGCACTAACTCAAGGCTACTACTGGCCTGGTATGTTAAGACAAGCTAAGGAATATGTCCAGAGGTGTGACAAATGTCAATGATTTGCTTCATACCAGCACCGACCTCATCATGAGCTCATCCCTATCGCTAGTCATTGGTCGTTCGCTCAATGGAGAATGGACATTATAGGGCCATTGCCAAAGGCCCCTTAAAATAGGAGATTCCTGCTAGTCACCATCGACTACTTCTCTAAATGGGCAGAGGTTGAACCACTGACCCACATCATAGAGGTGGAAGTAAAGAACTTCACATGAAAAAAATATTGTTTGCAAATTCGGTATACCCCGTGTCATTTAAAACTTGATTTAATCACAAGTGTTGAAGATTTATGGTTAAAGCTTGATTTAATTACTAGTGTTGAAGATCTGAGATGAAGCTTGATTTGACTACAAGTGTCAAAGGTCGGTACATTACGACTTATTAATATGTGAACATCTGAAAAAAATTTATTACAAGTGTAGCTGCTCTGAGTATTCTGCTATCAAAACCTCTGAAACATTTCATGAGTACTTTGGAAGTCCTAATGGCCTGAAGAGATTATTAGCCAATACACAAAGTTCTAAAAGAAATCAAATTCTATTTATAATTGGCCCTAAAGTATAAGAAAGTTACAAAGTAGAAACAAAAAAAAAAGTACAAAGATATCCCTAGTCTACTACTGGCTCGGCAACCCTTGAAGCATTAACATTGAGGGAGTTTTGGATCCTCTTCCTCCTCCTCATCCTCCTACACCATATCAACTATGGCTCGGCAGCCTCGAGAGCATCAGCTTGAGGGAGTTCGGGATCTGCTTCATCCTCTTCATCCTCCTGCACCTCAATCTCAACTGGGGAGACTTCAATATTGTCTATCCCAACCAGATCCAAGTCAAGATACTTCTTCCGAAGCTTCGCCCTAACGGTACGGTGCCCATGCTCGATTAGCTCACCATCCAGGTCCTAGACTTCAGCCTTCAGATCAACCTTAGTTTAAGCTCTGATAGCTTCGGCAGTGTCTTGGACCTTTTGAAGAGAGGCAGCTTGGAAGTCATCGAACCTCTTTTTGAGGTCCTCCAACTCTAGAACGAGGGCATCCCTCTTGGACTCTAGGATAGAATAGGAATTGGCAGCTTCCCTCAACTTCTCCTCAGTTGAAGAGGCCGTAGACTAAGTCGTTCCCAGTTGTAGAATGGCTTCATTGAGCTCAGATTAGAGGAAGCCAATCTGCTCGGAGTCCACAAAGGAATACATGATGGTCCGCAAGGCCATACACAACCTGAAAAGAAACAAACAATACAGTCAGATCAGAATATATCCAGTCAGAGCTTACCCTCATGTGGAATGCCATCATATCTTTGGCGATTTTCTAGCGTCTTCAGCCCCTTGAATTTACTTGGGCATGTTGCCCAAGACTCTTCGTAAGGCTTTTTCACGTCCAGCGAGCCAGAGTCATCAAGCACTAGAGAAACAACAACAGACCTACCCTTCCCCCTTTTCTTTGTGGAAGCTATAGACGTAAGAGGAAATAGGGGCTCCCAAACTAGGGAAGCCCTCAGATCCATAAACTCTGTCCTATGAGGGAAATTGGACAAAAGCCTCACCCTCTTCACTCGAAGAGAAGGCTCGGCAAGGGAAGAGCTCTCCTCCACCTTCTTCTTCTTCTTCTTTGGAGCTCATCCAGACACCAGGGACTTCTTCAGGCTTTTGGACCTGTCCCGTACCAGGCCAGCCTCCATTCAGATTGTTGGGGTAGAGAACAACGTCGTAAGCACGATTGCTGGTCTAGAGGAGCCTCCTATACTTCTCTTGAAAATCAACAGTGAAGATCGACCTCTTCCAAGCTCTTTTGTCTGCATAAAAAACATGGAGTTAGATCAAACAACATATAGTCTAAAAAATCCAAAAACAGAGACAAAAAATATATTCGAAGGCGACTTCACCCTTGATCTCAGTCTTCCTAAGGAAAGGTTGAAATTCGGCTCTTAGAGTCCTCGAACTCCCATCCTTTTCTTACGAAGAAGTACCACTTCTTCCAAATCTTGTTGGAAGTGGGTACAGAGGAGAGGGGTTTGAACCTCTTGTCAAAAGACATGTAGAACATGCCCTCCAACTTCAAATACTTCAGATCCATATTACTCCTAATTAACGGGAGGTCCAACTCGACATTGTTTATATGACCTAGAACTATAAACCCTAACAGATGCCTCAGACTATTTATGTTCAGATCAACGGGGCATATATTAAATCAGCTAAAGAAATCCTTAATTAAGGGGTGGAAGGGAAACCTAACCCCTATCTTAAACCACTCGAGATAGACACATATTTCGCCCTGCTCGGTGTTAGAAGGGTGCTCCATAGGTCTTGGTACCTTTGTAGGGACGTCAAAAGTAGCCCTCAGAGCATCTATCATGCCATGAATAGTGGCACTTTCTCTTTCTTCCTTACGGGAAGGCCTGCCCGAGGTTTCCCCCGTAACATTCCTAGGCTCTGCAAAAGCCTCTACTATCATGAGTTCTGAACTAGGGTTGGGGTGGTTAACTGTCCTAGTTTGTAAGTCCATTAAGGAGCTATAATCTATGAGATTCACTTCCAATTGGACAGACATTTCTATAGAACCTTCTACTTCATAGCCAGTACTTGATTGAGCGTCAGAAGTTGACATTACAGAAATTTTGAAGGGGAAGAAGAAAATTTAACAAAGATAAACAAATGTTTATGAGCAAATCAAACCTGACTGGAGATTCGATCGGAGTTAGGCTTTTTATGTCAAAAATCGCCTTACTTGGGGTTTTCTTTAGGGAGTACGAAAAAGCTCTCTCAAAACAGTAGAGAAGTGATGAAAAGGAGGGCGCTAATGTACCCCCTACCTTTTATAGGGGATTAACAAGTGGTGTAATGGGGGCCTGCGATTCCTAACTGTCACGTCAGTTAAGGAAATGATGGCCTCGTAATTCCAATCGACAGGCTGACGCAATAAATATAGCATGAATAGTTGTTGTAGAAGACAAAGCGACGTATTTATAACTACCACACGTGACTCTTCAGAAATTCTAACCTCAGCTCTGCGATCCGCAAGACTAAGGCTCGGGGGAGGAGTAGTTGATGAGCCATAAAGTGACAAATCAATCCAAACATGATACTTGTATATGCAGAGCACTTCCATATACAGACTAAGAAAGACTCCTGCTATTCAGTTTAGGTAGACACATGGGATTCAGAGGTACTTTATTCGGGATGGTGTGAAACTTCCTACCCCGCCTCTAGAGCATATAGGGTGCCGATCTAGTCATCGCAAATCTTATAACAAGAATAGTAAATGGAATACCCCGACCTTAAATGGTAACCAAGCAAGCCATGTAAACCCTAGCCGTTAAGGCTTTCTATTTTAATATTGAATAAAATGGACGGTTTGGAAACTCAATAGTTTTGAAAGTATGGATAATGGCCGGGCAATACCCGATCAAGCCATGAACAAATACCGAAATAAAGATAAAAAAAATAATAAAAAAAGAAATAAAATAAAATAAAAATAAGTAAAAAGATATATATAGAAATGGGTATATACGTGTATATGTGAAGGTGTGTATATATATATAATAAATCGTATATGTGAATATACGTATATAACTAATTGGATAGGCGTGCAACTAATGTGATAAGAGAGGGGGCGTGGCTAAGGGATCAGGAAAGATTTTTTTTTAAAAAAGAGAAAGATAAGGCTGAGGGAAATCGAAAAAAAAAAGATTAGAGAGAGAGAGAAGTTATGGGCGCTAAAAGAGGGAGGGGGTTACGAGTTAGAGAGAGAAGCTAAATGGGGGAGAAGAAAAAGGAAAGAAAGGGAGATACGGCTGATCCCTAACTGTAACACCACCCTCAATATTACCAATCTCACTACTCTCTCATTTCTCTCTCTAAACCAAACCATATTCACTGTCCTCACCTGTCACAACCACGTTACAACCTCTCCGACTCTGCTTCGCTCAAACCTGTACCAACGTCGCGGTATGATCACGCCCAGCGTGGATGCTCAAGGCCAAGCCTCAACTTGCGCCTAAGCTGGTTGCCATATTCCATCATCTCCTCATCACTGTTGCCCATCTGGGCACAGATCTCAGAAGCCTCCTGCATCATTGGTATAACATAAGGAAGGTACTTCTCAAAGTGCTCTCCAATCGCAAGAGCAACATCCAAGAAGCAGGAGAATATAGGAAGTTTGATAAACCGATGAAGTTCACTACTGGAAAGATCCTTGAGAAGGTGTGTCATGATCCTATCACAGTATGGTAAGACCTTGTCATCCAAGGCACAACAAATGTCACCAACTACTCCAACTGAGATGGCATAACTTGGTATTCCTTAAAATTCTGCAAACCCATCTCCAAGTTTCCCAGATCAACGGCCAAATCTCCGACCCAGACTACTATCCATTCCGATCAGATCGGCTACCCAATCTCCACTACTACCGACGACGATGAACAGGGATGACAAATCTGTTGTGGTCAACCCATCGTATTCGACCGTTGCTGCGCAACCCTTGGGATCGCCTATGTAGACGTTGCAACAACAACTTTTTTTTTTGTATAGTCCTCATCTCATCCCCTCTAGTTTATGGTATTTGGTTTTATCTCATCCCCTCTAGAGCTACATCATTGAGCTGAGCCAGATTCAAGCCAAGCTGCATAATGTTGGAATTGGTCTTGTTTTCTAAGTCAACCGCCTCCATGCCCATCATATATCCCATAATCCCTTACTGTTCAGCCCAATGCAATTAGCCAAGTTCGAACCAAAATAATATATAAGATTAATTAATTAAATTAATTTAGTTAATTATTGAGATATTTTTTGATGTCCAAATAAAATAAATGAATAGCATTTTCTTTATGTCTCGAATATTCTAAGGCCAATAAAAGGATTTGTTTCACGAGATGGAGTTTCGAAAAATAAAATACTCGTAGAAGTGCCAAATGACCAAAATGCCCCTGAGTTGAATAAAAGTCAAATGGACTCTGAGTAAACTGAATGAATAATGAATCTTTATTATTTCAAACATTTAGGACTCAACGGTGGAGTCCGATTTGTAAAAATAAGTCCCAAAAAATAGAGACATGTAAAAGTGTAAAATGACCATTTTGCCCTTTTAGTATAGAAGTTCAAATTGAAAACTGTGAAAGTCTAAACCGACTTTCTTCGATATTCTAAACTAAATAGTGGGGTCTAAATTAGCAAGAGAAATACTTACAGTAACAAAGTACAAAATTTGATGAATAACATTAAAACTGAAACATGTCTACTGAATGATAGGGAACTCAAAGGGAAAAGGAAAAGTTACAGGATACTGAGGTAGATCACACAGATTAAAGGTAAGTGAATTCCTATCTCTTATACGAGGTTTTCCAAGCCACATTCTTTCTATTACTGCCAAAAACTTTGTACTCATGCATGTATTCGTTATTATCATCCCACCATTGATATTGTCCTATCTAGTGGATGCCTATTGGCTGATATCTCATGATTTAATTCATTGTACTGATGCCTATCATTGTATGCTTATGTTATGATGTTCCATACATTATACATTTCTTATGGAATTACAATAGAATCTTGATTTATGTTAAATGTCGGGTTTTGTGCTCAGTCACATTACCCATATGATGCTATCTGATTGATAGGACCTACGGGTCAAGTCTATAAATGGACACATGGCAATGATGGAATTTTTACGCAGTGAGTTAAATGGGCATTTTATATGCATTCATGTTAAGGGGGGTATGCCGGGCCCCCAAAAGACCGAGGGTCTGCCAAACCCTGAATAGAGTAAATACATCTCTCATGTTTGATTATTATGTAGACGTTTATTTGATTCCTAGGATGTCTTTATCGCCTATGAATAACTCCATGTTGATAGTTCATTATTTATTGGATTTGACTGTGACCGTTTTATTGTGGCAATATTCATGTTGATTGTGATTATTGTGCCTTATCCATATTCATGCTACACCGTTACTCATAATTGTTATTGTGCCTTATTGTCCATTGGCCATTGTGGCATTTTATTGTTAACTATAATCGATGTCATGACTAGCTATCATGTTACCATTGAGTTATATTTTTCTATGTAATCCATAACTCGTATTAGAGATAGGCTTTTACTTACTGAGCTTTATTAGCTCACCCCACTTATTATCTTTTTTAGGTAAGCATGCTATAGAACCACAGTAGGAGGTCAGGAGCATAGGGAGACAATTGAGCAGCACAATAGATTGATATAGTCTCTCCCATATACTCACCACCTAAGAGTGTTTTTATGTTATGTTGATGTCGGTTTATAGTTTTTAGTTGTTAAACAATGTTGTTTTAAAACTTCCGCTGATATACTGTTTAAGTTTACATTATTTATTGTTATCATTGATACAAAGAATGAAAAAATTAGGGATAGCCATTGGGTCAGCCCCGCGACACGAGATCCTCATAGGGTGGGTTTCAGGTCGTGACAGTAAAGTATCTACAAGAATGAGTTCTGAGCTGATCACTGCCTTCCACACCCTATCGACCTTAGAATAAAGAAACAAAGTTCAATATGGAAACTACCATCTTCGGATATCTGCAAATCCCTACTTTTATGGCTTCAAATCCTACTCAACTTAGGAGATCTTCAGGCTATAAATAAAGCTCTAAGGTACACTATTAATTTACGTTAAATTTATTCATTTCAATTACAACCTTTTTAATTTACTGACTTTATCATCAGAACGGCTACCACCAGAGCCTGTTTGGTGACTTTTTAATCTTGAGTTCTTGACAGGTAACTAAGGACGGGAAGCCCCTTTAATCAAAAAGAGCAATATTAGATCATTTGGTAGACATTTTCCAGTTGGGAAAAAAAAAATATCTTTTAATGGTAGATGTAAACACTTACGAGTCTTTTGTACTTGTTAAGGTAATTTGTGGTGCATGATCTCAAATTCATTTATCGATACAACTCCACCACAACAGGTCAAAATGTGATGAAATAGTTCACGTTAAATATAATAGTTATGTAAAGTAAAAATTTTTAGTCAATATTATATAACATTTTCTATGCATTTATAACAACTTAGTGTAATAAATATAATACATCCATACCAAAGACAAAACAAATTGTTTCAACTATTTGGCTGCATAGAAAAACTCCATTAATCTAATTGTTGCTAAAGAGTGCTTTTAAATTGGTATTGAAGTTGTTGGAAGAGAGAATTAAGCTTCCGCCATATAATCAAGCTTATTAGTTGTGATATGTTGTAAAATTATATGTATAATATAGTTATGAAATTGTGAAGTGCTCACTGGAGTTTGGAACTGTTGGGTAGAAAGTGAGCTTGGTACGCTTTGCATTGCTCTTTCTATGCATTTGTCAACAAGCTGATCTGTTCACCCAATAATGCTATCTCCTTTACCATTACTTCCCACGTTGTGAATCCCTAATCGAAAAAGATAAAATATCTGTACAAATAAGCAAAATAAGTTATATATATTAATTTCACTACATATGTGATTGGCTTAAAATAACTAAAAGATATATTATAGTACATAAATTAATGTACTGTACATACCATCAAAAATAACAAACAACTGCCAGTCCCACTGGCTATCCCACCTTGAAGTACTTTGTTCTTGTAACTCTTTACTTGGTTCACTAACCATTTCAGAACATAACTTGCACAATCATATTCTCTTGCCTTAGAGACAACAAATATTACAGGGAGAACCAATGAGCTAACTTCATCCTTCATGGTGGGACAGAAAAAACATCTCAACATATACAACAAATATGATTCCATGAATACTTCATTAGATTCCATATCCTCAACCGTGAGCTGATGTAACTCACAAAAGGATCTATTAGAAAATCTAGACTTTAGCAACTCTATTTTCTTATTTGAAATTGCTTCAGAGATGCGTTTTCCAGTATAAGGGATACCTAAAACCTTACCCATGTCCTCCGATGTAATGTGTACGAGGTTGCCACCATCAACTATTAGTGTTCGACTCTCTGGGTCAAAACGACTAATAATGTGTAATAAAAATGACAACCTCAACGTACGGCAAAAAATACGCAGCAAGGACTCAAACCCTATATAAGTAATCAGTTGCACTTTGTGGGGTTGGTTGATGATCTCATCTTTTAACTTTATGACCATCTTAGGTGAGCATTTTGTTCTAAATGTCGGTTGGAAAATGTACAATTATAACAATTATAATAAGAACAAGATAATGATTTGTAATAAACATATTTTTATCACTTATTTACTAGGTGTGCAAGTTTTTTTCTTTATGGGAGGCATCATTTGTTGATGAAGTTGCCTTTCTTATTCTGCGCGTGTAGCATAATAACGCTTCTCGTATGTGCTTAAATCTTTCCACACTTGTCCTCCCAATTGTGTAACCTATAAACCATGAAAAAATTAACAAAACTTGAATAAAAATACATTGGATTCCTCTTCCAATTCATCTAAAATAATTATCAATCATTGACGGCATTTCTCTTCTTATGTTATAAACTATTGCACTTTGTTGCAACCCTTCGACTAGTTCAGAGCTAAAAAGCAAAATGATATTGTTACTCCAAATAGGTTTGACATCATGTCAGCTTATTTATTAAAAACTAAAAAATAATTTTAACATAATCAACATGTAACTCACTTAGAATAATTTGAGTCCTGTCTATCTTCTGGAGGGCTCATTTTGTTCAATATTTGTTGTTGAATATGAACATCTACTACATTCACCAGATTCATCTAGGAAATATTTTACTTTTTTTTTTATCCTACACAAGTATAATTTTAAAATTCCAATTGTTAGTCAATTGAGCATCCAAACCTCTCTCGTTACCTAAGTGCTACTTAATTAAGCACCTAAGTGCTAGTCAATTAAAAAAAATGCTAGTCAGTTAAGCACCCATAGGTCTAATTGAAAGCATAATTTTCTTATGAGCTCTGATATGTTGAGATTGTTGAAAGTTTGGGGGTTGTTTAAATCAGAGTGGAGACAAATGGTCTTCTAATTTTCTTTCCTTTTTTTCAAATTGAATCCTAAAAAAGAAGCTGAATGAATTTATGGAATTTCATTGACATTTAACTGAATACATCCAATAGTAACATGTCTACGATGGTCATTCGAAGTAGTTAGTTTTATAGAATTGACAATCATTCCCATTTACAGGGATGACATCACAAAATTGTTAACCAATAGTCATCACCACTTCAAAAAGCCAAAATTTAATAGCAAAGAAAAAAAAAAGGACCCCAACCCATTTATTGAAAGCATTTCTTCTCATCATGTATGCAACTCAACAATTGATTTGATCATATAAGGTTTATCTAGTGTAGATTATTATAAAGATAAAAATATTAGTTCAAAGCACAACTTACAAAAGATGACCGAAAAAATGGAAGCAAGAGTCGGTCGGAGATGAGAAATAGGACTCGGAGTCGTCGGCGGGAGGAGGAGGAGGAGATGTCGTCGATGGCGAGCAGTATCGTCGACGGAAGGAGGAGGCGTGAAAGAATTGGCGGGAAGAAGAGAAGAGATGAGAAGTGGGACATGGAAAGTAATATGTGGGAAGAGGAAAAGCTTGGAAAAGAGGGAAAAAAAGAGTTTTTTTTTGTATAATGAAATTTTAGATTTGAGATTTGAATTTCATTAAGATTGCTTTAAGCTTGATAATGTGGCTTGGCCGACCCGACAGCCATATCAGCAGGTGTAGGTTTAAGATAAAATTTTATTGTAAGGACTCATGTCCCTGTTGCTTGATCATTCATATGAGAAAAGTTATAGCTTTGCTGATAATCTTTGTACTAGTTTTCATTTGGTTTTAATCTAATAATGAATCTATTTAAAATGTTAGGCCCTGTTTGGTTTGCTACTGCAAACATGATTTACTATCCAAGAATTAGAGATACTGTTTGGTATTGAAGACTATGTTGACTAAGGGAGTGATTCTGTCAGAATATATCTGAAACATATCTTTAAAAAGACGAAAATACAGCCCCCCGTACTGAGCTTTCGTTTCTCGTGAGTCTTCACATAGTAGTTGTAGCTGTCTTGCTAAAGACCTCTTGATCTTGATCAGAAGCAAGCAGCAGACGATCGATGACCACCCCACTGCTTGATTTCATTCTTCTGAACCAAATTTATTTTCTGAATTTTTCTTTCTTTCTCTCTTCTTTACCACCTAGGGCGCCTAAATCACTGACGCAACATCCAACTCTCACTCTCTCCAAATCTCTGTTGATCTGGCTTCTCTAGATCTCACTTTCTCTCTCAGAAAATCTACAACTGAAGATGGTCCGCCTCTGACAGACGTAACTGGACGACTGTCTCAGGTGGCGCCTTCTCTCACTCACGCGACACCTTCTCTCACTCTCTGCATCAGTTAGCTCTGCATCTTTTTTTCTTTCTCTCTCTTTATGTAAGTTCTGTCCTGTAGATTTAACAAATTTCAAAGCAAATCTCCCTATTTCAATTGCATTCAAGTGTATCAAACCAAATCTCTCACCTATCGCATCCATCTTTCCAACTAATAGTGTAGGGTTTCCGTTCTCTATTTAGCACCCGTGAGAGTCTTCCATGTCTTCAACACAACAGATGCTTCTGAGAGGGCATAAGAGAAAGCAAGCAGAAGCAGTTTCTGAAGACGATCACTCACACACAGACGAAAACGCTGTGCCAGTACCTCCCTCCCCCTTCAAAAAGGTACGCAGTGACAAAAACGCTGCATCTTCACAATCGTTTTTAGGATTGTTGTGCTTTTCTGGATTGTTGTATGTACAGTGTAACATATTTCTGGATCGTTTTATATTTTCTTCGATAGCAGTATTTTTTTCATGATATTCAAGTGTTCAATTTTTATTTTTTATTTTTTATAAATAAACATCTATAATAATAAAATGGCAAAAGTTCCAACACACTCCTAAAAAAAATGGTATCTAAAATGTCAAATAGATTATTTTTGTGAAGTCGTGAATCTTACAAAAGATAAGAATGGTGTGTTCAAGCTGTCCATAAAAAGTAAGAAATTACTAATGATAGAATAAAATAAATGAAATTCTTTTGGATTTTAGATTTTTTCTCTCATTTTCTATTTTTCTGAAAAATGATTGGTACACTAGTTTAGTATGCTAGTTTAATTTAGATTTATGATGTGTCAATAGGTTTTTTGTAATTAATAAAAATGTATGATCTTTTTATTTAAATTTTAAAGAAAAACTATGATAAATGATGTCCAGTAAACCAATTATATGCTTGTCGATACCTTTAGACTACTATAGTTGAAATAATTATCGGATGATGTGTCAATAGGTTTTTTGTATTTTTAATTTGTCCTAATTATAGTTGAAATAATAATCTAGTAAAAATAAATTTCTTAATTAAAATTGGATAAGGCACAATAGTTTTCGTGGGATTAAAATCCATAATTATATATAATTTTTATTAGATGGCAAGACCCATTGATGATTACGAAGATGCAGTCCCTTGGCCGCCAGTGGCGAAAGAATCCTTTATTAGGTTAATGGTTGAAGAAGTGCATCGGAATGCTTTATTGACCAATACATTTCCAAGGCGAGTGTTCCAAACATTTGATGATGAGCTCTTTCAAAAGTTTGGTAGGCGGTACATAGTGGCAAAACTTAAAACAAAGTTTAATCTATTAAGAATGAAGTATAGAGCGTTCTCACAGCTTTTGGAACAGTCGGGTTTTGGTTAGGACCCTGATACCAACACTGTCACTACCCTAGAGGATGTTTAGCAACGATATATTAGGGTAATCTATTCCTAGCTACTGGTTTTGAGTTTATTCCCACCTTACATTATAGTTCTTTATTTTTAAAAAATTTCACCTTTGTAGGCACACCCGAACGCGAAGCAGTTTCGAAGGAAAGGATGTGAACACTACAATCTGTTAGGTATTATTTTTAATACCACAACTGCCACCGGTTCACTTGTTAGGATACTCGATTGCCCGAACAAAATAGATTGAAGAGGGAGCACGTCGTGACACTTCAAGCATAGAATCGGATCCCTATTGTATTGAGGCATGCATGGACGTACTGGATTCCCTGGTTGATGTTAACGATGACCAGTACCACAAGGCATGTACCATGTTCCTGGAAGACAAATGACGCACTATGTTCATCCGCATGCTCGGGAAGAGGAAGCTGAATTGGTGTTGAAGCTCTAGGATGAGTGTTGATGGTTTAGTTAGTTGTTTCTTTTGTTAAGTTATTGTTCTGTCTTAAACAATATTACCCTACTCTGGATGACTATACTAATATGCTACTGTTTTTTTCTTTTTCTTTTTTTTTTTCCTGTGCGTGGCTACTAAATATCTACTTGGGGACTCTACTGTATGCATATTTATTTATGCACATGGTTGTTTTGATTGTGTCTATTTATTTCATTGCTATTTTTTTTTGTACATTTCATTTCGTGAGCTTAGGACTGGAATTTGTTCTCTTAGGATTTTTCACAACAAAATGCATGCACAATATTACTCTGAAGCAGTTATTGGTAATACCTCTTTCTGCACTGGCAGGATTGTGTGGAAGTGTCATAGATTCTCTGTTGGGAGCAACACTGCAATACAGTAGATTTTGCAGTGTTCGTAATAAGGTGAGTCCCACATCTTTCTAAAAGAATTTAACAGTTTGGGTTCCTAAGAGCCTTTTGCATGTGTACACTAGCATCATGAAATGGATTCGTTTGACTTTTAACAATTTTTTGAGTGCCCATGTTCTTCAATATTCTCTTCCATGAGTAGAACTTTTTGGTTCTGGTGTTTTGAAATCATCTTGATCAATATAATTACCTTCTAGCATTATTGGCAGTTATTTGATGCCCACTGGACACTTGTTGACTAGCCACATCTGCTTGAGTTCATTTTTTCTTTTCATGTGTCAAAATGTCATTGCCACAATTTCTTAGTTTCACCTTCAGCTAGCCTCTAAAAGCTTGTTCTTATGGTGTATATAAAGATATTTTAACGTTATACTTATTTGAATCAAGCATACTTCTCTTTTCTTCTGCAAGAACTTCACTGTGTGTTACATAATAGCTGATTCTTCTTTGGGTGGCAAACAATGTAGAGATTGCTCACTGTAATAGTATTGTACTGAATATTGAATCTGAAAATTTTTAAGACTTTTTGTTACTTAATACATTGTAAGCTGTGCCTTCATTTACAATACTTGTGATGGTGTTTTTTATTTATAAATTTATTTACTAATTTTCTCTTTTTTAAAGAAAATGTGTCTACCATTAGCTTTATATGGTATTCTTTTGCCTATTTTTGGTTCCATATCCTTAAATGACCAAACTCCTAATTACTTGGATTTATTAATAAGTTTGATGTCAAAGGCACATCATTGATGCACTTTGAAAATTTGGTTAGTTTCTGTGTGCATTAGGATATTCTTATTTTTTATTATAATGTCATATCCTTTTATTTTTTAAAACTAATTGTTCAGTTATCCTTGTGTGTGTTTTATAGGTTGTTCAATTTTATTATTTATCTTCCGTTGCATCTTGGCGTAATTTTTGCACTGCACTTTCAACCCAGTAACACATTTTCTCCCTCCATTACTCTTGGTTAGGTTTTTGTCTTTCTATTTGCAACCTTATAATTCAAATTCTTTTAAAATATTGCATTACCATTTTTATGAACACGAAGTTGTTAAAACTTATTTTACTGCATTGCAGTATAATGTCAACTGATGATACTAGGGATTCTGAAATTGAGGACTCTGATGAGTTCATGGATAATGTTATGTTGACTGAACTATATAAACATATGTCTAATAATATTGAAAGGCAAGCATGTAAAACATTTGTTTTAACAGGATATGCCTATGTCCTAGAGTTATTAATGGGGCATCCAACTCGAATGTATGATATGCTTCGCATGGATGCGGCAACATTTATGGCCCTTCGTAACAAATTGAGGGATGGATTCCTTGATATTAGTTCACATCAACAAGTCTCAGTTGAGGAATCCATTGCAATTTTTTTACTAACCGTAGGACATAGTAGTAGACAAAGGGTGGTAGCCGAAAGATTTCAACACTCGTTAGAAACAATCAAGCGTCACATTAAAGAGGTGATGCGGGTTGTAGCAAAATTAGGAATGTTTCTAATTCGTCCAAAGCTACCATACACAACTGCACCAGAAATTTTGAGCAACCCCAAATTTAACCCTTATTTTGTGATATGCAGTTCTTCCTTCCATTTTTAAATTTGAACAAAAAATTCATAATTGAAGATATTTCTTAAGTCAACATTTGTTTGGTAGGACTGTATTGGTGCCATAGATGGGACACATGTGGCTGCATGGGCACCAACTTCTAAACAAACATCCTTTCGCCACCGTAAAACAACAATAACACAAAATGTGTTGGCTGCATGTTCATTTGATATGTTGTTCACATTTGTATACACGGGTTGGGAGGGAAGTGCCAATGACTCTCGTGTTTTTATAAATGCAATCACAAATCCCGAATTGCAATTTCCAATGCCACCAACTGGTAAGAAAAACATTACATATCCTATATTATATTATCTGTTTGGGACATGCTTGCTTATGTAGTTCAATTTTAATGTTAATTTAGGAAAATATTATCTGATAGATGCTAGGTACACGAATGTGACAGGGTTCTTATCACCTTATCGTGGTGAGAGATACCATGTAAGGGAGTTTCAAGGCAGGTCTCCTGCACCTTACTGGGCGAAGGGAATTATTCAACATGAGGCATTCGTCTTTGCGAAATGTGATAGAGAGGTGTTTTGGTGTATTAAAAGCGAGGTTCCCGCTGCTTAAGCACATGCCCAACTACAAAATTACTCGCCAAGGGCCATTAGTGACGGCTTGTTGTACGGTGCATAATTTTGTCCGTATGCATTCAAGTGAGGATACAATGTTTAATGAATTTGTAAACAATGACATGGATGTAGACGACGGTGTCCCACACCCTGATATAGATATGTCCCAAGAACAAGTCAACCAAATGGTGCATTTACGCGATCACATAGTTGACCAAATGTGGTTGGACCATGCGGGACATAGACAATGATATGTATGTCTATTATTGGCGTAATAGAAGTTTATTTGATCTTGGACACCATATTACTTATACTATTTTCTATTTGTGTATATCATCATTCCATTAATTTGTGGATAGTTGTGTTGACGTGGTTTTTTCCCATTTGCTATTGCCTATGATGTAGAATATATTTTTACTTGTCTCTAACAATAGGTAATGTGTTTGTATTTTTTAGTGAATTTGATCATGAATTTTATGTGTTTGTCAATCTTGTATTTCTCACAATACATATTAAACTGCATACGTGAAGAAGAAATGGAAACACCACTATGCCAATGTGGTGCTGGAGTAATGCGAGTTTTTACAGCGCGTACCACGAGAAATGATAGTGATGAGTAGCGCAAAAGTGCACTCTAAATACCCTATTATTAGATTAAAATGCTAGAATGTGACCCTATTATGAGAGTATAATATTTACTATTTTCAGTTCGTTTATATTTAATTTTATGATATATTCTCTGTTTAAGTGAGCTAATTAATATATTTATTGAATTAGGGAAGCATTGAAGGTCAAAGAAGAGTTATGGAGTATATTGTGTAATTTTTGGTTTTTTGGCAGATTCGACCATTGAGTTTCAATTGAGATTTGGATGGCGTTAGAGTTTCAGAATGAGAAAACGGTCTTCATGAAGTTTTAAGAGGACGTCTTGGGCTTTTCAGAAAGGTCTGTTTTGCAAAAATCAGAGTTCATTTTGGCCTTCCAAACGTTATTTCAAAGACAGACCTGGGAAGCTGCTCCAAATTCCTATCTGACCAGCCAACTTTAATGAGTCATACCTTGAGCTTCCGAAGTTCTAAATCAAGTGGTTTTTGAGCCTAACATTATCTACTCATTTGGGGCTACAACTTTCGTGAAGAGTCCGAGTCAAGATTCAGTCGTTATCTCATAGAAAACGGAGCTGTAAAGATGGGCGTTGCTGGACTGTATGCGGCTGGAAACACAGCATTTTAAGAATAAAAAAAAAAAAGCAAAGAAATAAAAAGAGGAAGAACAAAGCAGGAGGGAAGTGAGTCCATGCGGTTGGCTTGATGCGCAAGGCCTGTTATGCACTGTACAGAAGCAGCTTGCGGTGGATTGTTTGCACGTGAAGTGGGCCCATGGGCGCTGAAATGAAGCAACCTGAATGGGCTGTTGGCTTTAAGCGGCTGTTGGCTTGTGGGGCGGACCAAGCCCAAGGCTTGGCAAGGCTATATGACGCGCTTGGGCATGCTTCGTGAGAGGCAGTTTGGTGTTGCTGTGGGGCCCTGTGCTAAAGTGTTGCGCCTTGGGCTGGGCGCTGTTGTGGAGTAGGGCTCAAATTGAGGCTACAGCTGATATATAAAAGAAAAGAAAAAAAAAACCTAAGCGGGGGGGACGACGGCTATGGCAGTAAACAAAAGGGGGGAAGCTGCGGCTGTTGGATATACAGAAAATACAGAAGCAGTTCTGGCGCAGAGAAAAAGCCGCAGATACTTCATGGCTCAGTTTTTTTCGGTGAGGTTTATGTTATCCATCTTGTATATAGGGTAACTAAATTTTTAAGTGAGATTAGGGATGAACTTGCACCATAGATGGTTATTTTAATTTATTTTGATTCCTTGTACATGGTTTTAATTTGTTAAATTCTTCGTTGATCATTTATAATTAATTGTTAGATTTTATTGTCTGAATAATTAAAGGTTTTAGTCCGTTTATAGATTTAGTCATACTTTTCCTATCGAATGGATTAATGTTTTGATTATTTTTGGAACAATTAAATATTTATATTGATTCAATTCTCTGTTGCAGTATTGCTTGTCGGGTATATTGTCGTCATTGTATTTTATCAATGTGAATAATAATTTAAGTGATTTAAAGATGATGAATGATTTTTCAAAAGGTTGTTTTTAGTCTAATTTTGATGCATAATTTTAAATCTTCCGATTGAGATTTTTGAAATTTAATTTCTCAATTGAGTTATCTGTGAATTAAGAATAATTGAAATACCATATATGTGCAAGGGATTCCCGACACTCCACTGTTCGTTAATTTGAGTATTTTCTTCCATAAATCAAATTGTTTAATTTTTAATTTGCATTCAACAATCACTGCTTATATTTTTATTCTCTCGTGAATCATTTAATATTTTTCTTTAGTTTCAGAAATTCTGTTTATTATTCTTTTAATCTTGTCTCCCTGTGGAATTGACACCCCAAAGCTATACTACAACTACCGCGTTATTCTTTAGGTGTAATCAGATGGCAAGTTATTTTCTCGTTGTCCATTGGGGAGCCATCATCCTAAATCCTTCATATGGGTAGATGAATATCAAAAGCAAATTGTGAGGCATATAATGAATCATTCAAATCAAACTGTAACATCAACATCAACATCACCACGTTGGGGGGTGGTTTGTGCATGTTACATTTGCAACATGATACTAGGATTTATTGTAATCTTTTTAATTTTGTGTATTATTATAAGCTAGAAATTGGACAGAGTTAAACAATACTTCAACTTTTTGGTGTGTGTGTGTGTATATATACATATATATATATATATATAGTGTGGATTTATATCTAACTTGGTGTACTTGTTCCATATGTTGTTTAATGTACGAAATGAGTTGAAACTTCATATTTTATTATTGCGCTGTAAAGGAATCTGGACTTGTTACAAATTAAACGACGAAATTATTATTAATAATTTAGATTATAAAAATTAAATTATATCCAAATGCATTTTCACTATTTTTTATCTTAAAAAATATGAAATCAAATTTCAGTAGAAATTTAAATTCAAATATTTATACGTCTGTGATTTTTGTACTTGCCAGTGAGAATGTAGGGGGGCCAAGGCGATTATTGTTTAAAGGCCTGTTTGGACAAATTAAACCACATTTGTTGTGACATTCCATTATAAAAATCTCTCACATTTTCAACGGTGTCATTACTCATTAGTTAGAAAGTATGAGATTTTATTGTGTGTTTTAGTGTGTGCATGTATGTGTTTTCATATCTGAATTAAAAATTATTTTTTATTCTCAGAAATATTAAAAAATTATCACTTTGATAGAGACGTGTTTGGCAAAAAAATTGTTTCCCATTTCATTTTTTTAAAGTAATTTTTATATTTTTAAATTAAAAATTGAAAACGTCTTGAAAAATAATCCAAACGTATTTTCACAGTTTTGTTATCAGAAATTTAAATTTAGATATTCTTATATCCAAATACATTTTCACAGTTTTTAAGCTCAGAAACTAAATTCTGATTAACATAACCAAACGCATTTTCGAAGTTTTTAAAAAATCAACTACAAAATTCTAAAACACATTTTAAAAATATTTTTTAAAAAATCATATCTAAATAACAAACCAAACGCAGCCTTAATGTTTTGTTGTTGAGTCTGATAAGCACTTGTTTGGTCTTATATACAAGAAGGCGAAACGATCATGTCAGATCAGAGCCTAAACAGTGATTAGTCCGGATTAATAATACCTACAAAGCATATGAGATTCAATGGTCTCCCGTATTCCGGATTATTTTACCTGCCAGACAAAATAATTCTCATTCATTTTAGCTTTCCAAACGATGGACTATCCATTTAAACGGGATTAAATTTGTCTATCCCCGTTTATCGGGTTCCCAAACACCCAGTGCTTGGGATTTGGGTTCGGATCATAAATAAAGCATCTTGGAGAAAGTTCCAACCCTCCCTCCAATTTTCTCTGCCGCATCATTTGAACGTTCTCCTCTTTGTCACTGTCACATTTACTTCTCTCTCTGTAACAGGACAGTAATCACACAGTCTCTCTCTCTCACTCTCTCTCTCTCTGTATATATATACATTTATATATATGCACACATATGTATGAAGCTTTTGTCATATTCGCCATTCAAAATCCTAAAACCCTCTCGCTTCTGCGGAGCCCACAACCACCGCATGAGAGTTGCCGACATCCTGATGGACGGCGACGATGATTGCTCCGCCGACTCCATCATCGCCTGTACCGCTCAGCGACAAAGAATAAGGCGAGCAAATAACAGAAACTTCTATTGTTTGTCACCGCGGTCGATTTTCTCTCGCTGGTTGTCGTCATACAAGAAATCGAAGGGCTGGACGAGTTTGGTGAAGAGTGAGAAAGAGCAGAGAGAAACGAGGAGAGAGAAAGTGGAAGGAGAGTTTGGTGAAGAGAGAAAGGAACAGAAAAGGCTGTTCCATGAGAGGACTGAATGGTGAATCGTCGTCTTCGGTTTCGGAGGGGTTGAAGGGAGAGAGCGAGATGGCTGAGGTGTCAGGTGATTATTGGATTGCTTAGTATCTATCTGTGTTGTTTTGAATTTGTTTTTAATGCATCTATGTTGTTTTGAGTTTGGTTTGGTTTGTATGCAATTGGTGTTGAGAAATATATATATATATATATATATATATATATATAAGTTTATTGTGTTTGTGCCTGTTTTCGGTAAGATGATACCTATTAGGTGGCCAGAGCATAGGATCCAGGATGCTATATGTATGCATACTGAAGTAGTGAACATTTAGGACAAAAGTTTATTGCTGTTTGGGGTGGTTTCCCAAAATACAAAAGTGCAGGGAAAAGTATACAGTAATTGCTTTTTTTCCAATTTTTGCGTTTGGAGGGGACAAATTCAACATATAAAAGTTTGGTAAAACAGTTAAGCACATTTTTTGGGATAGCTTTTGCAAACACAAACTTAGAGGTCGTTTGTTTCAGCTTAGGAAGGTCAGTTTATTTCGTTTGAGTGAGAAATTAAGGCTTTAATTCAAAAATAGTCATTTGGGTGAATTAAGTTGGATTAATGCTACTCTAAGTTCGAGCGACAAGGTGTTTTAAACATTGAATGACCTATGAACTAGACATAAAGTGACCAAGCAAAAAAAAAGCTTAGATATGAAGTGGTTGGGATAAATAAAAACTCAATCCTAATACTATCCAATGTTTAAAACACCCCACCTCATATGCGCTCGAGCTTATACTAACATTGCCCATTAAGTTGGAATTGGCTTATGCAGTGGCGCTCACACCTTTTAAGCTGAAATCAACTTATTTCAATAAGTTGCTCCTTGGTGTTTAATTGATTAAGCTGGTGGAAAGTAATGTAATATTACCCAATTATCATTTTTTTTCATATCATTTTGTCCTTTCATTTTGTTAATTTTTTCATTTTTTATTGCATAATTACTTCTCAACAATTTTTATCAAACACCTACATACTTTTCCTCATCATCTGCTTATCACTATCAGTTGTTTAATCTCAACAATTGCTTATCCCCAACAACACTTTTAGATAGCTCAACGAAACGGGCACTTTGACTACAAAAGCTGCCCCTAAATGGGAAATATGGTTCATAATATATTAATCTATGCATATGTATGCATTTAAGTATGTTTGTATGTGTGGATGTATGTATGTATGTATATGGAGTAGGGCTGCAAATGGATCGGATTCGGAACGGATCAGAGCCGATCCGAATCCGATCCGTTTAATAAGGAATCCGATCCGATCCGTTAATCAGACGGATCAGGCGAATGTTAATCCGTATTCGAATCTGTTAATAACCGGATATCCGATCCGTTAATTCAGTCTGATCTGTTTAAAATTATAATATATATATATATATATTAAAATTAATGAAATTAATATAAAATTAATATATATATATATATATTTATATATATAAACGGATCGGATCGGATCAACCTATATCATATTCGGTTCGTTTATATTTGGGATAATCGGATTCGGATCGGATTGGGTCACGGATCACTATTTCTAAAACCATATCGGGACTTAACGGATCTGATTGAGATCCGATCCATTGACAGCTCTAATATGGAGTATATTGAAGAATAGCTCAAACGTAAGTATTTATGGCAGTGATATGCTGTCAATCATCAGTTTTTAGATGTTCTTCAGATGAATATTGTGATCTTGGCTTTGGAGATAGCTCATTTTCGGTTTTCTGGGTTCAGTTTAGTACATGCAGATATAGTTGATATATAGTTTGGTGAAATTTGCGATATTTTTTGAACTATTCAGAAGGTTACTGGGAACTTTTGACAAGGTTTGTTTGATTCGTGTTGAACTCTTGAACAAAAATGGTATCACTATCAGTTGAATTTTTGTGCAATGCATATCTGTATTTGAATAATTGAGCAAATCTTCAATGTAATTCTGAGTGACTAGCAGGGTCTCTGCAATGTATGTATCTGCAGTGTATGTATGTATGAACTGAATTTTACATGGGATATTTGTGAGTATGCTGACCAATTGTTGTGGAATATGTAGTTGGTTGTCAGCTTGTGGTATTTAGGCCAATCCTCTGTTAGTGGTTTCCTGGTTTTCTTTTTAATTATATTACAAATATGTTGGCATTTTAATTTCAGTATTGATTTCCTTTTAGAATTTCATTATCATAATTGTATTTCTTGGAATCATTTTTCTTTTCCAGCTTGGTAGTTTCTACGCATCTTCATTTTCTTTCAAGTAATTGGCTGATTTATTTATACAGGACAATGTGTTAATCAGGCCTCTTTTAACTTGGGAGTTGGATTTGGTCTGGTTTATCTTATCACTGCAAGTAAAAATGAACTTAGTAAGATGATGGAGTTGCGGACACAGATGGAAATACTTCTTCAAGATGTCAAAGAGGAATTGCAAAGCCAAAGAAGAGAGACACTCTCTAAAACATCTGATTCAAATGATAACCTTGCTCACTCAATTGCTGATGCCCTAGAAAGTTCACATGTTAATGGGTGTGTTCCACTTCAAAATCTTACATCATTGGAAAATCCAGCAGATTCAGAAACCCATCTGGTATATAATCAATCTCTAAATTGCGATGCATGTAGACAAGAAAAATGTGTAGAAGGGATGGATCAGCTTGAGGCAGAACTTGAAGCTGAATTAGAACTTCTGCAGCTCCACCTAGATGCAGAAGTTGTGTTGAAACGCCCAAAGCAGCAACAGATGGAGGTATGTGGCATCATGCATCCTTTTTTCCTGGATTTGGTATTGTGTGTGTGTGTGTGTTTAATGTGTTACTTTTGTCACTGTATGATTTACAGTTGTGCATGGATCGATAAGCAAGTGGCATGATGGCCAAATAAAATTGGAATGTGGCTCTAGCGAGACTTATTAAACCTGTGCTAAGTATGTTTCAAAAGCTTTTCTTCTTACTCCTACCTAAAAACTAAAGTATTAATTTGAACTCCCCCCCTCCCCCTCTAGTTTATGTCTCCAATCTCCTCTTTTCTTGTGTGTGCCTCGTTCAGAAGAAGGTAAAGTGAAACATTCACTTTATCAGGTGAGTTTACCTCACAATTTCAATAGTAGTAGTTCATGAAAAGTGTCCTTTTTTTGTTGGGGGGTGGGGGGGAGATAGAACTGTTCTAAAATGTTAGGCTTTTTTGTTTGAATTTCAGTTTTAGTTTAGCCTAACTGATGGATTGATTGATTAAGTCCTCTTTCCCTTAGCTTCTTCAATTTACTTGTGGTGTGTTACACTTGATCATTATTATTTTGAGATAGTTACTATAGAAGTTCAAGCAATGACTTGGTTATGACAAGCATTCATCCACAAGTATTCAAAAATGATACTCATGTCTATTCATAAAATTGATCGCCACGTCACCATATTCTAAATCTGTTGCTCATAAACATGGGTGAATTTGGTGAAGATGATATAAAAATTAAGCAACCATAAACCGAACATAAAGAAGAACACCTAAATTTTATAGTGGTTCGGCAACCATGCCTAAATCCACTCCCTGATTCACACACTGGAATTTTCACTAATCAAAAAATGGGTTTTATAGGTGCACTCAATAATTTTTACAATGTAAGTTTGGTACCTAGGACCTAGGTTCACTTACAACCTACCTAATGTTTAGCACTAAGATTTCCCTAGCTTTTATACAACTTGAGCTCACCTAGAACCCTCCTAAAACTCATACAAATTAATTCACAAGTGTTGAGTAAGGATGTTGCCTAAACATAGGCTGGTTTATCTTCATATGCACAAGTCCAAGCTTAGTTGAATGAATTTTCAAGAGATGCTTCACATTCTTTCTTGGTTGGATCAGGTGGAGTTGATTTGTTCACACAGACACACACTCTACGTGTACACTCATTTTAGCTCAAGACTCAGTAGTATGTGGGTATGCCAATGGATGCTCCCTTTATCTTGCATCATCACCAAAATGCCTGGATCCCTTATCTATTTATAGCCAAAGCCTTCCAATGGCTAGGTCGACTACAACTTTGCTTGGTCAACCACAGATGTTGATAAATTTTTTTAATTAGTTTCCTGGACATTCTGTGGTCAACTAACTCCATGATTGGTCAACCAGGTCACTTTGGGGAAAAGTTTAAATGGCTTATGGACATCTTGTGGTCGACCACCATCTGGTGTGGGGCATGTGGTTGACCAGGCTACCTCAAGGTAGCTTCTAGACATCCTATGGTCAATCATGACTCTACTCTAGTCAACTAAGTTCACTTTGGGGTTCAATTTTGGACCTAATTGACTCACCTAAATGGCTTCTAATGCCTAGGTCTTGGTCGTCTCGGTCCTTTTATACCTGAAAACTTCTCTATTGATGAAGTTTGAGTCTTCTCGTGTTTTTTTTTTTCTTTCTTTCTTTGTTTGCATCCTTTGCCTTCTCTGCCTCATTTGTGCTTCCAAGCCTTTGTGTATGCTATCCAATGTCTTCAATACACTTCACATCCTAGAGCTACATACACTTATCATGGAATTTACCAGCATATGCTATCGTAGCATTTACAATTGAAACCATCAAAGCTAGGTCAAACACTTGTTGTATTTGCCCCCTTTTTCAATATCATTTACAGTTGATAACCAATTTAGTTCTTACGGGCCTCCGGCATAACATTTGGTTCATCATATTATAGTGCATGTTGTCCAACCAAACATCATCATTTTGCTCAGGTATTTCTTCTACCACACAGTAGTAAAACAATCAACCATTTCCCCTTTTGTTTGATCCTCAATTGAGCTATAGTCTTGTTGCATCTTTGTATTCAACAACCAGGGCTTGTGAGTTATGGATTTATTCTTTATTTTTTTGTCTTCAACATAACTTCAAAGGTGAAATAGTAATGTTGATCACCCTTTGCTGTTGGTTTTCCTCATCCCTCATTAAGTTTCACTTTTCACCAAATAAATATAAAATTTAGTAGAGAAAATATCATCCTTTAGGCATCACATTCCATTTTACGGTGTTCTAGAGAAATGCAAAAATGACAAGATGCCATAGGTCCAGAATGCCTGTGCATATGCAGGTGTATTAATGTTAAATAATTATATATGTAGCTCTATGTTCATTTAGATATATATTGTGAATTGAATCATCAAGTGTAAGGTGTAGTTTAAGGCCAACAACTAAAATAACCTTTGTCCAAGTTGAGGTAATGCATGGGCAAGTGGAGTGCTAACCGCAATGTGTACCCCCCCCCCCCCCCCCAAAAAAAAAAAAAAAAGGTACAATAAAAAAAAAAGTTTAGTAGGTTGCATGTTAAGTAATACGCTCAAAGTTCAGGTCCCACAATTACATTGGAGAATTCTTCTTCAACCACAAACAAAACATGACGAATTAAGTTTTGGAGCACTAACAAATTATGCTCCCAAAGTCCTCCCTCTTTTCTTTTTGGTAATTTGTGGTGATTGCAAGTTTATTCTATTCCATACATGCTCATTCTACTAAGAATAAAAAATATTTTCTTACAATTAACTGGTAAATCTAAGAGGCTAGGAAAAAATGTGTAAGCAAAGTTAAATTTAGTCAATTTTAGCGAGTAACTTTGAAGCACAAGGAAGGTTAAAGTTGCAAGATGTAGATTTCCCCTGCAACCCTAACAAACAGAAGAATTTGGTGTACACCACCTTCCTGCTGAGTTTATTTCAAGTTTGAATCAAAGTGGAAGTGGAGATCTTTGATAGCTGTAAAACTGCATCAAAAGCAAATTATTTTCAAATTGAAATTCTTTTCTCTGGGACGAGTGGTTTAGGATGTCATTGTTTGGGAGATATATTCTTCCTTCATGCTACTGATATTGAGAAATGAAGAATTTGAATTGCAGGGTTTGACTGGAAGAAATAGCAGGCCAAAGCCTGAGATTGAGCCTTTCAATCAAGTTCATATTTTTAGTATTATTATTCTTTTGTGACACACGGCATTGTTAATGTTGGGGCTCTAGTGGTTATAGTAGTGACTGGAATTTGACTAGGCAGGTTTAAAGACTCAAACCCTTTCCAACATCCTAACTTTATTTGGAATTGAATAAGTAGCAGAAATCAGTTGCCTTGAAAATGTTATTATAGTAGACAACAAAAGGGCCATCTTTCTCTGGGGTTTGATTTCTAAAGCTGAGGCCTAGGCATCTTTAAGTCTCCTAACCCAGCTCACTGGGCCATTCAGTGGCAGCTACAGATAAAATAGAGGTTTAGTACAGTCTAAAGGCTTGTGTCAAACGATGGAAAAGGGCTATTCCAGACTCAAAGCATCAAGGCACCAGTGGCCATGCCTGCCTTTTCAGAGGTTAGGGCAGCCGAGCAACACTATTGCTCCTGGAAAAGGGGTATTCCAGACTCAATGCATCAAGGCATCGGTGGCTGTGCCTGCCTTTTCGGAGGTTAGGGCAGCTGAGCAACACTATTGCTTCCGGAAACAATCAGTTCTTTAATCATGAGGCCATTATGACATAAACTGCTCTAACATGCCTCCTGTGCGAAAAAAATAAAAAATAAAGAGAAATAAACGTCTCCTGCAACTCAGAAGTGAGATAATGCAGCGTCTTGTCTATTAATCTCTCTGACCTTCCTGGCCACCACCCGTCGTCCCTTTATGCCCTATATAGCCTTTTTAGAACTTAGAACCATGAGATATGTGTGTCACATGACCAAGAAACTTGCAATCCTCAGATCAACAAGCAAATGATAAGGAAGGGGTTCATGGTTTGCACTCTCCGGAATATTTTGTGCAATGCATCTGAGAAACCATCATCAAAAGACTGGAATGTCAAAGATTTTGTGCTGGGAAACTGCTGGTTATAGGTGGGGATGTCTGCCTAGGGAGGGCAGCTTTAATTACTAGATCTTTTTCACTGTTATCCTGCTTCCACTTATCAAGAACCTTCCCCAGCATATTTGCTTGTTTTTCAGTCGTAATGTACTGAGTTCATGATGCATATATGGTTTTTACTTCATAATTTTCAGATTGTTCTTGTTATCTACGTTTATTTCTACTTTCAAGTTCAGGAATTGGAATGAATGAGTATTGGGTGTGTAAAAACATGTTGCTTGCCATTTTTTTTGTTTCTTTGGTATTGTTTCATCATCCGTTAGTTCGATACTTACCTGACAGGGCTCTTTGTGGGACCACAAGAGATGGTTCTGACCTAAGAAGCACGGATATAGACACGGGACATGGATAGGATACGACACGACACCGACACGCAGGCACGTTATTTCTCAAAAAAGTAGGATACGGACACGTTGAATATACACAATTTTTTATATTTTTATATGACCATTTAATAAAAACTTAATGTTATTTCAATTAAAATTAACATAAAAACACACAAATTTAAAAAATATTATTAAAATATTAAAATAACAAAGTCATTAAATAAAAATTAAAGAACTTCATTTAATCATCAACATCCATGATTCAAGTGCTCGGACACGTGTCCAGGAAGTGTCCAAGAGTGTCGGTGTCCGACACGGGCACGTGAGCCAAAATAGTATCCGTGCTTCATAGGTTCTGACCAAACTGCTATCATGTTTATGTTCATTACTATCAAATATGCATAAGATCATTTTGACAAGGAATGATAGCCAGTCTTTATCCTGGAAAGCAACTTCTATGAAAAAAGAAGAAGAAGAGATTATGCCCTTTATTGTATATAAGTGATAAACTTGTTTTCACCCAGGTGCCAATCTTCTGATCCGGGCAGAGTAGTGGAGAATTCTATATTGTTAGGAATAACTTTTATTTCATTCTACATGAGTTGTGTTTTCAGTTTTATTTTTTTAGGTCTCCTCGTTGCACATTGTTGAACCCCTGAATCTTGAAATTGTTAGGTGCCTGATGAGGATACTGCTCCTGAAGGAAGCCTCAGTGGAAGCTTTGGAGAAGTGGTTGACCCTCCAGAGGCAGGCACAAGAGAACACTTTGGAGTTCCTCCCAATGAACTTCAGAGGAGGTTGCACGAACTTCTGGAGGCAAGACAGCAAGAAAGGATAAAAGAACTGGAAGATGCTTTAGAATGTGCAAAGCACAAGCTTAATGAGAAAGAAAGAGAGGTTTCTTGGTGGAAAGACAGTGCATAACTCATTTCTCAGCATATTCCAGAGACCTCTTGCATGTTAAGGTAAGCATCCACCATACCAAAGTTTTTTGAATAGAGATGTTGATCAATTTCTCCATGTAAAACTGCAGTGGATCAAGTAATGTATTGTTCTCTGTTTTGGATATTTTTTGCGTGTGGTTTCCAGTGTGAAATATGGTTAATCAAGATGTAATAGTAAAAGATGAGAAAAGTTGTAGCAGATTGATTTTTGTGAATAAATAGGAACTGGGGTTTGAGTTGAGCACCTATTGTTTTGGTTGTATTTTGTTGACTGATCTAAATTTTACTCATTTTAATAAATGCCTTGCAGTCCTCGTATCATCTTTAGTGCAACCATGTTTCTTAATTGACTGATTTGTATGTTATTCGGGGCTTGAGAGTGAAATGGGCACCCCATCTGAAGGCTTTGAGAATAAAAGAGTTCATTAGTTATTTCTGTTCTTCACTTTTTGAGTTCGCAATATGATGATTCAGTTGTCAATGTGAACAACACAATTCTTTGGATGATAGAGCATCACAAGAATTTCTCAAAGTTTGGCAATCAGTGCTAGGAGCTGTAGCGAGGGAATTGCCTGCCCTATCAAGTTTTGAGTCTTGAGTTTGCATTTCTTTTGAGTGCTCCGATAGAACAGCAATGCCGCGTTGTGAATTAAGCCTATGAGATTTTTCAACTCAACTCTTTAACTATTTGAGATTCATTAGGTGATTCTTTTTTCAACGTTCCATTCGTTCTAAGTACTATCTAGTACTACTATTTAGGTCTTAACTAGTGCCTGTAAAATGGATTGGCTCATACCCACTTTCTCAAAATATATTATGTCTAAGATTGCATTTGATTAGGTGAAAAGTGATGGAAAGAGTAGGGAAAAGAAAATTATCAAGTTTATTAGAATATGATTAGAAAGAAATGGAAATGGAAATGAAAAAAAAAAAGATTACAATAACTGTTAGATTTTTCAAAAGTAACTATTATTTTTTTCCTAAAAAATCACATGAAAATTTATCCTATGAAGGTTATATTGTATATTTTAAATTTCAGAGAGTTTTTTCAATGCAAAATGCTATTTGAGTTTCGCTAAATCTATATTTTTGATATTACTACAGTATTAACATGTTATATTTTAACAACTCTTTTTTAGCACAAGTTATTTGATAATCAGCAAGTGACTAACAAGTAATCTAAGATAAAATGATGGAATCCTGTAATCAAATGATGATGTAACATGGTATAGCATGTGCTGGTTTCCACGTCTAATATGACATTATCATATTTTGACAGAATAAATGACATATTATTAGAGTAACAATTTTTACATCCTTGCTAAATTTTGAAATTGGCATCACATTTGACAAATGCATGGGAGATGATATGCTAAAAAAAGAAAATAAGAAAGAAAAATGATTTTTATTTTTCATTTGCTAAATCTTTTAACCAAATAGAGTTTAAAGACCAAAGCCCTCAAAAGTCAAGAGCTGTATATCTCTCTAGAAAAGTGGTACGGTTTCAAATCTTTTAAATGAAATATGCAATTATTCGTTAATTTTTTTGGCCATGAATAAATTTGTCTATTTCATGACTCATTTATAATTATTTGTGAAATTATATTTTATATATTTTTATTTGACTGTTTATTACACTAATTTTCGTTCATTTCGTTGACAGTTTTTGCTAAAATCAATATATATATATATATATATTTTTAAATATTTACTTTGTCCTTAACAATAATTGAAAGGGCAAAAAGTTACCTTTTTTAAGTGAGAGAACTTTTATTTAAATAAGAGATAAATCAGTAATTCGCTTACTCTGCTAACAACATGAAGCACAAGCTCCATATGAGAGTAAAATAGAATTTCAAATATAAAAGAAATGATATTTACAATTTTTAAAAACCTGAAAAGATAATGTAAGTATTATACTATACTCATTTTATTAGTAAAAAAAGGAAAAATTATCAAAGTTCATGCAGCACAATAGTTGAAGGGTTGGTATGGTATTTATAGGAAGGAGTAAATTAAATATTCCCGAAAGTGTCTGAAATTTTTAATTGTCTGAGTCCAGGTCGAAACCCAGTCCACGTCCAAAAATGTAGATGTGAAGATGTTATACCTTTTAGTGACAAAACCCTCAAATGCTAAATCAAGAATCTACGGGAGATCACTCCCCTCCCCTGTGATCATCGCCGCAACTGCCCGCCCATCTCCGCCTCCACCTACGCTTCTACAATGATAGAGCCAAAATCATATTTTCTATCGAAGCCATCAATGCTCAGATCAATCAAGACTTTTTGACATCAATCCTCGAATTAATTGAAAATTTTTGTAGAAATTTATGTGTTCTAGCCACGTCCTTAATATCCCTCGTTTTCCATGCCTCAGATCGTGAATTTAGATCTTGTTGCGATCTGAATAGCTCGAGGTCGTTTGCTTCAGACCCATCGGCAAATTCCAGAGCCAAAGCTTCGTTGGAATTTTTTGGCATCGGGTGTAACGCGCTGCCTCAGAGCAATGTCTCCACCGCCGACTGGTAGACGTGCCAGTTCCTCGTCCACAGAAGTCCCACTACTCCGATCGGGTTCATAGTCCTTCCACACGCTTCAAAATAGTAGTGACTGAAAGAAAGTTGTATACAAACCAAAGTGTGTGCATATTTGTCTATATTTACAGAGAGCTCGGTTGAATAAGCTAATTGAGAGGTTTTCCTCTCTTTGCTACGCCAAAGCTGGTTGCCATATTCCAAAGATCAGACAGTTATAGGCGGTGGTGGAGGGTCCATAGAATCAAAGTGGGAGGGCCTTCAGTGGATTTAGATGACTATAAATAAAAATCATTTTGGATCTTTGACTCCAATTTGAATCTTGAAACCCTGGGCTGCCTTGACTCAAGCAAACTTGTGGAGATGAAATTTTTTCCAGCTAATGAATAAGGTGTTTTCGGCTATAGTCACGATGGGTTGATGGTTGAGGACGATGGAGATTGTCGAAAACTGGTGAGACGGGGTTTGGTTGTGATGGCTTGTGTTTTTGTCCCAGTTTAGTTTAAGACAAAATTTTCTCTATTGCTGGTCGTTAGGATTGTTTTTCGGTTGTGTATTCTTCTAATGTTTTTACCTTATTTCTTTTTTTTTTTTATCTTGGACATGTCATGTGTATAGCTTCTGTTTTCTTTTATTAATACAATTATATTTCACAAAAAAAAAAATATTTTTCTTTAGGACACAGTGTGGCTTGAACGATTATGGTAGAGACTCTTTATAATTATAAAGTGTAGTCTTTTTGGTTGTGCCTTGATTGAAAGGTGAAGGCCACATATCACGTCAAGTTCCATTTTGGAAAACCCCAAGTGGTTTTTGCGTATTAGATAACTTGTGTTGTTGTAAAAATTTGTTCCTATGATTTGGCAAGAGAGACATGTAAAAAAGAAAAGAGGACTCTCTGATGATCAAATCAGTAAAGATAAAATAAAATATAATGTATGTGTGAAAAAGAATAATTGTGTGTTTGAGCATACTTAGGTTCCTTTATTTATAGGGGTTGGGAGTTCTTAATTTTGGCAGTTTTTCATATTGAATAGAATTCCTTACTTGACAATGTTAAGAATTAAGTGTTAATCCTCTTAATTGGGATAAGATTTCTTTCTTATATAAAAGACTTGCCATTTAAGATATATTCCTTATAGGTAGCTAACATTGGGGGTACATGTGTCGCGTCCATAGTAGTGGGATATTTTTTAGCATATTAGTTAGCCCCCCCCCCCCCCCCCCAACTTCCTAAGCCTTACCTGTTGGCTAGTAGGGTTAGGAAGTAGTAATATCAATCTAGACTGTTAGAATCTTGAGTTGGAAAAAGTTGCAATGAAATCTTTTAAAAGAGCTGGTGAACAAATCATGTCGGATGAGCCGATCTAAGCTCTTTAGAACAGCTGATGAACTGAACTCAGAAAAGCCGATGACTTGAGTTTAGAATAGTAGATTATCTGAGCTCAGAAGAGCTGATGTCTAATGCTCGGAAGGGCTAATAGCCTAAACTAAGTCTTGAATTTTCTTTTATTTTGCATGCGACTCATGCAATGGCTGCCATTGTGGACCACCCTAATGATATGGAGCAAATCAACAAACTTTAAAGCGAACTAGATGAGCTCCGTCTTTTGTTGGGCACTGCCCAATTCGTGGCCTCTAGTGCTGAAGAGAAGGTGAAGGAGGCTGCCAATGGCCGCTTCATTCTTTAGTAAAAAAGGAACGTTTTAGCTAGAGACCTAGAGGCAACCAGGATAAGGCTGGCGGAGTTTGAAGCTAAAGTTGCTCAAAAGTTAGTTTAGAGGGTGGAAACGACCATGGCTCAAACAGAGAAGGATCTGAAGGCTGAAGTTGGCAGACTAGGGGGAGAATTTATTGACTACGGCTACCGTATGTGCAAAAAGAAGCTCTTCAAGCTACTCCCCAATCTCGACGTTACTAGACTACATGAGGTTCCGGTTTCAAAGGCCGAGATGATCGAAGAGGATAAGGAAGATGTTGCGACAGTAGAGCTTGTTGTCGATCTTCCCTAGTTTTGCCAGTAGGAGGCTTCAGAGCAAAAATAGAACCTGCCCTTACTTTTGGCTCTGAATTTCTAAGTTTGTGTGCTTGACTGCGTACAAAATTTACTAACTTCCATAATTATCTTGAGGTATGAATTAAATCGAGTCTCTTGTTCTTTTGAGAGATTGTTGCAAAAGACTTAATTGAATGAAATGTTTAGACCCGTAACACTTATAATAAATATAAGGTTTTTAGTGGTTCGAATAGGTGGTAACGCTGCATAAAGAAATGGTTCAGGCTTGTAACACTCATGCAAAGCATAAGCTTTTCAACGTTTATACATGGGTGGCAATGCTGCAATAGTAAATGGACCAAACATGTAGTATTTGTAATTGATACAAGGCTTTTAGAGGTCTGTACATTGAGATGGACCGGACCTAGAAGTCTGTTCATTAAGATGGACCAGACCTAGGGGTCTGCGCATTGAGATGGACCAAGCCTATAGCACTTGTAATGGATATAAGGCTTTCAGGGGTCATTGAAATAGACCAGACTTGGGGGTCTGTGCATTGAAATGGACCAAGCCCATAGCACTTGTAATAGATACAAGCCTTTTAGGGGTCATTAAAATGGACCAGACTCGGGGTTTGTGCATTAAAATGTACCAGACCTAGAGTTGTGTATTAAGATTGACCAAGCCTATTGCACTTGTAATGGATACAAGGCTTTTAGAGGGGTCATTGAAATGGACCAGATCTGGGATTTATGCATTGAAATAGACCAGACCTAGGGGTCTGTGCATTGAGATGGACCAGACTTGGGGGTCTGTACATTGAGATGGACCAAGCCTATAACACTTGTAATGTGTCACGACTCAAAACCCACCTTACGCGGATCTCGAAGACGTGATGCCAGCTGGCCACCTTGCCGGTTTTTCCTGCCGTCAATGCAACCAACCAAGGCAACTTCTGAACTTTACAATGAATCGCATTCTAGATGTAGGGTCAAAGCAGCGAAACTTGAAACCTTTTTAAATTGAAAATGCAATTCATCCAAACACATCAGAGCATGTCTAGAATCAGTCACCAAATATCTCTAAAGTATCAATATACATGCTCCAATGCATCCATTTTATATCAATGAATTACTTAAGCAGAAGTCATACCAATACAATTCAGCTAATCAAAACTCATCTCCAATGGACAACAATCAGAATGTCTCCAAGTACAATTTAATCATAGTGATCCAACATACTAGACTAACCTCATCACTAATGATGTAATATTATAATACAAGTTGTGAACTTAACCTTACAGAGTAAATAGTCAACTTGACTTGGAGTTCATCTCGTCAGTGTAAATCATTTGTGCTTCACTAATTCTGTTAGTTATCTCACTGCATATCACTCATCGTAAACTACCTGAAAAATGGTTATAAATAAGGGGTGAGCTAACAAAGCTCAGTAAGTAAATTCCTAACTTTGCCATGGGTCAAGGTTAGTTCACAAGAATAATAGGAGAAAGGGATAACAGATAGCCAATAGCCAACGAGCAACAGTAAATGCATAGCTAGTCACCAAGATGCGCAACAATAATGACCCGAGGGTCCAAAAGAGGCATATCCCACAATATAAAACAAGAGACAATAACAAGGTCACTCAAAGTTGGGATCTAGCCTATCATAATGGATTGCTGCTATATACAAAACGTTAGCCAATCGAAAGTATAACATGCTTAACATGAGTGCACTAATATGATCATTCATAGGGCATAGAATATGATCATTCAACGAATATCGAAGATATATCATCATCGAATACTAACAACCTAGAATGCGTGAATCACCCAGGGCCCAGCATACCCCACCGTAATGCACATTCAGATTCGCCTCATTATCCCGGGCTTACTGAATAGTGCTAGAGCTCTTTCACTACAGGTCCCATAGGACACAACAGACCCCAAAGGGTCTTTCCCCCACACAGTTCTGTGAATAGATGGGCCATTGTGACTGAGCACAACCCCGGGCACATATAAAATATCATGATCATGCTACTCTCCACAGGAACAAGGATGTGGATCGTAACTAGTTAGTTCAAGGCAACATAATATAACCATAGCTTCCTACCGCTATGTTACTGGGCTGCCGAGAACATAACCGGTTCAAGGCAACATTATATAACTATAGCTATCCACAACTATGTTACTGGGCTGCTGAGAACAACCTATATCTCAATTAATGATGCATAAGTGTATGGAACAAACAAGATTTTCAACAATAGATATATTACAAGATCATGACACGGTATACATGATGGTATAAATATGCTCACGCATCAACAAGTCAAGATCACAAGATGATATAGGCAAGTAAGCCGAATCCGAAGGACAGGCATGAGCAAATAATCACAAGTCGAATGACATCAATCAAGAAATCAGGTTCATTGAGTAGGTAATGGAGTACAAGTTTGGCAGCAGATGAAAATAAATGTGATTGGCTGAGGAAGGACCACATAACAAAGTTCGGGTTTACTTACCTCGGTTTCTTAGTATTGCATTCTCCATTTACAAATACTCTGACAATCTTAGATACTTCAGGTATATCCTTGCATAGCCTGAATAATCATCATTAATCACAGACAGATAAGAATTCGTTCATTCATGTCTTATTCATCATCTTAGGAGTTTATCAGATGACCTAATTAAGTTCGTTGGCTTATTACCTACCCATTGGGTTTCAACTTATGTTACTAAATTCCTCAAATAGGCTTAGTAGCTGTCAAGATTAAAATCTAGGTCAGTTGGACTCCAATTGTTATCAATTAAGCACTTATTTGACCCTAGGGGCAAAATGATAAATTTTTCATTCTCGCTCCAGACCCTATCGTGGTCCTTAGAATATCCTAAATATCTTATATATAAATTTCAAAGCCTTTTGGACTTCATTTGGTATCTGCTTTTGATCATCGGGACACATAGGTCATTTCTCATTTTATACGTTGATTGTTTCGGAGTCTTATTTAGGCCCTTAATTTCCATAATTATGCTTATGACAATTTATTAGATCAGATTGGCTTTTATTCGGCCTCTACTTTGCACTTACCATGCTCAGGGGTATTTTGGTCATTTTACGTTTTGTGAAATTCTGACCCCGATTCGTCATTTAATCATGTGTATGGTTTCACGAGTATTTGGGCTTCTATCAGTACCAATTTCGTCCTAATCGAACTTCATTTGGACTTCGTATAGCATTAGGGGCATTTTGGTAATTTCACACTTTCATGCGTCACGTTTTTTGGTACTTCGTTTGTTAGTACGGACTCCACCGTTGAGTCTAGAGTGCCCAACATAATTAAAATGGACTATTTTTTTTATTTTTATTTGGCCTTAGGTATCATTAGGGGCAATACAGTCATTTACCATTCACGTGTCTATATTTTTCGGGACTTAATTTCTCCAATCAGATTCCACCATTGAGTCCGGAATGCTCGAGATAGTAAAAATGCATTATCTACTTATTTAATTTGGGTTTCATTTGACCTATTTAGCATCCAAGGGTAAAATAGTAATTTTACCCATTTAATAAAATAATTAAATAAATTATTTTATTTTTCAGGGGCTCATATGCATCAATTTTTCAAAAGCCAGAGTACAAATATTCAAAACTGTTGGGGGTCAAACCGTAAACATATAAAATCCTGGTTTAATTTTTTTCATTTAACCAGTGGACCAAAGGGTTTAACAACCTAAACCCTAGACCGGATTGACTAACCCCTAAACCAGCCGGTTCAGGTTAGTCCAGAGAACCGGTGTAGCATATCTCTCTTATTCGCGTTATTCGCGTTTTGGTTAATCCATTGTTTTGATTTCAATTTCTTATATTTGTTACCAAACAAGTGGAAATCAACTTATAATTAAATCTTAAACGGCGTCGTGCCACTTAAGCCCATTCCTGCGATGGGCAGGTTCCGACCTGAACCCAGGTCCGACCCGAAGTCTGGCCTATGAATATTGCTCATCGTCCCCAACAATTGGGGTTATTGTGCTTTTTCTCTACAGTCGTCTTCCCCGACGACGGCAAGGAGATTCCGATGGCGTTTTGGGTTCGGTCCAATAAGGTTCGAAAGGAAATCCCTTGAGGTTTCCATATCCAAAGTTAGTTTTTGGTTTAGCTTAGGTTTAGGCCGTCAACAAGCGAGTTGTAGGTCGCAGCTCCGGTGATGGCCGATTCTCCGATGATATTCCAGTTTCATTTTCGTGCATTTTTGAGTCGTTTTGACTCTTGATTTTGACAATTGAAACCTTCTGGGATCCCTAGGATTTGTTTTGTGTAATTAAAACCCACAAATGCAACGGTTTTGAAGGATTATTCTCTTTGGTCAGCCGCACCTGTAACTACCATTTTCTCTCTCATTTCTGGACCATTTTGGTCCATTCAACTTGCATTGAATCCCATTTTCTCCCTAGTTTTCAGTCACATAAGTGGTTTTAAGCTCCCTTGTGTTTACCAAAAATCAATTTTCCTAGGTTTCGGGTTCATGGTGATCTTAGGGTTTACCTGCTCTAAACCCATGATTTCTCTTCCATTTTATCCCACTTATAGTATATTCCATATGCATGTGAAAATAAAGCTCTAAAACAGTTTTTATAGAAGGAAAATTTAGAGATAAAATTTTTACCTTCTTGGTTTCTCTCTCCTCTTCTAGCCCTCCTTCCTTCTCTTGGCTCAGTTGGCAGTTACTCTTAGGTACAGTCCAGTTCTACAAGACCAGGCTCCTTCCTTCATCTTTAAATGGCCACACACTCACATGTATACACACACTTTCTCACACACAAAGTCTCCACTTTCTCTCTCTCTACATCACTCACGCCCACACAACTCCCTTCATACATTGTCTGAGCATACTCACACTTGGTGTTTTTCTAAAAGAAATGCAAGACTTATGTGTATATGAGTGCACCTATACATATACTTATGTATATACACTTGTAGGGTTTAGGTGTATTGATATGGGCTAGGGCAGAAGTTGATGTGGGCTGATGTGAAGAGGCTCAGTGAATGATGAGGGGTTTGCATGTATGGCCATTGGCCAATTTGGGAGGTGGGCTTGGGTCATTTAGGTTCATATACAATTCAGTTGTATAATTAAGCATAGAAGTGTTGACAGCCCACTTGGTATATTTTTGGATGCTTTTACACTTCCCTCACTTGGTCAAGGGTTCAAATCCCCTTGGCCTCACTTTTGACATTTTTCCCTCTTTTTGGGCTTATGCCTCGTTTGGCTGGTGCAAAATTCTATTTTAGCTATTTCAACTATATTTTCTTTTCCAGTGCTCTTTTTACGAGACGGTTTCTTTTGAGAGTTTCGTATTTCGGTTAGCTTTGATGTCAAAGGTCTCGTATCGGTTATTATTTATTTGTGGCCGTTATAGTTTGCTAATTTGGGTTTCCACAGTGTTAAATGACATCATTTCACCTAATTAATTGGTAATTAGGTTCAGGGTATTACACTCTCCTCTCTTGACGAGTTTAATTATTTTATTGGTCTATCGTGACCGTCGAGAGATTCCTAATTAACTTTCTCAATTATCCTTTATGTTAATTCTAATTAATAATTAGCAGACTAATTATAAATTAATTAGGGCGGGGTGTTACATAATGGTTACATGGCTTTTAGGGGTCATTGAAATGGACCAGACCTGGGGCCTGTGCATTAAGATGGACCAGACTTGGGGGCCTGTGCATTGAAATGGACCAAGCTTATAGCACTTGTAATGAATATAAGACTTTTAGGGGTCATTGAAATGGATCAGACCTAGGGGTTTGTGCATTGAGATGGACCAAGCCTATAGCACTTGTAATAGATACAAGGCTTTTAGGGGTCATTGAAATGGACCAGATTTGTGGGTTTGTGCATTAAGATAGACTAGACCTAGGGGTTTGTGCGTTAAGATGGATCAGGCCTATAACACTTGTAATGGATATAAGGCTTCTAGGAGTCATTGAAATGAACTAGACCTAAGGGTCTGTGCATTGGTGACTAAGATGATAAAAATACTGCCAATGATGCTTATATCTTTCTTGTCAATTGGCTTGAGAAGTTCCTGCAGTACAAATCTTATGATTTTTACATAACTAGTGAAAGCTATGCTAGCCATTATGTGCCTCAGCTTGCATTCAATATTCCTCATGATCAAATCTTTTGACGAGGTTAGCAATATTGATGGGTATAACATTTATGCACCACTTTGCAAGAACCCTGTGCTTAAAAATGGTTCCACTGGTTCTGTCAATGGTATAGATCCCTGCTTCGGCATATACCTGGTGTCTTATTTGAACTGCCATGGCAGTCAAAATCATGGACAACGAAATCATCGAAGTCTGAAAGCAAGTCAGCATCATTTTGTAATAATTGTTCCTTGCAAGTGCCATAGTGTGGATCTACAATTCAAGCCTATAAGACCGGTGGCTTGATGAATCAATCCATGCTCACACAGCTGATTAAGCATATCAAGAGAGTGGTGTACTCACTCTACTATTTTTATCAAGCAAGTTGTTGCATTTGCTACAAGCTGACTATCCTCGTATTGCGGTAGATTGCACAATATTGGAATTGCCTTCATGAAAGATGGATATTCAGAAAGAAGTTTCTTGAATATGTTGTCCATAGTTGAAAGTGCAACCCTTTGGACACTTGTTCAGAAAAAATCAATATAATTTAGAATAGCCATAATTGCCCCAGACTGTAAGCACACTGTGTGGTTGTTCTTGTGTGATTTCCACTAATGCTTGCACACGTTGTTCAACCATATCAAGGTGTCATATTCTATTACTTTGGAGCTTTTTATAATTAGGAGCTTTGGGGGGATTATATTTATTGCCTTTGTCTCTATCTAAGTTGATTTAGAGCTTCATTCATTGGGCTTTCCTAGTTTTTCCTTTTTTGTACCTCACTTAAACTGGCCCTAACTTGTATTGGGCCTTTGCCTTTGAGGTTCATGGGACTAACCCATAAGAATTGCATTAGGGTAATGGGAATATATACATTTTTTTTAGTACAACCATAGGGAAAAGGGGGAATTTTCTAAGTGTGTGCGCGTGTGGTATATGGCTCAAACTTTGACTTGCTGTAAGAAGAGAGATGTTTTAACCACCTCATCTTAATAATAAGTTTCTACAAATGGGCTTATACTTACAAACACTATCATTTGTGTAATTTATGAAAAATTAATCATTTTACTTTTTTTTTTCAATTGCAATTTTATTGTAATTTTAATCCTTCTATACCTAACCAACAACCGAGGGTAAAGGAGGAGCCACTCCATTTTTTTAAATATTTTGGATTAAAGTTTTGTTTTTAGTTATAAGAAAAGTGTTAAATTTATACTTAACACGAATGATCATAATCTATTTATAAGTGAGTTGAATAGCTCGAAGAAATTGCACTTAAGTTGATAAGAAAAAAAAGTATACTTAGACTGAAAAATTTACACTTAAATTGAACTCGCAGTTCATTTAACACATAATGTTGTAATATATAGTAAACTGCTAGTAGCACATGAGTCTAAGTGTAATTTTTTTTCATGTTAGGTTAAGTGCAATTTTCTAAAATTACTCAGGCCGGGTATAATTTGGCCTCATTTTCTAAAAATAAATTCAAAAGGTTTAAAAAATAAATTAAATAATACGAATATCTGCCCATCCCATTTAAAGAGAAACGATACATTTCCTAAATTTATATCTCAAATGATGTGACAATGATGTGCAGTATATCATTGTGTCACATTAATTACATGATTTAATGCATTACTAATATTACAGTAACACATCATTTGGAATGCACAATTTGGAATACATGTTTGAAAAACATAATATTTTTCCAATAGACAAGGGCAAGAATTTTGCTCAGGAGAGACAAACTTCGTTAAGAAAATATTTGTTAAGTCTAAGTAGGTTCTTGTGATGAGAGTAAACTTGGGACTTTGGAGAAAAAATAAACAATATAATATTCATTAATACTATTTTTGATAAATTTTTTAAATAATTAATATAAAATAGCTAAAAAATTAAACAATAAATCTAATCAAAGAAATAGACACTTAATTAACTTTAGAATATGCAAAAAATTTCTAAAAAAATTGATAAAATCTCATTGAAGAGATTAAATTAAAATTAAAATAAGGGTAAATTGTGGAAAAAAATTTAAATTTAGGGGGGGGGGGATTATTTAAAGAGTTATATTTTAAAAGTATAAGAAAAATTGTAAATAAATAAAATTTTAGGGGAGGAGGAAGGAATTGACCCGGGGTCTATTCTAGCTCTATCCATGATTTTTTCCATTTAAAATCCTACGGAAGGAAAAAAAAAAAAAAAGGGGTCCAGCAGTGAAGGTTCAGTAGTAAAGTAGTATGAACAAAACTTAATAGTATATCAAATTAAATTTTAACATATAAAATATATTTTAAACTAAAATATTATAATCACATTATTTTTATTAAATATTTAAAATTAATTTACATGAAGATTGAATTTTTTTTATAAGAGTAATATTACTATAAACTCAAGTGCATATGATAAGACATAGTATTTTAACCTTGAATTATTTTGGAACTTAAAATAAAATTATTGAAATAAATAAAAACTCAATTTTAAAATCATCGAAGAGTTAAAACAGTTGTCTCGTATACGCTTAATCTTACAATAACATTAGAACAATTCCAAGAGGGAGATTTATTTTTAAATTCAAAAAATTGTTTTGAATATTATTACAGTGTTTACGAATACACTAATAACTTTTAACATTATACATCATTTTAATAATATCTATTTAATATTTTCATATATTTTCTCTCACTTTTATCTATCTTCTAACTAATCTATTTCTTTTTTTCTTTTCCAAATAACTTTTATGTGGTCATAGTATTCATATTTGTATTTACTGTTTTTCTATCCATGATTGAATTTAAAATGAATGATACTTTACCACGTGACTCTTTTTCGTGATTAGCTATGCTTCCGTCAAGGGCCACTGTGATTTCGCCAAGCTAGCAAACGTGATAAAAAAAAAAGATGACGTGGCAGGATCATTGTGCACCGGATTCTCGTTGTTGAAACACCCGATTTTTATCTGGACGAACATTATCCATAATTAATCCCTAAAACATTCAAAACTACTGTAACCTATTTTAGAAAAAAAGATCTGGACCGTCCTAGAGCTGAAGTGAATCAAGATTCAACGGCTGGGATCAGATAATTCACAAAACAAGTCAGGTGCATGTACATTTCGAAACCCTAGGGGTATGGACAGTGAGAACTGAGAAGTGATATAAAAGCGTTGCTGTCTTTGATCGGCATTTCTCTCCTCCTCTGTTTGCTTTGGCTGCTAGAAATTGAAAATTTGGGCGAGAGAAAGAGAGGAAACCCCAAGGAGGCTCTGCAGAGAAGAGAGAAAGAATGTCGGACGAGGAGCATCACTTCGAATCCAAGGCCGACGCTGGAGCCTCCAAGACCTACCCTCAACAGGCTGGTACCATCCGCAAGAACGGTTACATCGTCATCAAAGCCCGTCCTTGCAAGGTATATATATATATATATGTCTGTAGTTTGTGATCTCTTTCCTCGCTGTAGGAATGGATATTCCTTTCTCTGGGTTTAATTTTTTGATTTGTATATTAAGGATTGCTCATAGATTTAGATCTTCAGAATTTATGTGATCTTTTATATGAGTTTTGTGTTATAAAGGTTGAATAGTTCGTCTCTCTTTCTACATGTAATTTTAATATTGGATATTTCTGGGGTTTCATTGTTGATTTAGATGTCGTTTTCGAGATTATTGCATGAATTTAATCTGATGTTGATTTACATGTATGTATATATATGTGTGTGTGTGTCTCTCTCTATATGTATTCTATCTATTGTCGGTTTTTTGAACTTCAGATATAGCTTTATATGTTTTTGAGCTTCATTAATTATGTCATTATATATTAGGGAGATGCTATTCGTACTCCACTTTTGGCCTTAGGGTTTCATTTGTACTATTTTCGTAAATGAAATTGCATAAATAGCCTTTACTATAAGTAAATTTATTTATTTTTTTAAAATTTGAGGGAAATTAAAATCTATTTTTTTTATTTATTAAAAAAAGTGGAGATTCTAAAGACGAAAGTGGAGTGCGCAGTGCAATAGATTATGATGAGCCTTTGGAGAATCTTCTTTTGCCTGACCCTTTTTTTTTGTCCGAATAATTTGTCATTAATTGTTTCCTATGTAGTATGAACCACCCCTTCGGCATACTCAAAGGCTCCAAATAAGCCATAGTGGTGTTGCTTTCCAGCGTTTGCATTCTCTTATTTCCACATACCTTTTGATCTCTTGCAAACTCACACCGATTAAGAAGTTGAATAACTGTATCCTTGGTTCCTTACACATGCAACATTGGGCGAGATATATAATAGGAATCAGAAACTGCTACCGTGTGTTTTTTTCTTCTTATTTACTAGCGAATTCCTTAAACGTCATTGATACACCTTTTAATTGAAGTTTGTCATATTAGTAATAGAACCATATAGTAAATGATTGATTATTAAGATTCTTATGAAATAAAAAATAAAAAAACAAATAAATAATGCTAAAATATTAATTTAGTACTTTAGTGTGATTAATAATTGAATAAAAATAAAATAAAAATAGAATACATATAAAATATGGAATTATGCTTATATGAATCGTATACAACAAAATTATTTGAGATGGTGCCTTAAATTTTGAGATCATGAGGCCTTTTATGGGATTCAAGGATTGATAGTGATACCTGGGCAGTTTTCCACAAAATCAATTTATGTGCGTCCAGGGGGCCGTGTTGCCTCTTGGCACAATTTTTTTGGTAACCCTTTCCAAAATTAAAATCACACTGTCTATATTCTAAATATGTAGATTTACACTCGAACCTAGTAGTTCTACAACTGGAGTCGGTGGATCTTGGACCTTAAAAAAAAATATTAAACACTGGTTTCTTCAATTCAAAAAATTTAATAAAGAAGATAATATAAAAACTTGAAATGTGAAAATGAAAGCTCGATTCATTGTCTAGAGGAGTTTTCAAAATATATATATATATATATACATAGATAATTGTCAAAACGTGTATCGAAAGGCGTATTGTTTTTAAAAAAATGTGTATTGTATTGGGTATCATATCGTGTATCGTAGATATGTGTAATTTTTTTTAAAAGAATATTTATAAATGTATATGATATATGATATATGATATATATATATACATGAATATAAATAATGTTTAAAATAATATAAATAACATTTTCATTTACCTGTCATACAAAATAGATATATAAATTATTATTATTTATTCAACAATTAAAAATCAAAGTGGTACCAAGCATAATTGTCTTGTTTTTTAAATATATTGTATCATGTTATATATATATATATATATACAATGTATAAAATAATAAAAATTATATTATAATTCATTTATAAAAAATAACTTAAATTTTATGTAATACAAGAACCAAGATTTATAAATACTAAGAATTTCAAATTAAAATTAAATAATCCACTCAGTATATTTCATTAAGACAAAATCTAAAATTATTTATTTTTATAATTCATCCTATTTTCGTCTTAATATTTAGTTTCAATGGCATCGATATCATCATCATAACCATCATATGCCAATAATTTTTTATTCTCCTTTTTTACTTTTAACTTTTTGTATGTACTCACCCCTATCTACATTTTCTCAAAATATTTATGTTCCTTCTTTCTTATTTGAGGATTTCAAGACGTTATAGAGAGACAATATAAAACTAAATAAACAAAAAATGTTTCCTATGTATGTAATAAAACAACAAAAAAGAGGTAAAAACAATGTCGTTTAGCTTGATTTCTATTTCTCGGGTATCGTGTGTTTCGAAACGTATTGTATGATACTTATTGCGTATCGTAAGATACGGTACAAAAAGATGCTTAAGAAATGTATCGTTTTATGTCCATATTGAAGTATATCGTAAGATACGTATCGCGTATCGTAAGATGCTAACAACTATATGTATACACACACACATATATACATATATATATATATATATATATATAGAGAGAGAGAGAGAGAGAGAGAGAGAGAGAGAGAGAGAGAGAGAGAGAGAGAGAGAGAGAATGGCGAAAAATGTAGAAACAATAAGCTCAAAATGAGCTTTCAAAAGTTGGCATATATATGTGTGTATATATATATATATATATAGAGAGAGAGAGAGAGAGAGAGAGAGAGAGAGAGAGAGAATGGCGAAAAATGTAGAAAAAATAAGCTCAAAATGAGCTTTCAAAAGTTGGTGTGCCAATTGGGCCATAATGATCTTGGCGTTAGTTGATACGGTCCTTGATTGGTTTGTACCGATATGTATCAGCTGATACAGTGAATTTCTAATACCTTGATATATTGGGGTGTATTAAAATCGGAGGGTCAAAAATTCAATACATATACCGATATTGGAATCTATGACTGAACACCAGAAAGAAGTTTTGACAAGTTGATTTATGATGTACTAAGTAATCAAATTAGGATTGACAAAAAGGCATAACAAATTAGTGGGGAAGATCCAAATTGTAGTCTGTAAAGAGTATACAAGCTTTATGTATTCCCTCATTGGTCATTATATTATCCAATAGGTATTCTCTCTTTCAATATATGCTTGTGGAAAATTGGACTAAGACAACATATTTATTGTTTATTCTCTACGGGTGATTGTTGAGACAGGTTGTTGAGGTTTCTACCTCCAAAACTGGTAAGCATGGACATGCGAAGTGTCACTTTGTGGGAATTGATATATTCAATGGCAAGAAGCTCGAAGATATTGTCCCGTCGTCCCACAACTGCGATGTGAGAATCTTCTTCCCTTCAACTTTCTTGTAATGCTTTAGAATGTCGTGTGTCTAATCAATCATAGCTTGTGATCTTCTTTTGCAGGTTCCTCATGTTAACCGTACTGACTATCAGCTGATTGATATCTCTGAAGATGGCTTTGTAAGTTATTTTTTAGGGAAATTTTTTAATCTATGTTCACAGTGAAATATGCTTTAAATAAATATGGCACACTTATTTATTGAAGAAATAAATAGTTTACACTTGATTGATCCTTCTGGCATAAATTAGGTTACTATTACTTCACCATTTCTGCTGTACACATTTTGAAAATTTGAACTTCATTTTTTCAAAAGAGAAAATGTCACTGCAATATTTATCATGTGTAGTTATGGCTACTGAGTAATTTCCCTTGTTTTGCTAGTGCTTTGCCACTAGCCGCTGAAAGCTATCCATGTGTGTGAAAGTACATAGGAACTGAAAATATCAGAAAGAGGTTCAGATGCGTACTCCCTCCCTTTCTTGGGGCTAATTTTAGGGGATGCTAGTTGTGGAATCTGTTCGGTCATATTTGTGAATTTAAAGGAACTGATTATTGATTTTCTTGCAGGTGAGTCTTTTAACTGAAAACGGTAACACCAAGGATGACTTGAGGCTTCCCACTGAGGAAAATCTGCTCAGCCAGGTATGTCACCATCTTGTTTCTGCATTACTGGAGATAATATATTTGCACTGAGTTATGGTCTATTCAAGCCTCAACATTTAATTCCCCCCCTCCCCCCCCCCCCAAAAAAAAAAAAAAAAAATTCCTGATCTGCATTTATGCAATTACCCCAATCCTTGACACTTTTATCACCCGTGTTTTTTGGAATTGCAAGGCAGTCCCTTTGTGTTCCAGGAGGTGAACGGTTAAAGATATATAGTGACATGGCATTATAAAACTGAATATTGCAAGAATTATGGAGTTAAAAATTAAAGAATGATAGGGTAGCCGTAGTTAGATTTGTCTCATACTTGCACCATGACTAATTAAAATGCATACTCAATTTGTTGTGGTGAGACTTGTGCTTATACAGTCTAAATGTTATTGAGGTTCACTATTTAGGGGGGATTTTATTTATTAGTTTTGTGATTTTTGTTCAGATTAAAGACGGGTTTGGGGAAGGGAAAGACCTTGTTGTGAGTGTCATGTCAGCTATGGGAGAAGAACAGATCTGTGCTCTCAAGGACATTGGCCCGAAGAACTAAAATTCATGGTGCCTGCTTGCTGCATGCATGATGAGCACTCCTTCATACAAAGTTTAATTGGTACCGTAACATAGTTGAAACTTATGGATATGAACCTCCATAATCTTTGATTTTCTGAAGATTTTGTTGGGTTTAGACATAAATTAATTACCACATTACAGTATCAGGGGTGTTCAAATGTTTTTTTTTTTTTGGATTTTTGGGGGTGTAACTGAGACTTGGGCAGTGATGTTGTGTTTCCTTGTGATTTGGATTTTGAATATATATAGTTTGTGTGGATTTTGTTCTCTATGCCACTATATTGACATGGATTTAGGCAGTCTTCAATTTTTCAGTCAAGGGGAAATTTGGTGGGCTGATAAATAAACACAATCTTTTTCCAGGCTGCGTATCAACCTGAATCAAGCTGAGTATCATAAAAAACAATAAAAAATAGAAAAACTTTTATACTGTTTGATATTGAAAAAAGAAAAACACAGCTTAGATATTGATTGATAAAATGTTTTTAAAATATTTTTTTTTATCAGTTAAATTATATTCATTTTCTTTGAAGTTAAATGATATTATACACGGATTTACTGTAATTTGAAAAATTATATCGATGTTTCTTAAGGTTTAACTTTGGTAACTACCAACCTCTTTCGTTAGTCGACTGACCTAATAGAAATACTTAAAAATACAATTTTACTCTCAGAGAGCGCATACGATTTGGCGGCGGTGGAGGCCACCGTCTCTGGTCAAGACCTCCTGCATAATCTCAATGTTCATCATCCTCTCACCAACTTTAAAACCCCATTCTATATGAATCGGGCATAGAAATTCCACTTGATTTGATCTACAAAATGCACTCCCCCCCAAAAAAAAAAAAAAAAAAAAAAAAAGGAAGGAAAATTGATCAACTACTACCACAACCCATAAAAAAACCCACTGCTAAAATACAAATTAAACATCAAACTTATCCCACAATCACTCTCTCTCTCTCTCTCACTCAATTCAAATGAATGTTGAACATGGAAATATGAATCAAATCAATCTGTAAAATATTAAAATCAACAAACCCTCTCTAATCAAGTTTGAAGAAAAGAAATCGCTCAAGTCGCTGCCGATCCGGGAACTTATCCCCTGAGCCAAGTTTTGACAAATTTCTTGAAGCTTTGCGTCAATGGAGGAGTGTCAGGGCCTGTAATCGCCCAAGTCGCTACCGATCTGGGAACCTTCGTGGTAGAGGTTGGGAAAGTTGAGCGTCGTGAAGTCGTCTCGGAGCTTGTATGCGGCCCTACCGTAGACTAACGCTGCCTTCTCAGTGAAATCGAAGGTGCCCAATTAGAGTCGGGTCTGGTTCTTTGGAAATCCAGTAGCGTATTTCTTACTGCTATTTTTGAATCATGCCAAAGCATGAACTCATGAAATCAAAAAATTGTAAGAATATTAGTTCTACTGCCCCCTTCACCAATTGTTTTAAATTCATTTGTTTATGTGTGTGTACACACATATATCTATAAGAACACATCAACTTGTATTCATATATGGATCTGAAATGGATAAAATAAAATCAATGAAGAAGAAAGATATATGTGAGAACACACAAATTTGTATTTATATATAGATCTATACTGTAATCGATAAAAAAAAAAATGAATGAAAAAAAGATGTGTATGTATATATATATATATATATATATATATATATATATATATAGTAGTCAATAATGGAAATAAATAAAAATGGAGATAAAGATGGGACAAAATGGAGATAAAAATGAAAAAGAAAAAAATGGAGAATATCTTTGTATGAGGGTAAAATTGTCTTTTTAATAAAAAGTTAACTCACGTCAATTATTTCTATCAGGTCAACTGATAGTTGACAGATGGAAGGAGCAAACTGATACATAACATAAATTTTAAGAGATGTTAGCGTAATTTAGTCAAAGGTCAAAAAATTTCTATATATTTTTACTAAACTTTAGGAGAGGTAAGTATAATTTACTCTTTTTTTATTCAAGTAAAGAAGAAATTAAAAGTAATGTTTGATTGATTTTACTTTTTAGAAATGATTGTCTTTGTTTTTAGACAAAATATAAATTTGAAAAATAAATGAAAAAGTTAATTTCTTAGTTATTAAAATTATTTTTTTTAAAAAATATCAAACCGTATCTTAATTTTTCAATTCAGAGTTTGGTTTGAAGCAAAAGGAAAAGTAATTTTCTTCATATGGTATCTATTAAATAAATTAGATAAATTCACAAATTAAATAGAATTTTAAAATTTAAATTTATTTAAGTTAAAAAGAAAACGTAAGGAAAATAAATATGCAAACTAAAATGAAGCCTCGACTATATGTTTAATGAGGGAGAAAAAAAAACATTGAAAGTGAAAGAAAAGAATATTGTAGTAATGGTAGTAGAAAATCTTTTAGGATAATATTATAGAAGTGAGAGAGAAAAGTGACAGGAAAATAATTTTGTTTTTTTCCAATGCGTCGTCTATTTAGGATAATTTAAAAGTTAAAATATGCAATATTCTTTTAAAGCAGTTGGTTTCAACTTTCACGAATACTTTTATCGTAAACAAGCTGAACTTAAATAGAGCTGAGCTTGGCTCATTTACCAACGCCAAGGGCTTGTTTGGTGCAGCTTCCACCTTTAAGAAGTGAAAAGTGTGAAAATCCATCTTGAAAATTCCATCACAAAAATACCGTTTGTGTTATAAAATGGGAGACCAAATAAATACAAAACAATTACACATTTACATGATTTGATTTTAGGCATACATTCTTGGGCAAAACTTCACTATTGAAAAGACAATTAACTGCATGCAATCTGTATTTTTCTATTATTCTCTTTCCACTTCTCACTTTAATCATTTTTCTACTCTCTAAACTCGTTTGCTAAGCTCTACTTTTATAACACAATGCAAACATAGTGGCGCAAATTACTCGTTACAAATAGCCACAATTCTCATCACTTGTCTTGGCTCTCGTTTGTTTTTATTAATGGTGGAATCTTTTGCCGCCGGTAGACTAATTTTAATGGTAAAGTCATTTTAATTCTGTTAAAAGTTAAATTTTAGCAATGTTACAGTATTAAAAATTTATATTTTGACATTTTTACTCTAATGATGATTTTTTTTTTTTTGTTGGTAGAACTATTGCTAAAATTAACTGTTGAATTTTACAGTTAAATTTTTTTTTTTTTTTTTTTTTGTTGATTTTAGGCATACGTTCTTGGGCGAAACTTCACTATTGAAAAGACAATTAATTGTATACAATTTGTATTTTTCTGTTATTCTCTTTCCACTTCTCACTTTAATCATTTTTCTACTCTTTAAGCTCGTTTGCTAAGCTCTGCTTTTATAGCACAATGCAAACATAGTGGCGCAAATTCCTCGTTACCAATAGCCGCAATTCTCATCACTTGTCTTGGCTCTCGTTTGTTTTTATTAATGGTGGAATCTTTTGCCGCCGGTAGACCAATTTTAATGGTAAAGTCATTTTAATTCTGTTAAAAATTAAATTTTAGCAATGTTACAGTATTAAAAATTTATATTTTGACATTTTTACTCTAATGATGATTTTTTTTTTTTTTTGTTGGTAGAACTATTGCTAAAATTAACTGTTGAATTTTACAGTTAATTTTTTTTTTTTGTTGATTTTAGGCATACGTTCTTGGGCGAAACTTCACTATTGAAAAGACAATTAACTGTATGCAATCTGTATTTTTCTGTTATTCTCTTTTCACTTCTCACTTTAATCATTTTTCTACTCTTTAAACTCGTCTACTAAGCTCTGCTTTTATAGCACAATGCAAACATAGTGGCGCAAATTCCTCGTTACAAATAGCCACAATTCTCATCACTTGTCTTGGGTCTCGTTTGTTTTTATTAATGGTGGAATCTTTTGCCGCCGGTAGACCAATTTTAATGGTAAAGTCATTTTAATTCTGTTAAAAGTTAAATTTTAGCAATGTTACAGTATTAAAAATTTATATTTTGACATTTTTATTCTAATGATGATTTTTTTTTTTTTTGTTGGTAGAACTATTGCTAAAATTAACTGTTGAATTTTACAGTTAATTTTTTTTTTTTTTTTTGATTTTAGGCATACGTTCTTGGGCGAAACTTCACTATTGAAAAGACAATTAACTGTATGCAATCTGTATTTTTCTGTTATTCTCTTTCCACTTCTCACTTTAATCATTTTTCTACTCTCTAAACTCGTCTTCTAAGCTCTGCTTTTATAGCACAATGCAAACATAGTGGCGCAAATTCCTCGTTACAGATAGCCGCAATTCTCATCACTTGTCTTGGCTCTCGTTTGTTTTTATTAATGGTGGAATCTTTTGCCGCCAGTAGACCAATTTTAATGGTAAAGTCATTTTAATTCTGTTAAAAGTTAAATTGTAGCAATGTTATGGTATTAAAAATTTATATTTTGACATTTTTACTCTACTGATGATTTTTTTTTTTTGTTGGTAGAACTATCATTTTTTTTCTAACTATCATTCTCAACCATTGAAAAAAAAAAAAAGTACCATCAAATTTGGACTATTGATATCTTGTAATATGAAGTGTAAATAGTAACTACCAAAACAAAAGCTATATTTGATAGAATTTTTGACTTTAGTCAAATTTTGATAGGGATGAGAATTACTATTGGAGTAGAATTTTTTAGCCTACCTACTAAAATTTAGCTTTGGTAACTCCATGAACCTTATCATTGGAGTTTCTCTTAGACATCCACCTCTCACCTTTATGTCATTACATTCTATAATTTTATTCATTCTATAAAGTTGATAGAGACACTACGACTATTGTTAGGACTATGGGGTTCATTGTTGTAATTGGCTAATCCAATTTTTGACAAAACGTACTTTCAATGTAATTACTACATTAGTCATAGGCCTAAAGTACCTCAATGCCCATTCTAACCCAATTTTTGGAGCTTTTGGAAGGTATACTGATGGAGCGGTTTTTCAATCGCTTCACAGTGTTTAGGGCTTATCTGGGGGGACTTGCACCTCCCTTGACTGGAGGGCCCCTTTCTCCTATGAGAGTTGGTCGGCCTAGTGCCAGTGATCGATTTTCTTAGGAGGCCGAGACCGTGGCTGCTGAGATAGGCATTACTGTGGCCTTTCTTGCATTCAATGTGCCAGTCATAACCACAGATGACACACTTTGCCTTAAGGAGCTCAGAGGCCTATGGGTGTTATTGAGGGGCTTCCTTCACCCAACCATTTGACTAGGGTAAGATCTAACCGTTTGATGTTTTCAGATTTTCTGCTAAAGGTTTTGCTAACCCTTTTGGTGGCTTTTATCTAGCCCAATTTATCTATCAAAAGGCTTGCATCTACATCACGACTTTGAAGCACAAGGTGACGCAAGTCACAATTGAGTTGTTGCGGAGGGCCACTTGTCGGACTAATATAGACACTGTAAGACGTTTACCTTTGATGACTGTGCCCTATCTATATTGTTTCCTAACTTGTGTTTTGATGCTATTACAGGCGAGCAGGGTGTCCCAGCTTAAGAAGATGGCTTAGCCTTCCGCCAAGCCTAATGGCAGGGTCCTGACGAAAAGATGAGGAAGAGGCTTAAGGAGGAGAAACATTGACCAGTCTGGGATCTCTTCGGCTCCACCCCCTAGGCCTAGGAGGAGCTTTGAACTTGTTGATGATGATAAGGATACGAAGGAGGAAATGGTGCCTTTGAGATAGTCGAGGCGATAAGAGGGTACACGGCGCGGGCACCGTTAGATTTTGTGTAGCCACTTTTTAAATGCTTGAAAAATGTTTTTTTTTTTCTTTTCTATTTTTGTACAAATGTCTTGGAACACATATATAACATTTTCCTAAAGAAAACATCTAGTTTTGGGCTGAAAATGAGTGATTTTGACACTTGATGCGCCCGAAAAACCACAAAAATGCAAAACTAGGCAAAATGGCCCAGGGGACCTCTATGTGACGATCGACACACTGAAGGCGGTGTTTTTTGTGCTCCAATGCCGATCGACACTCATGTGTGTCGATCAGTACTGCTTGTAGGTTTCGTCCAATTTAAGCAACAGTGCATTTTTCCAAAATTTGACTTTCTAACCTAACTTAGAGATGAAATTGCGAGTTTTTGTGATTATAGAAAAATCTTTAGACCTCCCATCATATATCTTTCTCACTTTTCTTTGATTTGCATAGCCCCTTGAAGTATTGTTTTCCTCATAGCTACCACAATTACTAGTATAGATTCTTTTGATGGCAAGCTTCACTCATAGATGGTCTCACTTATGCCGTCAGAGATGATCAATTTGGGATCATTCAAACTAAATGAGGAAGGCACTACTCATTGAAAAAAGAGCTTAATGAAGTAGGAGAAGGACGAGAGCGAACCAAGAAAAGACCTGGCGGAGGCTTCAAGAAAGGTTAAGGGACCCATGCAATGAAGAGGCACAACACGGGATCCTTTCGAAACAACGACAATAAACTGGATGAAATACCACCATGCCCCACATGTTAAAAATGACACAAGTGCGAGTGTAGGATGGGCACCTAAGGATGCTATCGCTACGGAAATGAAGGCCCCATAGCCTCTATTATATGCTGCTCTTGTGTATATAGCTAATGATATTTGTCCGAAAAGGTTTTCATATATATCACTTATTTATTAGTTGTGAGTGTTACACCTATCTAGACTCTGAGCTCTCTTCTTCTCATCTCTAGTTGACTTTGAAAGCGATAACTCTTCTTTCTTAGCCAACTCTTTGGTTTCCCTTGAAGAATACCTTACATCTTCCAAGGTGATATACTTCCGAGCTTTTAAGAGCAGTTCAGACATATTGATTGGAGGGCTTTTGATGCGAAAGTATCTGAACCTTCCAGGAGAGATTCCAGAGGTCAGTGCTATGACAAAAAATCATTCTTCACATCCTTCCACCGAGGTAAGCTCCTTACTGAATCTCCCGAGGAAGTCTCTCAAAGTTTCATCCTTGTTTTGCTTAATTGTTAACAGAAACTCAAGGCCCCTCTTGAACCTTCTGTTCTCGATAAATTTGTTTAAGAGTTTAATAAAGCTTAAGATTGATTTTGGAGGTAGGCGGTGGAACCATTCCAAAGCTGCACCCTTTAGGCTTGTAACAAATGATCTACACATTAGTGCGCATGTACCTCCTTGGAGAGCTATGGTGTGTTGGAAATGTGAGAAATGTTCCATAGGATCGGTGCTGTAAAGATCTAACACTCGGTAGGGTGATTCATGCACTATTTACCGGTAGGGCACTATAGATGCATCATTTAGATATAAGTCATGTTTAGAAGCATAATTTGAGTATGCCATAGAAATAAAATTTGCTTAGAATGTTAAAATACACCTCCTATGAGAATCTTGAGCAAAATTCGAGATAGTTTGAAAAACGGGCCCAAAAGGGTATCCCGAGTGGAACCGGCTGCACCCTCCAACAGAAGAAAATAATTTTTTTGAAAAAATATAATTTAAAATAATTTCAAGAACTTTGATTAAAGCAGAATATCGATTTGAGGTGTTTCGGGATAAGTTGTAGTGTAACAGGGTCCCGCGGCTTATTAAGAATAAAATGATATTTTCACCCCTTGGCCCTTTAGTATAAACAAGACACTTAGGATCTAAAATCTTCAGAACTTATGGGAGAAACTGCTACAAGTCGTTCTTGTAGAGAAACCACAAAGGAAATCTCAGTTTTCTAACTTTCTACCTTCCAAAACTCATCTCTAACCTTGGAATCTCTCAAGACTTCCTTCTAGGAAGTTGTTCCCCACCACAAGGGCTACAATCCTACCAATTGGTTCGGCGTTGAAGTGAACAAAACTCTCTAGGGTTGAGAAAAATCCTTCTAAGTATGATATTTTGCTAAGTAAAGAATAGAGTTAAGTTTAGTAGTGTTTTTATAAGTTGATTGTATGACTTACATGCTTACTTGATGTTAGAAAATCACTTAGCATATATTTGCTTTGAAAACCTAGGGTTGACACTTTGTGTATTTGTATATTCTTTGAGAATTTGGTAAAGTGATGAACATGTAACATGAATATATATATATATATATATAATTGATTGTATTATAGCCTATGTTCATGTAGACAAAGTCTTGTAGCTTGAAAGTTATGGTTTGCTCAATGTATTGGTACTTTGTGTACTTGCGTATTTGTGTATTCTTTGAGAATTTGGTAAAGTTGTGAACATGTAACATGATTATATGTATAATTGATTGGATTATAGCCTATGTTCATAGATACAAAGTTTTGTAGTTTGAAAGTTATAGTTTGCTTAATGCATGATATATAATTTAAGGCACACCCCATGTGTTTGATAAAATACCTCATTGAAATTGCATGATTGCATAGTAAAATCAAGGCATATTGGCATATTATGAATTTTTGGAAACATGGTGTGTGTTGAGCATTTTGGTGTTATGCATTATGAGGGTGTAGATCCTGTGGTGAAAAACTCAAAATTGGCCATTGGTACTCGCGTTCCAACGGGGATGGACCGTGAAGCGAGACATACGATTGGCATACGATTGGTACTTGCATTCCAACGGGGAATGACCATGAAACGAGACATGGATTGGGCATAGAGTTGCATGTGTGTGTCATGCATATTGCCATTGCATTGCATTGATGAATTGGAAGGTTTATAGCTTACAAATGTTCACTTTGCACATGCAACGTCTTATCTTTATTCTTTATATTAGTATTATGTCATACAAGCCGTCGTGTTTATCCTATATGGGATTACATATTATAGATGAGACTCTCGGTACATGAGACTTGATGAACTCTTGAAACATGGAGGGAGAAATGGACCTTGAAGAACATTTAGCCTAAGGGCCATATTTTGTATATAGGGGTATAAACCCCATGAAGTTTATTTCTTGTTTAAAGTTTAGACCTTGTGTAAGTTATAAACTTAAAATTTCATGGTGGATCGTGTAGAAGGTGTATCGAATGTGAATAGGGAGCATGGAGCTCCATGTAATTATTTATTTTTGAAACATAATTGTGGATATTGAAAATATGACACTATACAAATGAATGTTCTATTAGGTGTTGTTGTGGGTGTTGAGGAGGATGAGGAGGAAGAATGGGATGAGGAAATAGGTTAATAAACAAAGGAAATTATGGAAAAATTTTTCAAAAAAATGGCAACTAGATTGAGTGGAGCGGGAGAGCATGCTTAGATTTTCTAAGTAAGGAATTGAATGACTTAAAAAGAAAAGGAAAGGTAAAGAAATGAAAATAGGGACAAATTAGTCCAAAATTACTTAAAGTCAAAAAATAAGAAAAAAATGGTAAAATGATTATTTTACATGTTATAGAGTCCCACACCAAGTTGGTGATGAAATAAATTGAAATAGGTATAAAAATGTCAAAAATCAAGATTTTAGGCCGTTGAAATTTTGGCATTGTAGCAATTTAGCTGCTGGAATACTGTAGCAATCAATAGTAGATAGCACACAAACAAATCCGCCAGCCAGCCAGACCGTACGCCCGCGCACCCCGCGTGCCTACGCTCCTTGCCCTCCTCCCCGTATGCATGCTGTTGCAACCTTATGCCTGCGCATGTCATGGGCATGCCATGACTTACCCTCTAAGGCCATTCATTTCTATGTTAGACACCACCTTTTGGAGCCTCTTTTAGGCCACTTTTGGCCATTATACCAATGCGTGTTGGGCACCTTTTTTGGACATATTTTAGTCATTATTCAAAGCCATGTTTGGCCACCTCCGTAGACCACTTTTGGTAGAATTTTTGACCTATCTTTGGTCTAAGCCTTAGGAAATTTTTAGCCTACTTTGGCCATCAATTTGAACAACCTTGTGCAAATATTTTTGGCTAGTGTCTACCCATGTCTTAGACCATTTTTTATCAACCTTCTAAGTTACTTTTGAACAATATGGGGTCATTTTGGGCCATTGTTTCAAGGCACATTAGAGACATTTTTGGGGCCATCTTGAAGGTCATGCTTAGACATGACTTAGACTATTTTTGACTATTGGTTGGAGAGATATTGGACTACTATTTGAAAACCCATCTTGGGTGAGTCTAGTTAGCAAATTTTCATTCTTAATTTTGAAAAACATGAGAAAATTAATGTGTAATCAACTAAATCTATTAAATTATATTTAATTAATCCTTTTTAGTTCTATTTTCAATCACTCCTCGGGTTTTGGGGCGTGACAACTTGGTATCAGAGCTTTAGGTTGCGAATACTTAGAGATCATGGGGTGCTGTTGAACACAATGGGACCACAACGCGTGATTTGAATATTTTTTTTGTAAACATTGTGTGATGTGTAAGAACTTGTTAAGTATATGTCATGACATATTATACTTGTTGCTTGGGGGTAGAGATAGACCGACTAGATCCATCACTGTATGATTCACCGAGTTAGGGTGAGGTGGTATCTGTAGTGTTATCATTAGTTGTGTGTAAGTTTTGAATATATTTCGAGAAGACTTACTTGATTAAGTGTTGCATAATTTGGTTTAATCATGATATATGTTGTGTGCTTATATCCATTGGTATGCCTGACTACTTGATGAAGTGAATAAAATGCCTAATAGGATGATTTAGTGTATAATTACATAATATGCTTCACATTCTTATGGTTTAAATCAACTTTTGTGTTTTTGAATTACTTGAAAAAAAATGATAAGATTATGAGGACATGAATAGTTGATTGAAAGCTTATATATACATGAAGTATGTGTTGAGTATGTTCTTGTTTGGAATATGTATATAAATTGTTTTGGGTTCGTATACATGATTGCGTGCTTAAGATCTATTCCTTCATGATTATATAGTATATAATGGCCATGTTATGTATATATGAATGGTTGAATGAATGTTATCTGTTATGGGCGTATGATATAAAATGTATATCCTAGGTTATAAACCCATGTGGTTAGGATCACTTGTAATTGTACTATGAATATACCAAATTGGTATCAGGTTTTGAGTTACAAGTATATGAAATGACCAATCAATCACCCAATAAAAAAAATGAGCTGTGATCCATGAAGGGTTATCACGTAGTTATATACAAGAAAAAAGGTAAAAGGTACTTAATAAGATGATTGAAGGTAGCAAGGAAAAAAAAATTAACTAATGCGAACCTACACGAGTATGTACCAAATACATGATGGAACTGTAATGCATATTTAGTATATGCATGAAAAAAATTAATACATATGGTATAATAAGTTTGTTATGGTTTGATTGGTGTATTGTATGTGTTAAGTATAAGATTTTTTCTTAATGTATGTATAAGGTATGTGGATATAAATAAAGTATGTCTTATATCAATATTGTTGATGAAAGTGAAAGTATATCATGTTTATGTATATGTAAATATATATATATATATATTTATATTTATTAGGTATAAATACCTAGAAATGAATTGATCATATGGTTTGGTTACCACCTAGGTACCTCATAAGGATAAAGCATGTGAGTTTACTTGTAGTGGATGAAATACATCTATTTCATGTTTTCTTTTCTTGATATATGTGATGAGAATATGATGTTTAAGAGAATGGATTGCTAGAAACGTGTTGATTTGGTGGCATGAGTATTGCCCGGATATTGTATTGATAGAATATATTGAAGTCTTTGATGTGTAAGACACACATTAAGCATATTTTGTTTTCATAACACCTATGGATTGGGTACATGTGTGCTTGCATAGTTATATTACATTTTGGAGCATATCATTGGATAATGCATGAAATTGAAAGCTTAAAAAGATGAAGATGGAAATTTTTTTAACAATATGTGGTATGGATGGAAAGGAATTATACTAAGATGAAATAGCTGAGATGAATAAGAAAAGGTAGAGATGAACACTTGGTGTTCCTTTGTATATGTGAGAATGTATATAGAATGTACCTAAGATATAGAGTAAAAGATTTTAATCATTCTTTAATGCATTAGATTGTTGAATTATTAGTAGATTGGAAAAAAAAATTGATGAATTAGATTATTGAATTATTAGTAGATTGAAAAATAATAATAATAATAAATAAATAAAATAAAATAAAATAAAAAAATGATTGTGTTGTTTGATATAGAGAATGAATTGTAAATGGCATGGTTAGGTCAAGCTTATTGGGGAGTATGATTTCAATTTTTTGCTTAACATGTAATTGGGGATAAATTGGTTGTTTATTTTCTGGGTGAGTATAAGGACAAATTAGTGCAAAATTACTTAAAGTCAAAAAATAAGAAAAAAATGGTAAAATGGTCATTTTACATGTTATAGAGTCCCACACCAAGTTGGTGATGAAATAAATTGAAATAGGTATAAAAATGTCAAAAATCAAGATTTTAGGTCAATGTTGGAATTTTGGCATTCTAGCAATTTAGCTACTGGAATACTGTAACAATGAACAATAGATAGCACACAAGCAAATCCGCCAGCCAGCCAGCCCGTGCGCCCCTCGCTTCCCGTGCCTGCACTCCTTGCCCTCTTCCCCACGCGTTTGCTGCTGCAGCCTTGTGCCTACGCATGTCATGGGCATGCCACAACTTACCCTCCAAAGCCATTCATTTCTATGTTAGACACCACCTTTTGGAGCCTCTTTTAGGCCACTTTTGGCCATTATACCAAGCCATGTTTGGCACCTTTTTGGGACACATTTTAGTCGTTATTCAAGGTCATGTTTGGCCACCTCCTTAGACCACTTTTGGTAGACGTTTTGACCTATCCTTGGTCTATGCCTCAGGAAATTTTTTAGCCTACTTTAGCCATCAATTTGAACCACCTTGGGCAAATATTTTTGGCTAGTTTCTACCCATGTCTTAAACCATTTTTGGTTAACCTTTTAAGTTGCTTTTGAACAATATTTGGGGTCATTTTAGGCCATTGTTTCAAGGCACATTAGAGACATTTTTGGGGCCATCTTGAAGGTCATGCTTGGACATAACTTAGACTATTTTTGACCATTGGTTGAGAAGATATTTAACTACTATTTGAAAACCCATTTTGGGTGAGTCTAGTTAGCAAATTTTTGTTGTTAATTTTTGGAAATATGGAAAAATTAATGTGTAATCAACTAAATCTATTAAATTGTATTTAATTAATCATTTTTAGTTTCATTTTCAATCACTCCCTGGGTTTTGGAAGTTTGGGGCGTGACAGGTGCTACCATCATAAAGCTCGAACTTTAGAAGGACATACTTCCTTATATGTGTTGCTACCATTATTTCTAAGGTGAAGAGAGTTCCTCATATTTTGAACAAGTTGTAGAGTTGTTCTGCCGCATTTTGGGCAACTCTAGACCTGGCAAGATTCCGGGACTCTGCCTTCTCCTCTCAGCTCTAGCATGATTGGTGATGACTTTTGGACTATTACAGTACCACACTGCATTGGCTTGTTTTGGGTTATCTGGTTAAAAATGGTTTGCTTGTTAAGGTGGTTGCCCTTGCTCCTATGGCTCATGCTGTTAGTTTTGGCCATTTAGAGGTTGTTGATTTTGAATTGGCTAAGACAGCTACTGGCCCTGACCAAGCAAGGGCTGATGGTTCTGGACTGGATGAGGCAGTTGCTGGTCTTGACCATGCAAGGGCTACTAGTTTTGGATTGGCTGAGGTAGTTGCTGGTTCTGGACTAGTTGAGGCATAGGTTGAATTTGAGTGATCAAAGCTTGTTGACTTTGAACCAAGTTTTCCATATTTTAGTTTAAAGCCTCGATTTTTTGTGCCATGGAGTTTATTCTCTAACCAGATGTACTTTGACGAGGTTGGCATCCACCAATGCGCCTTTGAGCAAAAGCTGGTGCTGGTTGATTTTGTTGCCTTGATCGTAAGTTTCGAACCATTTGACGTTTAATGGGTTTTGAAAAAGAGAAATTTTTCGAGTTCCTATAGACGGTGCCAAACTGATAATATCATTTTTTTGTCTTTGGTAAATGTTGTTCAAAATCGTCTCTCTAAATTCCTACAAAGATGGGATTAGATGGTCACTAATGGAGGTCCGGTGAAGAAGCCTCTGATGATCAACTTAGTAGCTTGAACAAGAAACTACTATAAATGAGAGTGTAGAGTTTGGAAAGTGCGTACCCTTTCCAGTTGAGGTCTCCTCCCTTTTATAGGTGATAGATATCGATCTCTTATTGAGATCTTTCCAAGAAAATAGGGATTTGAGATTTGATATGAATCACTTGATCTGATCAAATCTTGTGTTATTCTGAATCATTGATTCTCTAATTACTTATCTCAGCACTGAGCGATGAGGTCCGAAGAATATCCTATTGGGTTTGTATACCACATGTCAACCTTACCTTATGAGCTGAATTCAGGTACACCACTATTTATGCTGTTTCTTTTTATAATTTGTTTTGTGAAAGTCTGATTGTTTCACAAAAAATAATAAATAAAAATTGGTGAGTTGTAAGAAAGGGTTTTCTCTCCACTATGACATCACACTTGTTTTTTTGATTCATTCCTCGTATTGTACTAAATTTGATACGTTGATTTGTTTTGTGCTTGATAATGATTGAATCTATATTTTCTTGATAGGCGGTTAAAAATTCTAATGGTTTCCAAATAATAATTTATGATAATAATTTTTTTTTGTAGTGTCATCCAACATTATTAAATTGTTTGTACTCATTTTTATATGTCATCCACACATGCCATATTATATACAATCAATAAAGTCAACTTGTCTGATAGATTGCTAAATTATAGCTATGCATGAAAACGAAAGGAGATGATCAAAACTCCATGGGAATGTGAAAAAATGGGATATGTTTTCCAACATCTGTGTTTAGACAACAAACAAATTCTTAATCTTGGTGCTTATTTAGTATTAGTTTCAAAACTATTTAGAGTAATTTTACACAATTCTTTTTTAAAAAATTATAATTTGGTTCTGAGAAGGCCGACAGTGAGCCAAACATTATATATAAATAAATATTTATAATGTGATATGACATAACATTTGTGTTTTTTTTACCCTTGCCAGCAATAGTCACTCCCACAGTCCAATTTGGGTCCAAGGTGTCTCGATTTAAATCGTCAAAAATTAATTCTAAAAATGTCAATCTCAACACTCACAATACAACTTCATTCCCCTTGTTTTTGGGCCGTTTGGGGGCGTTGTAGATGGCCCAATAAGTGCTTATAAGCATTGGACATAAGCAGCAAGCCAAGCCTGCTTAATTCAATCGGCCATCGCGGGCTATTTTTTTTTTCCCAATTTTACCGTTTGCTATTACAGTTATGCCATCGCACCTCTGTCTGTTCTGTCATCCATCATTTCCATTATTTCTCAGCGTGTTGTGGTTCGGTTGTGTTAAGACATAGATATTTAGAAGGAAAATTTGATAATAAATTCCTCACAAAATGTTAATTAAATTATTGTCCAATTCAAAAGGCCCCTCCCCTATTTTATTGACAAAATAACCATTCATTTATAAACACGGTGAAACAAGTCTTCTTTCCCAACTCTACTACGTAATCATATTTTTATATATATTTAGACTTTAAAAATTGAGATATATCAAACAAGATTCATATTGAATATAAAATCTTGAAGAAAAAAAAATCAGAATTTGAATAGTTCAATTAGTCCCATAAAACAGAAATTGTTTTAACATAGAAAAATCATTTTTTTGAAGTATAATTATATTAATAAAAGAAAAAAAAAAACTGTACATAGACTCATACTGAATATCAAAGTATAGAACAAGATAAAACATGAGAGGAATACACAGCTATTAGCAATAGAGAAATTTCTGAGTCTTTAAGCCATCACAACTGAATAGTGTCTCACAGGTTTCTGAACATCTCCACCACAAATCACTAGTGTTGGCATCAAAATAGTCCACACAGCCGATGTGAACGATGATAGCTAATCATCCGAGTATTGAGGAAATACAGAAAATTCCAAGTGAGAATGGCAGTTAAACCTGGGTAGCTTGAAAACGTTGCACTTGCACGGCTCAACAAATAGCATCATCGACCACTCCACTAGCAATTACTCATTCTCTTGACCAATGGATTGAAAAAATTGTCCGATCATGATGACTTGAGAAGGTGCAAATATGTTTCCAACATGCAGAGCCATAACAGATCGCATTCTTTTGGTGTCAGCTCCCCATATCTTTACAGTAAGATAATAACCACAAGTAACCATTTTGTCTCGATTGGCATTAAAAGATAAGTGCCCAAATTGTGGATGAGTGTCCATCATTAGTGATATACCATAATTTCACTACAGTAATTCAAAGTTACCAGGGCATGACACGTGGCACCCAAAAACTCTTCGATCAAATAGATATCGATATTTCAAAGGTAATGGTTTCCGAACTAGTCACCGCCTTTCTTAGGCTACCGACCTCAATATAAGAAAACAGAGTTCAATAAGGCAACTACTATCTTTAATATATCTTCAAATCCCTATCTTCATGACTCTTAATCCTGCTCAACTTAGGAGATATACACCTTATAAATAAAGCAATAAGGTACATTTTCTATTCATGTTTAATTCTTCTCTTGAATTACTGCTTTTATTTTATTGACTGACTTTATCATTGGAGCGGCTACCACCAAAGCCTTTTCGGTGACCCTCTAATCTCAAATTCTTGACAGATAACCAAGGACAAGAGACTCTCCGACTAGAAAAGAGCAACATCAATCAGATTCACCTAAAGTTTGAACATAGTGCCAATCATCACTATCACCATCCTCTGTCCAAACCTTAACAGTGTTATGTTATCGTAGTTACATGAAAATAGAACATCCATTGAAGGATGCCATTAGACCATTTCAACATCTCGTGTGTGCCCTTGCAACACCAAAACACATTCAAATTCATTCTCGGACAATACTTCCCAAATCCAAACAGATTTATCTTGGCCACAAGTTGCAAGCAACGACCCAGATGCATTCCAATACACATTTTGCATATCAACAACTTTGGTTGGTGATGATCTTGCAAGATCGATGGGCAACCGAAGAATCTGGGCGTCCGGGAGGAGCTCTACTAGATTGAGAGAGATTGAGATGATGGGAGAGTGTAGAGAAATTATAAAGGGTAAAAGAGCTTGTGGAGACTTACGGGGTGCCTTAGGAAGCGGTTTCTATTTGAACAACGATTTTCAAGCTAGATCTGGCCACATCGTGGAGTTTGAAAATCATTGTTTGGAAGGCGAAGAAGCACATATTGTGCTCGGAGCTGAAAACAAATAGGTGGATCGAGGATTGGGCCAGGTAGAGTGGAGAGAATATGGGATAATTTTGTTATTAAAAATTATAATAATGCCACAACTATACTTTTGTATAGGGATTTGGACGATTTAAAAGGTCAAAAACTTTTGAGGTTATAATATTTTGTCTTAAATCTTAACTTATAGACACTTATTCTTAAGAACCTTTCAATAATTAACTCTATTCAAAAATGTGTCAAGTCTAACTCGACATAATTAACTAATTATGTCAACTTTCAAACCCAAACATAATTCATTTATTAAACAGATTAGATAGGGTCAACACAGTTAATCCATTTATTTTTATTTTTAATCTTTTACATGAAAAATTTATGTCATTTTATGGATATAGATAGTTTCCATGTTTGGTTAACTTCAGACGTGGGACAAAACAAAGTGGAAATCTCTTTTATAAGTGAAAAAAGTTTTCGAACTTTGATCAACTTTTGATGTGAGACAAATTATCTTAATTTATGTTATTTCTTTATAATTAAACATATTAAATCATGTTAAATGGGTTGATATTACTAAAATAAAAACATGACTTATTTATTAATCATTAATCATGTTATACGTGCCAACTCATTTGTGATAAGACAAATTACCTTAATTTATGTTATTTTTTTATAATTAAACATGTTGAATCATGTTAAATGGGTTGATATTACTAAAATAAAAACATGACCTATTTATTAATCGTGTTATACGTGTCAACCCATTTATGACCCAAAGTCATTTACACTTAATTAACTTAACCCGTTAATTCATGTTGTATTCGAGTCGTATCATGTCAAAAATTGATACCCGTAATTATTTTACATTCTATTATAAATTTGTTTTACCAATCTATCCTTACTCGTTATAAACAAATCCCTTTATATCCCACTTATATAAAACCCACAATATATATAATTATTTAAATTATAAGTATTGTTATAATATCTACTTATTTATTAATCTTGGGATTGCGATTGTTTCCTGCTTGGTGAATGTTTGAACTAGATTGACTAGGTTAAGGGATTAGTGTTGCCCGTACTCCCGTGTTGGGACTATATTCAGGTTACGTTGGGTTATGTTCAAAATATATTAAGGTGCTCGAATTCTAACAGAGCCAGGCTTGGCCTTAACCAATTTGGTCGTTACCTTCTAATATTTGAGTCTCTTCAAATGGGGGTAGTTTGGGCACCATGACTTTAGCTACCCACGTGGCATAATATTATTTGGTGGGAAAAATTATGCCATTATGTAACATCCTTGATCCCACCCTATGCAGATCACGAGATTCCAACCGACAAAATCGTAATAGAATTCATCAAACTCCCAACTTATGTAAATTAAAAACAACCAAACTAGTACATATAATTCAAATTAACTCAATGTTTACATGCTTTCATAGTCTGATCACAATGATTCACATTGGTTACAAATTTCTTACCAATTCACATTCTATGCATACTCTAGACACCTCATTTTTTGACCTTTGATTGGATAGGGACATTTCGGTAATTGTGCCAAGAGTCCCACCTATAGTAGGACTCTTCTTAATAGAGTTCCAGTTCTAGTGGGACTCTTCTGTCCATCAGAGGGTGTTTCAATAATTTCGGCACCACTTTGCCCTTTTAAGGGCATTTTGGTTATTTTGGCACAGTCATACCCTCAGTAGGACTCTTTGGTCACTTGATGAGCATTTTCATAGTTTCCATGTCAATTTACCTCTCCGGGCATAATTTAGTAATTTTAACCCTTAGGTGACAAATCAGGACATTTTTATTACCTTGAGGGGCAATTTACTCATTTCACATATTTTGTGGCAATCTTGTGATTTTTTACTAAATTGAAGGCAATTTGGTGATCTTAAGTGATAGTAGTTCATTTTGGCATAATTAGGACTTTTGATTTTTATTGTTTTGATAGATCTACTTGCTTGATATTTCCTTTAGAAGAGATATATTGAACATAAACATTTATTTATTTCTTAGAATAAACTCACTCATTTTAGTGCATTAGGTGTGCATTCATTTCATTAGTCCACATTTTGGTATATGTGACATATAAGATGAATTGTAGCCACTCCTTTGGTCCACCTACATAGGTGTACCCAAGTTGTGTCTATATGTATTACATTTAATTAAGCGTATGTATTGTGCATATATATAGGATATATCTTATACAAAATGTGGGATAATTATGATATATATATATATATATATATGATATATATTATATATTCAAGACTATTGAGAAATCCCTTCCAATTATCATCATTTTCTTTTTTGATTATTTAGGAATAATCTATTTATCTTGCACCACATTGATTTTTGTATATAGTATTCATTTTGATAGGTCATTCTGTTTTTCTTAATTCATTATAAAATTATTTATTTAGGATATTCATTTATTTTTTTTATTAAATCATGTAATTATCACTTAAGACATGATCCTATCCCTCTATTTGGGGGGTCAACTATGGGCCATTGGATCAAATCCCACTTTTTGGCATATAAATAGATCCATTTGGTTACCATTTTGAGGGGACACAATTGAATAGTCTTATTCTGGTGATACTACTCTAGAGTTCTTTCTCATTCAGAATTTTTATAGCCTTCTTCCCTTTTCAAGATCAGAGCATTACTCAATCAACAATCCTAAATCAAATAACAAGTTGGAGTTTTGCTAAAGTGACAATCCCGAGTCAACCTTTCCATAGCTGAAGTGTTACTCAATTGCAACGACTAAACAAAGTACACTTCTCAAATCTTTTCTAGTTCTTTTACCCAATTGATCTCCCGCTTTTATCACCCTTGATAAAAGAGGGAAAACCAGTAGAACTACGTGACTTTGATTCCATCCTAGGATGAATACGTAGGAAGCCTATAGGCCCAAGTCAAATCTCATTTCCTTTTTCCCCTTCTTTTTATTTTCCTTCATTTTAGTTTGTTTATTTGATCCATCATATTATTCTTATTTTCTATCGTACTTTCATTTCTTATACTTTAATGATAGAGCCTTGCAATTGAATGTTTGAGGGGGCGAAGTGGGTGCCTAACAACTTCCCACTTCGTACCCTAACCCTCGAGCCTATTTCTTTGGTTACATATTTCTAGTGTTTTTATTTATTTTGACCCATGGCAAGGGCTCTTTTAGAATGTAATTAGAAAACAAAGCTATGTAATTTATTTATTTCATTTCTTTACAATTTTTCTTTATTTACATTCTTTTGTAACTGTTTACTTATTTCTTGTCTGAAAACAAGTTGGCGACTCTTCATTTTTCTCTATCTCTCTCAAAGGCATTCCTTCCCATGTTCAAGGAAGGAGATAATCGAGATCCCCTTAAATCCACACAAAAGATTTTTTTCCAACAGTGGTGTCCGCACATACCAAAAATTAAGCTTGACTCTTTGTTGTTGTAATTAACTCGCGTTGCCTGAAGTTAAGTCTATCTAACCTTACATTTGAAACCATATTAACAATTTGTCGTAAGCTTGATAGCTATGTGAAAACTCCACAATATGCTAAGGGTTTAAAAACTACTTATATAGTTTTTCATTAAAATATCTCTACTCTTTAACAAATAGTGATAATCAAATTCCAAATAGATGTCCAAGTCCAAAATACAAATTGTTCAATAATAAATGTATTTTCGAAACCAGTCAAATATTTGAACAAAATAACTTCATTCGATAATTTTAAAGTCAATATCATTTTTCAATAATCAGTAGTTTAATGCAGCTCAAAACTCATTCCATAACTAAATCAAATATCATAGTTCAATATTCTAAATCAATAATCCAATATTTGATGTAAATCATATTCTATATCATGATTCAATATTCCAATATTCAATATAAATCACATTCTATTATAGTTCGATATTCCATTATTCAATATAAGTCATATTTTATACCATAGTTCAATGCTCCAATATTCAAAATAAATCATATTATATATCGTAGTTTAAAGTAAGTCATATTCTATATATATATATATATCATAATTCAAAATAAATCATTTTCCATATCATAGTTCAAGTAAATCATATTCTATATCGTAATTCAAAGTAAATCATATTCTCTATCGTAATTCAAAGTAAATCATATTTTATATTGTAATTCAAGTCATTCATATTTTATATCATAATTTAAGGTAATTCATATTTTATATCTGATGCTGCACTTTTTGACTCGCAACACGTGAGGGCTCCGTGACCTGTAGAACACTCAGAAAGATGATCAGAGGACCACCGGATTGGCTCCGGCGGTAGCCGCTCCGATGCTTAAGTAAGTAAGGGAATTGAAAGACTGTATTGAAAGCCAAAGAATGAGCATAGAGCATAAGGCGTACCTTTAGGGTTTAATTTATAGGCCGTGGCTTTCCTCAGTTGGTGAGGATTTGATGCCATGAATATAGGGATTTGATCACCGGAGATTGTAGTTACCCTGCATAGAGATAACCATAGAAGCCATGAATATAGGGATTTGATCCCTAGAGATTGCGGCTACCTTGCATAGAGATAACCATAGATGGTAGTTTCCTTGTTGAAGATTGCTTCATTGTTGAAGACCGCTTCCTTATTCCTTGTTCGGCATCCGTTAAAGCGGTGACGAGTTCTGTAGTGTTGGTCTGAACCCTGTGACCTTGTTCTGGATATATATGTTCGGCCACTTCCGACCTCGTATGATGATCTGAATGCTTGAGTTTTTCCTTATTGGTTGAATGAGAATCATGTTGGCTGAGCATAGGTCGGATTGCGGTTACACGTGTCAAGTGTTGCTTGGCCTGTTCTTTTATGGTATATCAATATCGTAATTCAAAGTAAATCATATTCTATATCATAATTTAATTAAGTAATTCGTATTTTATATCGTAATTCAAAGTAAGTCATATATCTAATAGCATAGTTTAAAGTAATTCATATTTTATGTCATATTTCAACGTAAGTCATATTCGATATCATAACTAAAAATAAATCATATTCTATATCGTAGTTTAAAGTAATTTGTATTTTATATCATAGTTCAACATAAGTTATATGTTAATAAAATTTTCATCTTTTTCACTGATTAAAAAAAATGGAGCTTAAAATATTAAAACATCAGTTTCGAGTGAAATACTAATTCATTCAAATTAATCAAATATTATAATTTTCATATGTATTAATTTTAGGGAGATATTAAGCTCTTAATTTAAAACTAGCTATTTGCAAGAAGATATAGTTAACTTATGTAGTGGGACCAACAATTTTTAACTTGAAATTTGTTTATCTTTATAAGCTATTCTTAGTGTTATTTGGTTAAGTTGATGGAAAATAATGTAATATTATTCAAATATCTATACTTCTTTTTATTTTCTTTTGATTTTATAATCACATTTCAACAATTTTTACACGTGCACCACCAAAATTCTTCTCCCCATTAACTACTTCTCTTCCATCAATGACGTATTTATCCTTACCAAATATGTTTATTCTTATCAGCATTTTTACATATCTCAACCAAATGAGTATTAAATTATTTGAATTTGAATTTTTTTTATAATTTAGTCCAATTATATGTTGCAAATCCAAATTTATAGAAAATAAAAATCAGTTGATTTCAATTACAACCATTTTGTAAATCGAAGACTATGACTCTTAAATAAATGAACCCCCCCCCCCCCCCCCCCCCAAAAAAAAAAAGACTCCTCGTTCTTATATATTTTTAATTTCATAATCGATTCCAACAAAACAAATGACCCAGACATTAGGAAAAAAAAAAAAAATCATTAATGAAAAGCATAGATTTGCTCTTCATACTGAGTTCAATTGTCAATCTTAATTACTTTCAATTGATTAAATTTTTATTGTGGTCAAGCCCATCCAAATTGTTAAGTAATGAATTTGGTCCACATTGAAACGAGTTCAACCGATCATGAGCCTCACACATGAATCAGATCATAACTACTTAAAATAAAACATTCATTGACTAGTCTAATTGGATACCATTTCTTTTTCTTTCTCATTAAGAAAAGTCATGAGTTAAAATTCCACTCTTTCATTATAAAAGTATGAGTATTATTTTTACGCAGTCTTAAATTAGATTAACTACGATTACTATGTAATATTATAAAAATTCTCACTCTCTCATTACAAAAATATATAAGTATTATTTTTACGTAGTCTTAAATTAGATTAGTTTTGATTGCTATATAATATTATAAAATATTCAGTTAATTGTTGATCCTAATATTCTATTACTTTCATCCCATGACCAAAAAAATAATAAAAAATAGTCAACTAAAATATACATACAGTGGCTTTTTTGACCATCCAAACATTAAATTTTTTTACCATTTCATGACTTACTTTTGACCAACTTTATACTAAAGGTTGTTTAGGGTAACTTTAGTGTCTATTTTTTCCTTACATTTATAAAAAAAATGCTCGATTATTTAGTTAAATTTTTAAAATTACTTTTATACTAATTTTACTTTTAAAAATATTAAAAAAAATATTTGAGGAAAAAGTAACCCTGAACTATTTTTCTCTAGATATACTTATTGCATTTGAAAAAACAATCCCACAAAAACAAAAGTATCCACTGAGTAGGCAATGTTCTCAAGAACCACATTAGGGTATTGCACTAGGTTGGTGGTCCAAGCATGGAGAGACCAATGAAGACGAAGGGAGTCAACACCTCCTTAATTTTCTTTAAATTTAATATTTTACTTATATTTTTAATATAAAAAATACAAATATTTGTATTCTTTTAATTTAAAAACATAATATATATAAATATATTAATTAAATATATAACAAATTATGTTTAAGACACGTACTACACTAATTCCTAATTTGAAACTAAATATTATTGTTAAAAATGATCAATAGTGACACCTCTTTAAAGAGCTGCAAATAATAATTTATTTGTGACACTAATATGTCATTAAATTATTAATTAAAAAAATGTGAACATTATTTTTAATCCATGTTGATATACCATAAATGACAGACCAGCCACCATATGACACGTGTAACTATAAAGCTGTTAAAGCTCAGCCATTCTGAGCACGTTTTAACACTAAGCCTCCAGAACTAAAAAGATCGGAAGCCTATGCGACCCTCAGATTCACCTTCAGCTCAGAAGTCATACACAAGAGTGTTCCGATCTCATTGCCGCCTTAAACATCCTACCGAGCTAAGGATAAGAAAACAACATTCAACAAGGAAACTGCTATTCCTGGAGCGCAGTGTTCAACTTGGTAACTACCATTTTCCGATGATCAAATCCCTACTTCCACGACTCCAAATCTTAATCAACCAAGGAGATCCATAGCCTATAAATAAAACCCTAAGGTACGCTATTACGATCATGCTGATTCAATTACATTCAATTAAAGTCTTTCAGTACAGTTTATTGACTTAATCATTGGAGCGGCTACCACCGGAGCCAACCCGGTGGCCCTCTGATCTTTCTTTTTAAGTGTTCGACAGGCATAAGAGATGGGAGCCCACTGATCGGAAAAGTGCAGCACGAGTTTGGCGCCGTCTGTGGGAATGACAATCGTTTCTCACCAAGAGTTCCTTTCTTTACAAGCGAACTCGTAGTCTTTCTTACCGGAGGATCATGGCTCTTAATCTTCGTCCAAGGAAGAACGCTCAAAATCCTCCAAACCGGCCTCCCACCGGAAGAGGAAGGGGACAATCATCTGATCCCATGCAGCAGCAGTAGCTCGACCAAGTTAAGCGACAGAACAAGTTGATGCAGGAACAACTTCTCGCCATCTCCAAAACTCTGGCGATGCTTACCCAAAACCATGGAACCAACCCCTTAAATCCACCCGTTAATGCGGCTGATCCAAGGACACAACCTCCTACTACCACCATGGGCAGAGGATCCCACGAAGAGACTCCCAAGGAACAACCGGTGTACCCCCAAGGTACCACCCACTTTGGTGGGAACCCCTAACCGTCGGCGGCCGCAAGCAGGGGAATACCAACCTTTATTCTAGACATCCACTACTGGAGCACTACAAGGATTCCAACCTTGGTGGCTTCGGGGCAAATCCAATGCCACAAAAGTTCCAACCTCAAGCAACATCAGTTCCCCTAGCTTGGGAAGACCGAAATCATCTTTCTGCGGTGGGTCAGGGCTGTCCCCTCCGTAGGGGAATTGAAGTCGCAAGGCGAGACTCGTAACAACCAACACCCCCAGGGACCCACGGAGGGCCGAAGAGGTCACAGACTTTATGGACTACACTGCTCTTATGAGAGGAGTTCACGTGCCTCTTGAGTAGGACGAACTAGCCAGGCTGCTCGGAAGGCTCTCCACGTCGTTCGCCCCTGCGATCATGGCCGAGGAGAGACCGAAGAAATTTGTTGTCCCAAAGTTTACTCTCTACGATGGGACTGGCGACCTAGGGGACCATCTCTCACACTATCAGCACACCATGGTGCTACATGGGGCCACTGATGCCTTCATGTGCCGAACATTCGTCACCAGCCTCAAAGGGACTGCTTTGAAGTGGTTCCACCACCTCCTTCTGAGCTCAGTCACTAGCTTGTATGAGCTCGACAGGAGATTCCTTGACCGGTTCATGACAAGTAGAAGGTTGAGGAAGGGCGCAGAGTTCTTGCTAAACATAAAGTAGACCAAAAGAGAATCTCTTAGGAGTACATTGCACGCTTCAATGCTGAGCTCACTGAGATCACAGATTACAGTCCGAGCTTCCTGGTTGCCGCCCTAACTTCTAGTCTTGCTCAGAGGGGGCTTCCGGGACTCCCGCTAACAAAGAGCCCTCCTGCCGATATGGCCGTTCTCATGGAACGTGCTAGGAAATACATAAATCTGGAAGAAGCAAAAAATACCTCCCAAAAGATTAAGGAGCAAGCCCAGAAAGATGAGCCGAAGAGAGACTCCAGTGCTACCAAGAGGAGGGTGAGGAGCCTTGACAAAAGAACGGCACCTAGGGCTCCAGGCAATACTGGTCCTAAAGGGTTTGTTACTTTCACTCCCCTGAATGCCTTTTGGCTCACATACTTCGGTAGGTCCAAGCACGTGAAAACCTGAAATGGCCAGAGCCGTTAAAGAGCAACCCCAACAACAAGGACTAAAACAAGTATTGTGACTTTCATAAAAACCACGGGTATACAACTGATGGATGTATAGCCCTAAAGCATGAGGTCGAGCAGCTCATAAAGAAAGGGCGATTGGCGGAGTTCGTCCGACAAGACGGGAGACAGAACCCCCCGTAATGACAGACCTCCACCGAGGAGGCAGGAGTAGAGACCAGAGCAGAGGAATGAGCCCCAGCAGCATAACAATCAAGTTATCTTCGTCCTTTATTGTGACACCCTAGCTATAGGGACATCCAACAGAGCAAGAAAACGTTATGATCGAGAGGCCAGAATTGCTCCCAGCCTACTCCAAATCTCCTGCTGTCGAGAAAAGGCTAAGGCCACTACTTGAGATCTAGTTTACAGAGCAAGATCTTGCAGGGGTACACTGCCCTCACAATGATGCCCTTGTCATCTTTCTCAAAATTTCCAATTTTGAGATCTGAAGAGTTTTGGTGGATACAGAGAGCTCTACAAATGTGTTATTCTACGAGCCCCACAGACAGATAAATCTTGACTCTAATGACATCAAGCCCACTGTCACCATAATGGCAGGATTTGACGGAAACCTCAGTACCCCATTGGGGAGGATTGACCTGCCCACTACGGCAGGGGAAGGGAGATGGACAAAAGACCACCATCTCAGAATATATGGTTCTGAACTCCAAGTCTCCCTATAATGTAATCATCGGTAGGCCCTGGCTCTACCAATGCCTAAAGTATGTGCATAATAATGTTGTCTACTCCATCAGAGGATGCCAACCAACTGCCCGAGAATGCCATACTCTCGCGCTCAAGGAGAAGACCCCCAAATAGTAATTACAGCATGCTCATGAAGATATGGGTCTAGACCTTTCCCACCATCATAAGATAAAAGAATGCCCCTCCGGAACTGATGAACCTCTAAGTCCTAGAGGAAGGGACAGTAGGGCCAAGCCCGTAGGTGACCCAATCAAGGTGCTGGTTAGCTCGAAAGAACAAGGGCATTACTTGCAAATCGGTCCAGACCTGACACCTGCCGAGCAAGAAGAGATGGTAGAACTCTTAAAGAACAGCCTCTCAGTATTTGCTTGGGAGACGAAAGATATGGAGGGGATAGATCCAGACCTCATCACTCATAAATTGATGATAGATCCTGACCACCCTCCGGTCAGGCAGAAGAGGAGAACACTCGCTTCAGAGCGTCATCACATCATCAATGAGGAAGTCTGGAGGTTACTAGAGGTCAAGATGACACGAGAGGTATTTTACCCAAAATGGCTTGCCAATACTGTCCTGGTCAAAAAGAAAAATGGCAACTGGAGAGTCTGTGTTGATTATACAGACCTCAACAAGGCTTGTCCCAAAGACAACTTTCCTCTCCCAATGATTGACCAACTAGTTAACGCAACAGTAGAGCATGAACTCATGAGCTTCATGGATGCCTACTCTGGATACAACCAGATCCAGATGTACCCTACCAGACCAGAAAAAGACGGCATTCATTACCGAACGAGGTCTCTATTGCTATAGAGTGATGCCATTCGGATTGAAAAATGCTAGGGCAAAATATTAGCATCTGGTCAATAAGATGTTCAGTCCTCTAATTCAGTAGTATAATGGAGGTTTATATAGATGACATGTTGGTCAAAAGCCTATAGAAGAGCAGCCACTTCCAGCCTTTAGGTCAAACATTTGACATCCTAAAGCAACACAAAATGAAGCTGAATCCCTTGAAGTGCACCTTTGGGGTAACCAAGGGGAAGTTCTTGGGGTACATTGTCTCTCAGAGAGGTATTGAAGCAGACCATACTCAGATCAAAGCCTTGATTGAGCTGGAATCACCAAAGTCCAAGAGGGACATTCAGGCTTTGAATGGGAGAGTTGCGGCTTTGAGCAGATTCATCTCCAAATCTACAGATCGCTGCCTACCATTCTTCAAAGCTTTGAAGGGAAACAGAGCCTTACAATGGTCCAAGGAATGTGAAAAGGCCTTCCAAGAGCTGAAGGAATACCTGGCTTCCCCCGAACTCCTATCAAAACCGATCCAAGGGGAGAAATTGCTCCTTTATCTTGCAGTTTCAAAGAATGCAGTTAGTTCTGCTTTGAGCAGATAGGACAAGGGAATCTAGAAGCCTATATTTTACGTGAGCAAAACACTGGTAGATACATAAAAAAGTTACCCCGAGATCGAAAAGTTGGTTTTTGCCTTAATAATTTCTACGCGGAAGCTCTGACCTTACTTCCAGGCACATCTCATAGAAATTCCAATGGTATATCCACTAAAGTCAGTCCTGAGGAAGCCTGAAGTTTCGGGGCGACTAGTCAAATGGTCTATGGAATTAGGGGAATTTGACATATCCTATGTTCCACGGACTTCTATTAAAGAGCATGCATTGGCAGATTTTGTTGCTGAGTTCACCCCAACACTACATGACAAGGCATAAATCTGTAAAAGCTCGGCTACATGGCAGCTCTACACTGACGGATCATCCACAGACCGAGGATCTGGCGTCGGTTTGGTGTTACGATCCCCCGACGGGCTTTTATCAGAAAAAATAGTAAGTTTGGGATTTAGAGCCTCCAACAATGAAGCTTAGTATGAAGCCCTTATTCTTGGAATGAAGCTAGCTATGGAATGCGAGGCCTAAAACCTCGAAGTCTTTTCTGAATCCCAACTAGTGGTAAGCCAAGTTCTGGGAGAATTCTCTATCAAAGATGACAGAATGCTCCGATACTTAGAGCTGCTCAATTCACTAAAGCATTCCTTCCATGAATTCATGATACAAAAAATTAAAAGGGGTCAGAACACGAGGGCCGATGCACTAGCAAACATGGCCTCTCATCTCAAGGCAGAAGAAAACTCCACTTTGAAGATTTCTCACCAACCGAGGCCAAGCATAGAAGAGGTCCAAGTTGCCCAAGTTACCGAACAGACCCAAAATTGGATGACTTCCATCCTCTAATACATTGAAGGAAGACTCCTCCTAGAGGATAGGAACAAGGCCAGAAGAGTTCGAATCAGGGCAGCTCGGTACCTGATTATAAATGGAAAACTCTACCGCAGATCCTACTCCCAACCCTTGTTACGGTGCCTGGCTCTAGAGGAGTCACAATATGTTTGGCTGAAATACACGAAGGAATCTGTGGCAAGCACAACGGTGGCAGAACCCTAGCCCATCAAACTTTAACCCAAGGCTACTATTGGCCTACCATGCTGAAACAAGCCAAAGAGTACGTTCAAAAGTGTGACAAATGTCAACGATTTGCTCCATATCAGCACCAGCCCCACCATGAGCTCATCCCTATATCCAGCCCATGGCCCTGTACTCAGTGGGGAATGGATATCGTAGGGCCGCTGCCAAAGGCCACCCCAAATAGAAGATATATTTTAGTCGCCATTGATTACTTCTCTAAGTGGGTAGAGGCTGAGCTCCTAACACATATCACAGAGACGGAAGTCAAAAACTTCACCTGGAAGAACATTTTCTGTAGGTTCGGCATACCACGTGTTATTATTACATACAATGGTACACAATTTGCAGGGAAAGTTTTCAAGAAATTCTGTCAAGATCTGTACATAAGTCACCACTTCGCTTCACTAGGGCACTCTTAAGCCAACGGTCAAGCAGAAGTCACTAACCGAACAATCCTTGATGTTCTTAAGAAGAGGTTGGAGGAAGCTAAGGGAAAATGGGTTGAAGAACTCCTTGGTGTGCTCTGGGCCTACAGGACCATAAGGAGAACACCAACCTATGAAACTCCATTCTCGCTCCCCTATGGCTCAAAAGCAGTAATTCCTACTGAGATTGATATGCCTACCTTGAGGATGGAAGCCTTCAACCCATAAACTAATAATCAGCAACTTGTAGAAAATCTAGACCTCCTTAAAGAAAAGCGAGACCATGCCAGAATCAGAATGGAGGCATATCAGCACAGGATAGCTAACCATTCCAAACAAGGGTTAAAACCCCACATCTTTCAGGTTGGAGACATCGTCCTAAGAAGAGTGTTCCCGAACACCAAGGATCCTACCATGGGAAAGCTGTCACCCAACTAGGAAGGCCCATACCGAGTAACAAAAATTGTCAGACCTACCATATACTGGTTGGAAGACATCTGGGAAACTTGTACCTAGGCCGTGGAATATAGAGCACTTACGAAAATATTATCAATAAAGTTATTTCCTTTTCTTCATCTCCATCGAGAATTCTCATTTTAATGTACAGACCCCTAAAAACCTTGCAGCCCATGTAAGTGTTACAGGTCTGGTACATCTGAATGTACAGACCCCTAAAAACCTTGCAGCCCATGCAAGTATTACAGGTCTGGTCCATCTCAAAGTACAGACCCCTAAAAACCTTGCAGCCCATGCAAGTGTTACAAGTCTGGTCCATCTCAATATACAGACCCCTAAAAACCTTGCAGCCCATGTAAGCGTTATAGGTCTGGTCCATCTCAGTGTACAAACCTCTATAAACCCTGCAGCCTATGTCTACAATTTTTCAACTTGTTCGGTTACCGCCCAAACTAAGGGTAGAAGACTTGACTTGATCGCTCTACTACTTAAGCTACAGAAATTTTTGATCAATCAATACCAACTCCGATTCAATTATTACAAGTCTTCCTGTTCGATTCTTAAATATAGAAGCTCGGGTCATGAAGAATTTGTTCAAAGTTTTCATATCCAGTTATAATTAGTCCAAGTGGACACAAGCTCTAAATTATGAAGGATTTGTTCAATTGTCATCACATTCTAAACAGATCATGACGGATGTGCTCAAGCATCGTTACAAGTCTTCCCGCTCAAGTTATTCAGCACCAGTTCTGACTTAGTTACTCTCATTATCAGATCCAGCTCTGGTTCAAATGTCTATACAGACCTTCCTGCTCAATTATTACTGATTACGCCCAAAGAATAACGCGGTAGTTGTAGTGTAGCTTTGGGGTGTCGATTCCACAGGGAGACTAAATTAAAAGAATAATAAATAGAATTTCTGAAACTACAGAAAGTATTAAACGGTTAACGAGAAAATAAAAATATATAAAAATGATCTGTGAATGAAAATTAAGAATTAAACAAATTGACTAATGGAAGAAAATATTCAAAATTAACGAACAGTGGAGTGTCGGGAATCCCTTGCACATATATGGTATTTCAATTATTTTTAATTCACAGATAACTAAATTGAGAAATTAAATTCTAAAAATCTCAATCGGAAGATTTAAAATTATGCATTAAAATTAGACTGAAAATAACCCTTTGAAAAATCATTCAACACTTTTAAATCTTTCAAATTAATATTCACATTGAAAAAACCCAACGACGACAATATACCGAATGAGCAATATTGCAGCAAAGAATTGAATCAATATAAATATTTAATTGTTCCAAAAATAATCAAAACATTAATCCACTCAATAGAAAAAGCATGACTGAATCTATAAACGGACTAAACCCTTTAATTATTCAGACAATAAAATCCAACAAATAATTATGAATGATCATCAAAGAATTTAACAAGTAAAAACTACGTACAGGAATCAAAAATAAATTAAAACAACCATCTATGGAACAAGTTCATCCCTAACCCCACTTAGAAATTTAGTTACCCATGTACAGGATGGACAACGTAAATTTCACAGAGAAAGCTCTGGCCATGGCTTGACTGCGATTGATTTCTTCTTCTCTGCGCCGCAGGCTTGGTTCTCTGCATAGTAGCGCCGCACCTGCGGCTCCCTCTGTTTCAGCCGTAGCTCCCCCTATTTAGGTTTTTTTTTTCCTTTTTATATTCAGCCCTAGGACCCCCTGTTTTCTGTATTTTACCGCACAGCGCCTTGGCCCACTGCTTGGTCTCTGTGCAGCCCTTCAGCCGCACCACACAGCGCCACCAAAAGCCCTGGCCCACGTCACACCCAGCGCAAGCTCTACACGCAAGCCCATTGCTCTTTCTTTCTTTTTATTTATTTTCCTCTCTTGTCTTGTTCTTTATGCGCCAAACTGCACTTCCAGGGCCCACTTGCAACTTTTGTTTTTGTTTCTTTTCTTTTACTTTACTTGAATTAGCCTTGCACTCTCCAGCCGCACATCAGCCAGCAGCGCCATCTTTACGCTCCATTTTCTATCGGATAACGACTGAATCTTGACTTAGGCTCTTCACGAAAGTTGTAGCCCCAAATGAGTAGATAATTTTAGGCTCAAAAACCACCTGATTTGGACTTCGGAAGCTCAAGTTATGACTCATTAAAGCTGACTGGTCGGACAGGTTCGGACCAGTTTCCCAGGCCTGATTTCGAAACAATGTTTGGAGGCCTAAACGAACTCCGATTTTTGCAAATCAGACCTTTTTGAAAATCCCAAAACGTCCTCTAAATATTTCATGAAGACCGGTTTCTCATTCTGAAATTTTAGCACCATCCAAATCTCAATTGAAACTCAGTGGTCGAATCTGTCAAAAAAACTAAAAATTATTCCAAAAATATTAAGTGTAAAGCGCAATTGCAAACTATCTCTCGCCAATAAATAATGCAATATTTGAGATATAAAATCTTATAAATTAATGCTCAAATACCACTTATTGTAAATAGAAATTAAACAAAATAATATCAATTATATTCTCACATTACTATCCACTTTCTAGCATTTTAATCAAATAATAGGGCATTTAGAGTGCACTTTTGCGCACTCATCACACCCCCCAACTTGCTCATTGCTAGTCCCTAGCAATTTCCATGCATTAATGGCAAAAGAGATCAAGGAAGACCACACGCAGACAGCATTTAAGCACACTTTTTTCCAGATTCACAAATCAAAGCAATTTTAGGAATTCAAAAACCCTGTAACAATCAATCCACTTATAGCAATCCACAGAGTGTGTGTGTACTCCAAACCATATCCATCTAACCACAAGTCATGACACATGCAACATCAAGAACATCTCAAGCAAAAGGTTCAACTCCATGTCTCACTGGTATAAAAGTGTTTCATGTAGGAGTTCTCTCTATGGAGTTGACAAGGGGTGTATACGCTCAATGAAAAATTAGGCAATTACGCACAAGCAACAAGCAAACATTGATCTTATGATAGGCACACTAACCAATGAGACTTCCACCACTCTTTCCACAGGCTTACTCAGGATCAGAACGATCAATATAAAAGGGTTGTAACGTGGCTCGGCTTAAAGGCTATATGAAGAAAAGGGTAAAAAGGATTAAAAAACTTCCAAGTACATACTAAGAGAATTTCATTACAAACCATAACAAACCAAACTTTCTACTTGATGTACTCTTCAACTTTTCAAATCTTTGAATAACAAAACATCTCATTCTTCTTCTTCTTTCTGTCTCTTTTTCTTCACCTTTTTCAATTTTTTTTTCAACTTTTTTTTCTTCTCTCCTTCTCTTTTGTTTTTTTTTTTTTTTCTCTTTACAAATCTTTTTTTTTTTTTTTTACTTTGATCATTGATTTTGATGCTCACCCAACTAAACATTTTTGGACTTTCTTCCCTTTTCTTTTTTTTCTAGTCCTTCCAATCCCACACAAAAGATAAGAATTGTAAATTCCACACCTAGTACACACTTGGAAGCAAAAAGGGTAGGAAAAATTAAAATATAGGCTATACTCCAATGTGGAGAGGTATGGATGATGTGGGCACATGAAAAAGAACTATAAGTGTTTGTTGGCTCAAAGTTGGCTACTAAGGGTCTATGATGAGAAAGGTTAGCTTGAAAGGCTCAAACGTTAATCCTAAATTGACCTTCGTCATATCCCAAGTATATCCACTGTCACACCACCAACCATGTAATGATAATCTCAAAAGAAGTGTCCAATTCAACAGATCAATGAACGCTTATCACAACTGAATTTGAAGACTCTCAATTCTCTCTAAAACTCACATGAATACTTAAGCAAAAGAGTTCTCTAGCTACATGTGTCAAACCACCATCTTACCACAAAGTTTGGATAAGTGCATTAAAGTTCTGTGAATGCCTCAGTAGAATGATTATAGTGGATTCGGAGAATTCACTAAAATAGCTATGAATGAAAATGAGTACTCGTGTGAAAAAAATGCACGTGTGATGCAAATTTTTAAAAATTTTGACACAGGAAAATATGAATTTGCAATCACCAGCCCCCAACTTAAATGAAACATTATCCTCAATGTTTAACAATCAAAATTGAATGAAGGGTACTGAAAAGGAAAGAATACACCTGATGTGTCGTGGGAAGCTCGCTAAGTACCAAAGATGGCATCCTAAACTTGACAAAATGAAACTAACCTGCAAATAAAAACAAAGAAAAACAGCAGCAAACAAAAAGAAAAAGAACGCAAATAAAAGAAAAAAAAAATAAAACAAATAAAATAAAAAAAATACTAAAAAAAAATAAAACATACCTGCATGGCGTGATTAAGGTGGATAGTCCAGGTCCATAAGTGGAATGTCTTCCACTTTCGGAACTTGCCTATCAATTAAAACTTTAAGGTGCTGGCCATTGGCTTTAAAAATTCGACTATCCTTGGGATCCTCTATTTCAATTACCCCATGTTCACAAATATTCTTCACTATAAAGGGGCTTGTCCCAGCAACGGAACCTCCTGGGTCCCAATAGAAATTACATACCTTAGTCAGGAACTTCCTCTTATCCTGAGTGCTCCAATCCACCGGTATCTCACCTGCAACCAAATGATTCACAATATGAGCAAACCATGGTAGAGCAGTAATAGAAAGTAAATGCTCATCGAAAAAATCATCCCTGATTGGTAGGTAGGCAGAGGTGTCCTCAAATGTGAGCCTCGAGAGATGGTCAGCCACTACATTCTCCACTCCTTTCTTGTCTTTGATGGCGATGTCAAATTCCTTAACAGAGCTCTTTGTCACTTCTAGTTCCTTGGGCAACTTGGCATTACTACCATCTTGTTCATTTTCCACATCCTCTGATTTATCCATTATTGGGATGTGTAAGGACTTACCACTTCGAATCACAATGGCGTTCACCTCCTTCAAATTCTCTTGCGCCATGTGTTGACCATGAGGTGTGGACTGAGCTTGAGAAGGGAGTTTGCCTCGCTCCATCACACTCAAAGAGCTTATTAATTTGGACACTTGGCTCTTTATCTCCTTGCTCTCTTCCATAACCTGCGTAATAAAAAATTCAATCTTTTGGTTAGTCTTACCCTGTGTTTCAATAAATGCATGCAAAGTGTCTTCTAAAGAATTCCTAGAAGATGAAGAGGCATGATATGGTGCAGGGTATGATCTAGGAGGCTGTGCAGGTGGTGGTACAGGTGGCTGATTTTCAGATCTCCAGCTAAAATTGGGGTGATTGTGCCACCTTGGATTGTAAGTCTCAGAGTAGGGTATGAAAGGCTTCTTGTACATACCTAGGGTATTACATTGGTCCTTATACATCCCTCTCATCTCAGCTGATGTGGGACACTCTTGGGCAAGGTGATCTACCCCGCCACACACAGAACATGGTCTAAAAGACTCTGCATGATTAGCCAAGTGTGTTGGCTTTACGTCTCTAGCTTTTAGCATCTCTAACTCCCTAGTGAGTGTCTCGACCTTAACTTTCAAGTTATCCTCCTCCCTAAGATGGTAAATTCCCCCACTCTGTTGGTTCTCTATAGGTCGTGACCTATTTGTGCTCTCAGTAGCACTAGGTCCTGTCCAAGTGTGAGCTTTTTCAGCAAGCTCATTAAGATACTCTATGGCCTCATCAGGATCTTTCTGTAAGAACTCACCATTGCACATCATCTCTACAAATTGGTGCTCTCTAGGTGTAAGTCCCTCATAAAAATAGCTCACTACACGCCAACTCTCATACCCATGGTGAGGGCATATACTCAATAACTCCTTAAATCTCTCCCAAGACTGATACAAAGTCTCACTATTCTTTTGTGCAAAGGTAGAAATCTGTCTTTTTAAAGCATTGGTCTTGTGTTGGGGAAAGTATTTAGTGAAGAAAATCTGGGTCATCTCATTCCACGATCCAATTGACCGTGGTCTCAATGAGTATAGCCAACTCTTAGCTCGATCCTTCAAAGAGAAAGGAAAGAACTTAAGTCTCACAATGTCTTGTGTTGCATTCTGACTATGAAAAGTCGCAACTACCTCTTCAAACTCCCTAATGTGCACATATGGATTCTCATTTTCCAAACCATGAAATGTAGGGAGTAACTGTATTACCCCTGTTTTGACATCAATTGGACGAGCATTGGGTGGAAACATGATGCATGATGGTGTAGCTGTGCGTGTAGGGTGAAGGTAATCCTGAAGAGTCCTAGTGGGTTGATCCTCATATTCACTCATATTTGCAGAATTGGAAATATTATCAAACAAAGAATTAGAAAAACAAGAAAAATGAGACTCTAAATCCAACTCTAACACAGGCCTACAAGCAAAGCGGCCTAATGCGTCCCTATACCTATTATGCATGCAAGATGACAATAATAAAATAAATAATAATAAAAAAAAAGAAATAAAATAAAATAAAATAAAATGAATAAATAAATAACTAGAAATAAAATAAAAAATAAAAAAAATAAAAAATAATAATAATAATGTAGCAAGTAAAAAGAAGGGAACGAAGTTACCGCCTTTACAAACTGCTGAAAAGAAAAACAATCTACTGATTCTTCTACCGTCTCCCCGGCAACGGCGCCAAAATTTGATTACGCCCAAAGAATAACGCGGTAGTTGTAGTGTAGCTTTGGGGTGTCGATTCCACAGGGAGACTAAATTAAAAGAATAATAAATAGAATTTCTGAAACTACAGAAAGTATTAAACGGTTAACGAGAAAATAAAAATATATAAAAATGATCTGTGAATGAAAATTAAGAATTAAACAAATTGACTAATGGAAGAAAATATTCAAAATTAACGAACAGTGGAGTGTCGGGAATCCCTTGCACATATATGGTATTTCAATTATTTTTAATTCACAGATAACTCAATTGAGAAATTAAATTCTAAAAATCTCAATCGGAAGATTTAAAATTATGCATTAAAATTAGACTGAAAATAACCCTTTGAAAAATCATTCAACACTTTTAAATCTTTCAAATTAATATTCACATTGAAAAAACCCAACGACGACAATATACCGAACGAGCAATATTGCAGCAAAGAATTGAATCAATATAAATATTTAATTGTTCCAAAAATAATCAAAACATTAATCCACTCAATAGAAAAAGCATGACTGAATCTATAAACGGACTAAACCCTTTAATTATTCAGACAATAAAATCCAACAAATAATTATGAATGATCATCAAAGAATTTAACAAGTAAAAACTACGTACAGGAATCAAAAATAAATTAAAACAACCATCTATGGTGCAAGTTCATCCCTAACCCCACTTAGAAATTTAGTTACCCATGTACAGGATGGACAACGTAAATTTCACAGAGAAAGCTCTGGCCATGGCTTGACTGCGATTGATTTCTTCTTCTCTGCGCCGCAGGCTTGGTTCTCTGCACAGTAGCGCCGCACCTGCGGCTCCCTCTGTTTCAGCCGTAGCTCCCCCTATTTAGGTTTTTTTTTTCCTTTTTATATTCAGCCCTAGGACCCCCTGTTTTCTGTATTTTACCGCACAGCGCCTTGGCCCACTGCTTGGTCTCTGTGCAGCCCTTCAGCCGCACCACACAGCGCCACCAAAAGCCCTGGCCCACGTCACACCCAGCGCAAGCTCTACACGCAAGCCCATTGCTCTTTCTTTCTTTTTATTTATTTTCCTCTCTTGTCTTGTTCTTTATGCGCCAAACTGCACTTCCAGGGCCCACTTGCAACTTTTGTTTTTGTTTCTTTTCTTTTACTTTACTTGAATTAGCCTTGCACTCTCCAGCCGCACATCAGCCAGCAGCGCCATCTTTACGCTCCATTTTCTATCGGATAACGACTGAATCTTGACTTAGGCTCTTCACGAAAGTTGTAGCCCCAAATGAGTAGATAATTTTAGGCTTAAAAACCACCTGATTTGGACTTCGGAAGCTCAAGTTATGACTCATTAAAGCTGACTGGTCGGACAGGTTCGGACCAGTTTCCCAGGCCTGATTTCGAAACAATGTTTGGAGGCTTAAACGAACTTCGATTTTTGCAAATCAGACCTTTTTGAAAATCCCAAAACGTCCTCTAAATATTTCATGAAGACCGGTTTCTCATTCTGAAATTCTAGCACCATCCAAATCTCAATTGAAACTCAGTGGTCGAATCTGTCAAAAAAACTAAAAATTATTCCAAAAATATTAAGTGTAAAGCGCAATTGCAAACTATCTCTCGCCAATAAATAATGCAATATTTGAGATATAAAATCTTATAAATTAATGCTCAAATACCACTTATTGTAAATAGAAATTAAACAAAATAATATCAATTATATTCTCACATTTCTATCCACTTTCTAGCATTTTAATCAAATAATAGGGTATTTAGAGTGCACTTTTGCGCACTCATCAATTACCAATCCTGGTGACCGAAGTTTTTCTGTTCGAAAGAACTTGTTCGGAGCATTCTCAGTTTAAGAGTTTGATAAGGAGGTCTGAAGTATGTTCAACTCCGGAACACTCTCTTTACAGGGCTGGAGCCCAAGCTTATATTACAGAGCAAGTGACATTGCTGAAGTTTGCTTGGCATATTATCAAAATTTACAAGTAAGGCTACTCTGAAGAGACAATTAACAAGAGTATTGAGAAAAAATGGAAAATGCTCAAGCTCTGAAGAAAAGCAGATTTTCATTTGATAAATAACAGAGAATACACCAGTTTTGAAGAAAAGAACTCAGTTTCATTGATAATTAGCAAAGAGTTACATCAATTCAGAAGGTTTACAAAGAAACAAAATACAAAATAAAAGACCCTAAACTACGACTCGTTCAGACAAGAAAGTCGTCGTTCTGCTACATGTCATCATCACTTTCTTCCTTTGGTTTTACCGATTCAAGGAAAAGGATCCTGAATCCCAAGTCACCATCATCACTATCCTCGGCTCCGATTTGAATGAAGGAAGAGGGCTCTGAATCCTATGTCGTCGTCACTCTCCTCCTTCGTTCTCCTCAAATCCAGCACACTGCATCCTTACCAGCTTGAGTAGGAGCTTCTGTCAAAGGAAGGTTTGAAGGGGGCACCTCACCATCGTCTTCATCACAATTATCATCATCATCATCATCATCGACACTCCAAACCCCGGCCAAATCAAGGACTTCCCATTTCTAAGCAGGGAAATCTTGTTCGAATGCTATGATGGACAGAGAGGTCTCCGCCTCCTTCGACCTCTCCTCAGTAGCAGGGGTAGTGGACTGGGTTGTCCCTAGTTGTAGCCTGGTCTCATCCAGTTCAGACTGGAGATTGTCAATCAACTTCGGATCCACGATGGCAACAAGACCATGCATGGATTGCAAAAACATCAGATACATAAGTTAGTATAGAGCAACAAAAGGAAAGAGGGGGAGCTACAACCTACTACATATGGCAAAAAAAAAAAAAAAATGCCATCGTCAATGCCAAACATATTGTTTGAAGCCGACATGGAAAAAAAAAAGAGAGAGAAAATGAAGAAAAATAAATATTGTTAAGCCAAGCCTGGACAGTGGTAATGGAAGGAAGCTTCGGACAGCGATAACCTCCGCGAAAACTCCGACGAAGAAACATCTTTAAAGTGAAGAACAAGGGGAATAGGCGTAACACACCCCCTTCCCCCCTTATATAGACTCTTAAAATTAAGAGGTCACCCAGCCAAACTGTCGTGACGGTTGGAGGAAGGGGTGGCCTCGAAAGCCCAAACAACGGCTTGCGCAATAAATGGCCCATCAATAATCATCTTAGAAAATGGGAAGACATGACGCACGACTTTTCGAGAACCCGTAGCCCTAGTTACGCATTGAGCTAAACCTAAGGCTCGGGGGGGGGAGGAGTAGCTGATATACCATAAAATGACAGACCAGCCACCATATGACACGTGTAACTATAGAGCTGTTAAAGCTCAGTCATGCCGAGCACGTTTAAACACTAAGCTTCTAGAACTAAAAAGATCGGAAGCCCATGCGACCCTCAGATTTACCTTCAGCTCAGAAGTCATACACAAGAGTGTTCCGATCTCATTGCCGCCTTAAACATCCTACCGAGCTAAGGATAAGGAAACAACATTCAATAAGGAAACTGCTATTCCTGGAGCGTAGTGTTCAACTTGGTAACTGCCATTCTCCGATGATCAAATCCCTACTTCCACAACTCCAAATCCTAATCAATCAAGGAAATCCATAGCCTATAAATAAAACCCTAAGGTACGTGATTACGATCATGCTGATTCAATTACATCCAATTAAAGTCTTTCAATACAGTTTATTGACTTAATCATCGGAACGGCTACCACTGGAGCCAATCCGGTGGCCCTCTGATCTTTCTTTTTGAGTGTTCGGCAAGCGTAGGAGATGGGAGAGCCCACTGATCGAAAAAGTGCAGCATCACATGTAAAACACGATAGAATTAATTAAAGCCCGTGGATCAGCTGCTCCCCTAAATATTTTATTTAAAAAAATAAAATATACTTATTTAATTTACATTTTTTCCCTAATGTAGGTTAAAAAAATTTCACAATATAACCCTGATAATCTTTTATCCAAAAAGATACCCTCTTTATCTTTTTTCCAAAAATAAATACACCTTTGTTTCTATTCTAGATTTTAATTTTCATAATCTAGTATAGTTGATAGTTGATTCTGACAAAGAATTAGATTGATGTATATCTTCCAAAGTTATTGTATCAAGTTTCGTTTTCTAAATAACAAAATGATGTACGAATGAATTAATACAAAATATTATAAAAAGGATTTTGGATGCAATGTCTTATGATATTGGACGAAGAAAATATATGATATGAGATTATTCCTTAAAATATATCCATCTAAGCCTTGCAAGAAAGCACATACCCCAACCAAAAACAGCCTGTCTTTGAAAGATTTCCTCAGATTCATAAGTCATACAAGACAAGAGTGGGGGGATAGGGGATAGTGCTTATAAGTATATATACTACTTTCGAGGATGAGTATCTTCAGGCTTTGCAACGCCAACAGTGGCTTTGGCCACGTCACTGGCACTGGCTTCAGGCTTTTTCTTCACATATAAGGTGAAGTAGCCGACGGTGGCGGCGATGAGGAAGCCGCCAATGGCCATGGTGTAAGGGCTGAAAGGAAGCTTGCGCCGCTGGTGGAGCACGCCACCTGGGTTGTGGCCCGGCGGCCTCTTGGACGCCTCCACTCCTGCGCTTTTCACTTCCTCTGAACTCATCTTGTGCGTGTCTGCCATCTTCCTCCACTCCTCTTCTCCTCCCATTTGCTCTCACTCTCTCTCTCTCTTTTCTCTCAAAACTTTTTTTATCAATGAATGACAGTGGCGATGGGTTGACACGTTTAAGTAACGTTGGGAGTGAAGGTGAGGGGGGTTGGACGTGTGGCAGTTGCCTATTCTTCCTGGTGACAAGTGTGTTTATTGCTTGGCCAGCTTAACGTCAGATGTGGGTTCACGGATATTTCATGATTTGAAGCCCCTATAATACAATAATAAAGTTTTGTAACAATTTTCATGTGGGTTCATGGATAAATTTTTTTTCTTTACTTGTTTTATTATTTTCATGTGGTAATTAATAAATGAATATTAATTTACTATCAAATTTTATTTTTATAAAATTAGAAGTACATTATTTGTTATCAATCATCCCATGCCATTAATTAAACATTCTGGTGAAAGTAATATATTAAAGATCTCTTGATTTTTGAGGGATATAACAATTGACTTTTTTAGCTAAGATAATATTTCTTGCACATTGTATTTGTCACGGGGGAATGTTGGATTCCAGCTTACAAGGAACATGGCATGCAAAGAGCCCAACCTACCTAGGAACCGAATTTATATATATATACACACACACACACAAACACATGACATACCAGCAAAATCTCAAAAGGCCTTCACAATACCATGGCACTATCAGTCTTATTCTAAATCAAATTTCATATACCATATTTGAGCGTTAATTAAATGATGTCACGTGTTTATATAAGTTTGGAGGACGTGACGCAAATATTCCGAAGTAGGTATTTACCGTCCAAGACAACTAACCACGATAAGTGGTTTACTAAGCTAAATAATTAGAGTCACTATGCAGACTTATTTTTGGAGGTAGAGTTCGATAAGGAAACTTCCAACTACAAATACATTCCATATACTGTCTTTTCGTTCCTAATCCTTATCAGAATTGGTAAGAATTCAATCTATAAATAAGGGGACAAGGTACACCCTGAAACTCATGGTGCATTACCCTATTCAATTAAATTCTCTTTCAATTTCCTTTCTGACTTGAACATCATAGCTGCCATGTAACACCCACCTCCAAAAAAATAAAGTAAATAAGATAGTGCAAAGAAAATTACCTCAATACAAGACTTTTCCAAATTCCTTAAGATTCTATGTTAGGACTTGACCTTAACTAGGGTTAACAACTAACCTGACCATGGATGAAGTTGACTTAACCTCATGTAATGAAATTTATTGGTCAAGTGATCAAAACATCACTAACACATAGTGAGGGGGGAGATATTACCTCAAATATAGAAAATTAATTAACAAAATAATTATTTATTAATTAGTACAAAAATAGAGAAAAAATAAATAAATACATAAGGTACTAAGAAAAATAAAATAAAAATAGAGAAAATTATATTATATATTATGTGAATTATACATAATAAAAAGAGCCAAATACACACAATCATGTGTGTATATATGTGTATGCATATGTGTGTGTGTATATATATATATATATATATATATACACACACACACATATGCAGACACATATAAATTATTTAAAGAAAATGTAGGAAGTTAAAGAAAAATAATTTAAATTATTTTGATCATCATGTGACTTGTACATGAAGAATAAATTAGAAAATACACATAAAGGTGAGTTAGTATGTGTAAGCGGATATATATGTACACACACACACACACACATAAGAGGTAACTTATGGGAGGAAAAAGAGAGGAAAAATGAAAGGAAAAAGATGAGGAAAAGAAGGAAAAAGACTGTTGCGCGCCCATATACTTACCCTAGAAGGGGGGTGAATAAGAGAGAGAGAGAGAGAGAGAGAGAGAGAGAGAGAGAGAGAAAATACAACAATTTTACGAGGTTCTAAAAATTTCTTACATCTTTGATTCAAGTATCCCCACTTTTGTTTTTCAACTATCATGACCTCCTTGCAGATGGAGACCAAACCTTTACAATGCGAAAATCGCAACTCTCTTATCCTAGCAAAATATATCATTTTGCCTCACCAAGTAACACTTACTGCAATGAGATGATACAAAGATGTTTCCCAAATAACACTCTATTCAAGAGTAATTTTGGTGCACTAAGATGCCCACTCTTTATAGATAGATCATGTGTAAGCTCTAAATATTTAAGATGATTATAACTTTCAGATCTAGATTTAGAAGATGTTAAATCTAAAGTTAATAACAAGAATGTGAAAATGTAATCTTGTAAATAGCACTTTAAAATATATGCCTGTTGGTTTTTGAGAAAATGGTAGAGGGTTTCCTTGGCTTAAACTAGATTGACAGAATCAGTCAACTGAATCATCAACCAATAGACTATAATGAGGACTGGTCGACTGATTAAGTCGACTGATTTGTCCAAAGGGTTTGAGGTTCATTTGGTTAAGAACAATCAGTCGACTGATTTTAAAGATCAGTTGACTGGTTCTATTTGTACACTGATTTTGCCTTTAAGAAGTAGTCGACTGATATTATCTTTAGGTTGACTGACTTGGATAGTGTGCATAGGCAATTCATCAATTGGTCATCTATGTTTGTAGACTAATTTTTCCTTTAAAGGTCAGTCGCTTGAATCTCCTTGGAAGTCAACTGATTTGAACAGTATGTCTTTAGGCTGTTTTGTAAAACATGACTCAGTCGACTAGTTTGCTTAGTGTAACAAATAAGCTTTAAGAATCAGTCGATTGATTCCATGAACTAGTCGACTGGTTTAGATAGTGAGTGCCTTTTAGTTTATTTTCCTTAGTATACTTTTATCAAAATCTTTTGATCTTTCAAAACTTAAGTTATGGCACTATTTTGTTTTGAAAAAATCATTTGAGGTTTGTTCTTAGATGATCATCTCAAATAGTAAGACTTTACGACCAATGATCAATCTAATCCTGATGTCACTCAAAACCTAAAACCCAAAATAAGAAAAATGAAAGTCTTCACTTAAATCTTTAGGCTTGAGTGTGTCCATTTTGCTTGAATCATCATGAAAGCATTCCACTTGTTTTGATATTTGCTTTGGAGCATATTCTTGAGTGAAATCTTTTATCTTAATGGACTTTTGTCATTTTTTTGGTCAACAATCTTCTTTGACTTAGATGACCTATTTGCATTGTCATTTGAATAAAATATTAGTTCATTGGATAATGTTTTGTGATCATCAAAATTACTGAGATGCCCTTGGTTAAAAACTTTTAAGACTAACAAAGACTATCATTGCAGCCCTAGAAAGCTGCTTGTACCAACTCTAAAAGGGCTATAAGCCAACTACTAAGAGAGCGAAAGAAAGTGAGAGGTGTACATAAGTATGTGTGCATATGTGTGTGCTGTACCAAAATTGTGGATGGAGACTTATTAAAATCTCATAAAGCAATATGGTGAAGCAAAAGAGGAGTCATGCAAGGACCAAAGGCAAGAACGACCATAGAAGGGTAAGTTTCTCTCACTAGAAAAATTGGCTTACATTGTATTTTTATGAGCTTTAGATAGCATGCATGTAGTTAAAAATGAGAAACAATGAAAATTGTGAGAAAATGGTATAGTTTAAGCTAAGGAAACCTTAAGAGCGACCATATCCAAAAATGAGGAATCTGGGTTTTTCACCTAATTATAACCAAGCTAGAAACCCGTTATAAGGCTTGAAAGAACACAGAAACTAAAGAGTGATGCAAGTTGAATCACTCGAATTGGTTAAGAAATTAATGCTCACAGTTTAGAGAGAGAAAATCTAATGAACATATTTTATCATGATTTCTTTGTTTTTTAAAACAGGAAACTATTCCTTGAGATATTAGGATGAAAATGGAACAAGAAAGGGGTGAAAAGTAGTGTAAAACACCATGAAATAGAATGGGAAATCAGTCGTAAGAAAAAATGACCCTTGTTGGAACAGCGACTGTAACACGTTATTCGATGGCCTTAACTTAACCCAGATTGAAAACCAACCTTATAAATGGAATCTAGGTTGAAAAATGGTCTAGAAACTTGCAGACTGATCGTCGAAATTTGATTGTCGTCAGTTGTCGTCGCCGGAGAAGGCAATCGGTGCCGACGAGTCTTCTATTGACCAATCAACAGGTCGAATCGAGTTGAAACGGGTTCGGTTTGGCCGCGTGGGAAAATGGATCCCCACTTAAAAAGAATGACGTTGTTTTGACACGAATAATTCTATTAAACCTGAAATGATACGTCGTCGTTTTGATGACACATCAATGACATTTTGATGACGCTACAAATCGGATGGACCGGTCAGTCCTCAGCCATTTTTGTATTCTAATTGGACTGGTTGGTTTTCTATAAAAATTCAAAGGGTTCACATAACTGGTGGTTCAACCCTAATTGGCAAAACTGGAAATTTAAAGAATTACAAAATGACCCCAATTTTTTCGGAGAATTATATTTAAGCCCAGAAAAAGTAATTAATAATTATTTACCCTTAATTAATTAGGCAAAATTATTATTTTACCCCTAGGCTTAAATATAGTGTAATGAAGGCCAATTAAATACAAGAAGAGTCTAACCCAACATTTTTTGATGTTCCAGACTCAATGGTAAAGTCCGATTTGGGAAACTGAACCCCAAAATATATGAACGGACAAACTAGGCTAATTTTAAATGTATCCTATTATGTTAATTAAGCTACTAAATGAACACTAATGATTATGAGGGTACTTACCCTATGGTTTTTAGATGTTCCAAACTCAATGCTTGGATTCGTTTCATCAAACAAGGTACTAAAAATACAGACACATAAAAATGTGTAATTTCTAAACTGCCCTTAATGATATGTGGGCAATCAGACTAACTAAGAAAAATTAGAAAGGGCAAACTTAACATTATTTGATGCTCTAGACCTAATAGTACGATCTGACTGAGTATCTGGGTACTCGGACATGGTCCCGAATGAAAATACAAAATTATGAAATGCCCCTAGACTTAAAGTAAGTTACATGAAGGTTAATTAGGATTCAGAAAAGACTAAGTTTAGTATCTTCAACATTCTAGATGTCACGTCCTGAATTTTCAAAACTCGGAGAGTGATTGAAAATGACTTAAAAAGAATTTATAAAATACAATTAAATGAATTTGGTTGATTACGTATTAGTTTCCCCATGTTTCACAAATTTAAGAATAAAAAATGTTAAATAGACTCACCTAAGATGAGTTCCAATTATTAGTCTCCCCAACCAATGGTCAAACATAGTCTAAGTCATGTCCAAGCATGACCTTCAAGATAGCCCAAAAAATGTCTCTAATGCGCCTTGAAACAATGGCCCTAAATGCCTTAAGGCATAGACTAAGGATAGGTCAAAAATCCTACCTAAAGTGGTCTAAGGAAGTGGCCAAACATGGCCTTGAATAATGATTAAAATGTGTCCTAATAAGGTGTCTAACACAGCTTGGTATAATGGCCAAAAGTGGCCTAAAAGGGACTCCAAAATATGGTGTCAAACATAGGAGGGAATGACTTTAAAATGACCTTGGAAGGCATGCCCATGGCAGCAAGCGTGCACGCAGACAAGCATAGAGGTGAGAGGCACGCCCAGTAGAGGGTGGCCAAGAGCGCGGGTGAGCACACGGAGGGGCGACTAGGCGCGCGCGCAAGCTCGCAGGGCTGGGCTGTTGCTGGTTGGTCTTCTGGCCTTGGTCCAAAATTTGATTTTTTTGCTACAGTATTCCAGTAGCTAAATTACTACAGTACCAAAATTCCAACCTTGGCCTAAAATCTTTGTTTTGACATTTTTGTACCCATTTCAATTTATGTTATCACTAAACTTGGTGTGGGACCCTATAACATGTAAAATGACCATTTTACCCTTTTTTCCTTATTTTTCGACTTTAAGTAAGTTTTGACTAACTTGCCCCAAGTCTCATCCTATATCCCTATTTTCATTTTTTTACCTTTCTTTTTCCTCTTAATTCATTTGATTCCTTACTTAGAAAATTTAGGCATGCTTTCGCACTCCACTCAACCTAGTTATTATTTTTTAAAAAAATTTCGCCATAGTCTCCTTTGTTTATTGACCTATTTCCTCATCTCATTCCTCCTCCTCATTCTCTTCAACACCCATAACAACAGCTAATAGAACATTCATTTGTATAATATCATATTTTCAATATCGACAATTATGTTTCAAAAATAAATAACTACATGGAGCTCTATGCTCCTCATTCACATTCAATACATAATTCTACACAATCCAACATAAAATTTAAGTTTACAACTTACACAAAGTTTAAGTTTTAAACATGAACTAAATTTCATGGGGCTTATGCCCCTACATACAAAATATGGCCCTTGGGCCAAATACACTTCAAATACGCTTTGCCCTCCTTCCTTCAAGACTTCTTCAAGTCTCATATGTTGGGAGCCTCATTTGAAAAATGTAATTCCATGTAAGGTAAGCGCAACGACTTGTATGATATAATGATAATATAAAGAATAAAGGTAAGGTGTGGCATGTGCAAAGTGAACATTTATGAGTTATAATCCCTTCAATTCACTAATGCAGTGTAACAGTAATATGCATGGAACACACATGCAACTCTATGCCCAACATATGTCTCGCTTCACTGTCCTTCCCCTTTGGAACGCGAGTAGCAATGGCCAAATTTTGGGTTTTTTACCACAGGATCTACACCTTCATAATGCATAGCACCAAAGTGCTCAACACACACCATGTTTCCAAAGATTCACAATATGCCAATATGCCTTGATTTTATCATGCAATTTTAATGAGGCATTTTATCAAATACATGGGGTGTGCCTTAGATTACGCATCATACATTAAGTAATTCATAACTTTCAAATTACAAGACTTCTTCCACATGAACATAGGCTATAAGACAATCAATTATACATATTCATGTTACATGTTCACAACTTTACCAAATTCTCAAATAATACACAAGTACACAAAGTACCAATACATTGAGCAAACCATAACTTTCAAACTACAAGACTTTGTCTACATGAACATAGGCTATAATGCAATCAATTATACATATATTCAGATTACATGTTCATCACTTTACCAAATTCTTAAAGAATACACAAGTACATAAAGTATCAACCCTAGGTTTTCAAAGCAACTATATGCTAGGTGGTTTTCTAACAACAAGTAATCATATAAATCATACAATCAACTTCTAAAAATAATAATAAACTAAACTATGTTCTTTACTTAGCAAAATATCATACCTAAAAGGGTTTTTCTCAACACTAGAGAGTTGTGTTCACTTTGACGCCAAACCAATCGGTAGGATTGTAGCCTTTATGGTGGGGAACAACTTCCTAACAGGAAACCTTGAGAGATTCCAAGGCTAGAGATGAGTTTTGGAAGGTGAAAAGTTGAAAAACCTAGGTTTTCTTCATGGTTTCTCCCCAAGCACGAGTTGCAACACTTTTTCTAGCCAAATTCTAAAGATTTTGACTCCTAAGTGTCTTATTTATAATAAAAGGCCAAGGGGTGAAAAGACATTTTTGCCCTTAATGAGCCGTGGGACCCCGTTACACTACAACCTGTCTCGAAATGCCTCAAATTGATATTCTACTTTAACCAAAGTTCTTAAAATTATTTTAAATGATATTTTTCCAAAAAAATTATTTTCTCCTATTGGCGGGTGCTGCCGGGCCCACCCGGGCGGCCTTTTTTGGGCCTATTTTTCAAACTATCTCTGATTTAACTCAAATTCTCAGAGGAGATATATTTTAACATTCTAAGCATATTTTCCTTCTATGTAATTCTCAAATTATACTTCTAAACATGACTTATGCCTAAATGATGCATTTATAGTGTCCTACCAGCAAATAATGCATGAATAGTGTCCTACTGGCAAAACAAAAAACTCACCCTGATTTTCAAATCTTTCCACCAAACCTAACGATGATGTTTGTTTAAGGAACATAGAACATTGAAATAAACTAAAAAAAATGACGAACACGTCCCTAAGACTTAATTAAGCTACTAACATTACAAGAAAAAGCACTATTCACGACACACGCATGCGTCGCTAAAGAGATTTAGCGACGTACAAATGGGCGTTGCTAAAAACGTTACAAATAGGCATGTCGCTAATAGTATTAGCGACGCAAAAATCCCTTTGTGTCGCTAAAGGTAACTATTAGAGACGATCATGGTGCGTCGCTAATAATTTTGATGGTGCGTCACAAATACTATACACGAACGCAATGGGCGTCGCTAATAGGTCCCTTTGGCGATGCTCAGTGTGCGTCGCTAATAGTTGATTATCTTGATTTAGCGACGAATGTAAAGCGTCGCTAAAAATGGTTGCATTTTTTTTAGCGACTCATGTGTGTGCATTGCTAAAAGCTGTTTTTTTTTTTTTTTGGGCTCCCTTTTTTGACCTGAATTATTTGTTTTATTCTTGTTTAAACCTGCACCAATCATCCTGATATATAATAAAATTCAAATATTCTGAAATCAAGATATTAAAAGAAAGCCGGTAGAATCATATATATATATATATATTATACTAATTACTTACATTTATAAAAGTATAAGTTAACAATAAGTACAAAAATATTAAAAATTGTCTTAGAAAATGTAATTACAGATGTCCATGAAAAGAAAAAAATCAAATAAAAATAATAAGTCCCGATCTAGCACAGAAACACGGCGGCGCAATAATCCCGATTAATCTACAATAAAGATCAAATGATATATATTAGAACACTTATTAAATATATATGAAAGTGAATATATTATTTTTTTTCCATGCACAAATAGTAAGAACAACAAAAAGTAGCATAAGTTGCAAAACCACTAATCTGAACCGAGTGCCATAAGTTGGTGCAAGTCTATTTTATCATTTGGGAGGTGTGTGATGGGGTTTCGGGGTCGGTAGGCCGATATCCGATATTTTGGTCCGTCAAAACTCTAAAATGGGCCCTTTTGGATCAGAAACTTGCATAAGTTTCAAACCGGTGATCCGAACCGAGTGCCGTAAGTTGGTGCAAGTCTATTTTATCATTTAGGAGGTGTGTGATGAGGTTTCAGGGTTGGTAGGCTGATATCCGACATTTTGATCAGTCAAAACTCTAAAATAGGCCTTTTTGGAGCAGAAACTTGCATAAGTTTCAAACCGGTGATCCGAACCGAGTATCGTAAGTTTGTGCAATCCTATTTTATCATTTGGGAGGTGTGTGATGGGGTTTCAGGGTTGGTATGTCGATATCCAACATTTTGGTCTGTCAAAACTCCAAAATGGGCCTTTTTGGAACAGAAACTTGCATAAGTTTCAAACCAGTGATCCGAACCGAGTGCCGTAAGTTGGTGCAAGTCTATTTTATCATTTGAGAGGTGTGTGATGGGGTTTCGGGGTCGGTAGGCCGATATATGACATTTTGGTCCGTCAAAACTCCAAAATGGGCCTTTTTAGAGCAGAAACTTGCATAAGTTTCATGTTATCACTTTTTTGAGAGAAGGCCACAAAAGAAATATGCCCTAAATCTAAAGAGGGTTTATATATATATATATGTATATAGATTGTGTATATGTGTGTGTGTGTGTGAGAGAGAGAGAGAGAGAGAGAGAGAGAGAGTAGGTGAGGATTAGAAGGATTTGGACAATAAATAAAAGCTCTTAAATCATAGTATCAAGGGTAGGACAGCCAAAGTTTAAAATTTTAATTTTCTCTTTAATCATTCTTTCATTGAGCATGCTATATCCACACATCAATATATTATATAATGTCTCTCACCAAACCATTTGTTGATCTTCTCATTAAAAAAACACGAACCATGGTTATCCCTCTATTTATTAAATGATTTTGCAAGTATTTGGGAGGTGTATATATATATATATATATATCTGTGTTTGTGTGTGTGTGTGTAAGAGATGGTGCAACATAAAATATTTATATAAAAGGGGAATACCTTCTATCATAAAAGATGTAGTTTACTTGATCTCATGCGCTACATCGGGTTCCCTTTTTATCTCACGAGCTAACTACAATGGAAAATCTTTCTCGCAAACACTACTTAATCAAACACACACACATTAAAATGCATGTCTCCTATATGCTCAAATACTACAAAATCTCTGAGACAGAGGCCATGGTGTTACACAAAATTATCCCAACCTTCTCGAAAGTAAATAAATCCTTTGTCACATTTACCAATTTTAACATGCTATCACCCTTGACAACTTGTTAGAATTGCTTCTTCCGATATTACTTCACCTAGTTTTCTTCAAAAAGCCGGTGGAATGAGCTATGCAAATTTGAAATTCAGAAAACTATATTAGAATGATTGAGTCACTATGAAATGTTGCTACATTAAGAAGAGAAAAGACACTTGGACTGACCACACACATACACACATATACACACAAACACAGATATACATACATATATATATATATAGAGAGAGAGAGAGAGAGGAGATACAAGTTCTGTAAGGAAACTAGGCACCATGACCTTGAAGAAATGCTTGGAAATGGGAAGCTCCCTTTCCATTCAAGAAGAAGACATATTTCTTACCTAGTTGGCAAGTATGACAGTCAAAACAGAGAAGAGACATCCTATCAGTGGTATCGGAATTGAATATTTATTTATCACAATTACTTTATTTCTAATTTTTAAGTCATTTAATAGTTAAAACATCCTATCAAGAATCAAATCAGAGATAAGAAAACCAACCTTGTTTTCGATCAAGAATTAGATAAAATCAATCTACTTTGATAAAAAAAAAATTGGTGAGAAATTAAAATGAAAGATGTAAATAAGGTTAAAAAATAATAAAATATTAAAATTTGAAAAATCTCTTGAACATGATATAATCTTTTAGATAAACAAGTGACTCTTCAAAATATTATATAGATCACTTTAATATAGTTTTAAATAAAAAATTAAAAGAGCCTCTTGGAAATGTTCACTCATCTTTTACGTGGAATCTCAAATGACTCTTCAAATTATTTATTCTACTATTTTAATCACACTTGAGGGGATCATTTTGCAAGGATGCAACACGTAATAATGTTAAATAAAATAAAAAAGGTAGATATTTAAAGATAATTTTAGAGATGCTCTAGACTTTTACACCAAAAGTAGCTCTTCAAATGCCACATATCACTTAAGTACAATTCTAAAGATTTTCTTGAAGATGCTTTTACTTTAATCTTTTATAATTTAAAAGCATGATATAGATCCTTTCATTTATTAGAAATATTGATAATTTTCAGACTTTTTAAATACACGAAGTTAAATAAAAATGAATGAAACTTTAATGAGGTTTCAGTATAATTATCATTTATCTTTTTAACGTATTTATATGAATTGAGAAATTCTTTATACATATAGCCACTCACATGTCATAAATATGAATAATAATTCAATGTCCAAACTTTTTAGCAATGATTCAATGATTAAATATTTGGTGTTCAAATATTATCCAACACTTATATTAGATGTGATCCCATGAGTTTAGAAAGTTCAAAGTTGGTTATTGTAAATTTATCATCTCTTGGTCAAGTTATTTATTTTTTATTGGAAAAAGGCATATCTTAGGAACATCATTTCTTCAAAATTACAAGCAGTATTTGATCTAAAACAACAATCACTATAAAGAGAAGTTTGGGGCAAGCATACTTAGATTCTTACTTCTTAGGCAATCACGCCCAAGAGAAGAAAGGACATGAGAAAAGCCTGCATAATTACTTCATCTTTGAGCAATCAGACCTAGGTTCTTAGGCAATCACACCTAAGAAAAGAAAGAGCCTAACAATCACACCTAGGTTCTTATGCAATCTTATGTAAAAGAAGAAGCATCACACAACACAAATAAATTAGCTCAAGCAATTTCTTCAATCACTTTTTTATAGAGAAATTATGACTTTGTCTATAAAAAAAGCTGAGTATGGTAGCTAATATAAATAAGAGCCAACTACTTATCAATATATATATATATATATATATATAATAGCCAAGTGTCATATTAAGTGACAAGTAGCTCACAAGTAATTGTAAAGGTGACAATTAGCTGACAACTAGTGACCTACTAAGTATGCTACTATCTAAATACAGAAAACTAAAATGACAACCATATCTTAATAACAAAAACTAATAAAATATACTCTAGCCTAAAGTTGCCAACATGAAGAGCAGAACAAGGAGCATACATCTGTCTTGGTGTGTAATTACAACTTCTAATTTAAATAGATCAACAGAGTTTTGTTACTATGACAGACTAAAAAGGAAGCTGTGGTGGATGTTCTCAAAGTTTACCCAATTTATAACCAATTTAATACTCAATGAAGGACAAATGGATTTTATAACTTCGATAGAAATCTGGGAGTGATTTGCATGCTATAAGCCTATAATCCAAACCATATTTGAAGGATATAGTGTGTAGAACTTTAAAGGATGGTATCTTATTATTACACACAAAGGTGAAAGCATGCAAATCAGGTAGTGTTAAGATCTAAAGAAATAAAAAGAAGACGAACGTGATCTTTCTTTTTCTCTGATAACTACGATCATGATCGTGATGGTGAACATCTAACTTCCGGCCTTTAACTTCATCATAGAGGAACGTCTAACATGAGTTAAATCTATGAAAATTATAAAAATGTAGGACATGTCAACTAATAAATTGACGCTGATCTTTAAAATAAAAAGAAGCATTGTAGTTTGAAATCTGACTATTCTACCAACTAAATGTACTTAAGATTTTGCCAGTTCCAAATTGTTTGTTAAGTTAATGTCTCCCATGCATGCCTGAGAGTATAAATCAGAGAACTCCAAAACTAAAGGAAGCAAATTTAATGGAAGTAAAAAAATTATTTGACATAATCTAATGGTTTTACATCAAGTGCTTTAACCCCGAGAAATTAATTAACACATAGAAAAACACAAACAACAAATAATCAATTAAAAAAAAAGGGAAAGGCATGACAACGACAATAATTTTCAATCACACAAAAACCCTAAAACATCAAATAACATAAAATAAAAAAAAAAAAAAAACGAAAACGAATCCAAGAAGACAAAAAAAAAATTAATACAAATAAATCACACCATAAAATCCCAAGACGAATCAAAGCTTGAAAATTTTACCTTGAGGAGATTAATCGAACGAGGCTAGAGAAAGACTGTTCCGTCCGCCGTCGCCGTCGAGAGGAGTGAGAATGGAGAAGAAGAAACCACCGCACCGCCGACAAATCGAGAAGAGAAGAGGAATATGAGGGGTCAAAGTACTGATCAAGAAGGGAAGAAGAAAATGAAAGGTCGGGCGCGTATATGGTGAGCTTTTTAGTGACGTACACTGAGCGTTGCTCAAAGAAAATGAGCATCGCAAATAGTGTGACAACACTGACGTCATTCTAATTAAACAAATATTAGCGACGCACACTGAGCGTCACTAAATATTGGCGACACACTCATGCGTCGCCAATATTTGTTTATCCGTTGCTAATTGTTTGGCGCCCTTTTTTTAAGCATGAAAGGCCCATTTTTTGTTGCTTTTAACGACCCCCATGGTGTACGTCGCTAATAGTGGCCTTTTGCGACGTACACTCGTGCGTTGCAAATAACGGGCGTCGCAAAAAATGGGTATTTTTGTAATGTAAAAAAGTACAAAACATAAAGAGGAACCCATATCAATGTTTATAAGAGCCTTTGAGTTTGGAAATGAGCTTCGTTTACGATAATTGGGTACCAAAAGCACAAAATAAGAATGGTAAAATTATCAAACTACCCCTAAAGCTTAATTAAGCAATCAAATGAACTTAGAAAGTAAAAGAGGGACATATCTTATGATTAAAAGACCCTCTAGACTAAAAGATGAAGTCCGATATGGTAAATGAAGTACTGAATAATATAAGATGAATAAAGGGAAAATGACTAGAATGCCTCTAAAGGCTAAAATAAGCCACATGATGAACTAAGAAGTGTTGGGAACATTAAAAATCATAAGGGAATCCTAAACAATAAGACTAAATCCTAGAAGAGACTAAAAACATTAAATAAGCAAAGACTAAGCGGAGTATCTATACTGATATGGTATCGATGTATTCTAATCCATGTTTTAGGATCACCAGCAAAGAAATAAATATAAGAGGAATGTAAAGGTAAGCTGAGTAAGCAAGTAACTATGGACTAGGGACCACAGGTGAGTAACCTTGAACCTTGAAATGGAGATTTTCTATTGAATAGAGTTCTTATAAGTTTCACAATACTACATGCAGTACCTTTACAGCTTTATGATAGTATATCAAATGTTTTAACTACATGCCTTTATCAGTATATCCTTAAATATTTTATATAATGTGGATAGTTTAAATGAAAAATTTTGTAAGCATGATCTAGCATGAAACTACATGCCAAACGAAGCTCATGACACATAGTCGTGCCCGGTTGGGGGGTTAAGTCATATTCGTGACAGAGTCATGCCGATTAGGGGGTTAAGTCAGACAGTGTAAGCCCAGAGCTGTAGATTATACTTAGTTGACCAGGTGATTATTTAAGAAAGTTAAAGAAATATTGGTATATACTTTTGAATTCATTGCAAAGTTTTTAGATACAGCTTTATGATTACTATGTTTTATCCTACAAAACTGTCTAGCAAAAAAACCTACATGATTTCTCAATCAATTATATGTACATGATTTATAAATGCTAGTAGCTTTAGTATAAGCCTTTTAACTGTTATCCACAAAATTCTATGAAAGAGGTTTTTCTAAAAAACATAACAGGGAATTCGAGTTACTCACGAGCTTTTCATAGAGATCGTAAGTTTCATCTTATGTATTTTCAAGAAGGACTAAAAAGTTATAGATTTAGATACTAGTGAACTATGATGAATAGAAACTACAACTAGAAGAGGATTAGTATCCTAACCATGGAAACACCAACCTGACGTGACAAATGTCATATTAATGTAATAGTTTAGAGTAAGAATAGAAATTGAATGATGTAATAGTTTAGACACTTATATGTAATGTAATGTTGGGCTCATATGATTGCAACTCTAATGTAACATTACTTATGTTTTGTCAAGTGTGACCACATTCAAACAAAAAGTGTTTATAGACTCAGATTTCGACTATAAGTTTTTATATGATTGAATGCAATCTACTTGGATATTAAAGAGACCTTTGGTTAAACATGTCATCAATATGCTAAAAAAGAGTTAGTGTATTGGCGATGTGTCTAACTGGACGGTTCTTATCCCTAATCTGCATAAGGTGGTATATGGGATATGACAAGCCACACTGAGGCCAATCTAGTGACCCCTAACCTTTGTTTTCTAGGGAAGCTCTGAAGTAGATTTCACATAATTCACAACTGGTAGCAACAGTTTCGCGATGTCTGTTAGAATCGATGAATTTCTCACAATCACTATTAATGGCACCAAAGTTCCATCCACGAAAGAACCAACCTAGGGTTCAACCTAACTGAGCCCCAACTAGAAGAACAGATACCCGAAGGCTTGCTCCAAGTCCAATGGACCAAAGAATATAGTAGGTCACTCAACAAGTTGAAGCTTTGAGTAAAATGGTGACAACCTTGGTACAAAACCACCAGGCAATGTCGTCACCTCTCATGGAGGAGGAGATGAATTTTCCACTATCCGTCTCTTCCGATGCCAAAGGCTGGAAACCGACTAGTTCAATAGAAGACCAAGAGAAAGAGGGACAGTCAATACGCCAAGTAGGATTCCAACATCAATTAAGGATACAACAATGAGTCAAGGTAGAGGCAAACCCCCAAGACTAGGCCATCGTGAACAAAATACCTATTGTTTATCCCAAGAAAGACTACATTTTCAATATATTTGGAATGCCAAGAATGTCATTCACCCTAGAGGTAATGGCTGAGGAAGGGGTCGAGGAACGACCAAAGAAGTTTATCCTTCCAAAATTTAAACTTTATGAAAGGATCGCTGACCTTACCGACCACCTCTCGTACTTTCACCACACAATGGCCTTGTAAGGGGGGATTAACACCCTTATATGCCAATCTTTTGTCACAAGCCTTAAAGAAGAGGCTTTGACAGGGTTTCACCACCTCCTATCGAACTCAATTTCCTACTTCAATGACCTAAGTAGAAAATTTATGAATTGATTCATAACTAGTAGGAGAAAATTTGATGGGAGAAAAGTTGTTCTTATACTTGGGTGTATCAAGGGGTGTAGTAAGTTTAGGTTCAAAAGCTAATATTCTATGTTTGTAAGGCATTTCTAGAAGTAAAAACAAGGTATTTAGAGCTCAAAATATTAACACTTGCTTGGTAATTTTAGTACAGAAGCTCGGGTCCTATTTCTATGCACACCCAATAGTCATTCCAACCTCGTACCCCCTCAAAGTAGTTCTTCACAAGCCAGAGTTATTAGGAAAATTAATGAAGTGGTTGTGAGATTGGGATTATTTGACATCTCTTACACCCCCCGAACTGCCATTAAAACCAAGCCTTGGCAGATTTCAAAGCTGAATTCACAGGAATTCCAGATCCTAGCTCACGCCAACCTTGTACCTCAAAGAGACCTGTTTGGGTCCTAAACACTAATGGGTCCTTAGTAGACTAAGGTGCCGGAGTGGAGGTGATCCTTCAGTTCCCAGATGGGGTTATCATCAAAAGAACTGTTAGCCTAAGATTCAAGGCCTCCAATAATGAAATTCTAATCTGTGGGCTTAGATTAGTTAGGAATGTGGAGCTAAAAATCTCAAAATATATTCAGACTCCCTACTGATTATCAGAAAAATTTTAGGAGATTTTGCTATCAAGGATGACCGAATACAAAAGTACTCTAAGTAGTGGAGTTATTGAAGAAATCATTTGAAGAGAAAATGCAAATAGAGATTAGAACTCTAAGGATGATACCTTTGAAATTATGGCATCCCACATGTGCTTGAAAGAAGATTCTAGCATCAAAATATCTTATCAATCAAAGTTTAGCGTAGTTCAGACTATGCAGGCCATGTAAACAGTAGAAAAACCCCCACTCTGAGATGACTCATATTTTAAGATACCTAAATGATCACCTTTTTCTAGAAGATAAGAACCAATCTAGGAGAATCCATATCAGAGTAGCACGGTATTTGATTATGAATGGAAAGCTTTATAGAAGGTCCTACTCCCAACCACTCTTATTAGGCCTAGCGCCAGAAGATGCTCAGTATGTCTTGGTAGAAGTGCACAAAGGGATATGTGGAAACCACAACGAGGAAAGAACCCTAGCCCACCGAGAAATCTTCACAAGGCTACTACTGGCTCAATATGCTAAAGCCAACTAAAGAGTATGTCAAAAAGTGTGATAAATGCCAACGCTATGCATCCTATCAACATTAGCCTCAATAAGAACTAATCCCCATTATTAGCCTATAGCCTTTTGCGCAACAAGGAATGGATATAATCGGGCCACTACCCCAACACCACAGAACAAAAGATTCCTTCTAGTGGCAATTGATTACTTCACCAAATGGGCAGAGGCTGAACCTTTAGCCAAAATTACCAAGTAAAAAGTGCAAAATTTCACGTGGAAGAACATCGTGTGCTGGTTTGGTATACTAAAGGTCTTGGTTATAGACAACAAATCTCAGTTCCAGGGTAGGTAATTCACCATATTCTATATTGACTTACTCACTTCTCCTTTCTAGTCCACTCACAAGCTAATGGAGAAGTAGAAGTGTTCAACCAAACCATTTTCAAAGCACTAAAAAAAAGGCTCGAGTTCTTAAAGGGTACATAGGTAGAAGAACTCCTAGAAGTTCTATGGGCATACTGAACAATAAAATGGGTCCTAACCTCTAAAACCCCATTCTCCCTAGTATTTGGAACTAAGGTAGTAATACTAGTAGAAATCAGAATACCAACCCTGAAAATAGAGCTGTATGATCCTAAACACAACAACTATAGTCTTTCCTAGAATCTTGACTTCCTAGAGGAAGAAAAAAAAAGGAGCAAGCGTAGATCATAATGGAGGCCTATCAGTAAAAGGTGGCCAAAAGTTTAAACAAGAGTGTTAAGCCTAAAAACTTTCAGTTGAGTAACCTTGTGCTCAAAAGGGTATTCCCTGACACAAAAGAGTCCAATGTGGTGAAGCATTCTCCCAACTAAGAAGGACATACAAAGTAGTCAAAATAGTTAAACCTATAACCTATTGGTTAGAGGAATTATTTGGAAAGTCTATTGCAAAGCCTTAAAACATTAAACACTTACAAAAATATTACCAATAAATGGTTAGAGCAAGTTAATTAATCACTTTTGTGTCGGTTGTTTCCTCAAGACCTTTAAATCTCTTACAAATTTTTACAAGTGTTATAGGTCAAGAAGCCTAAATTCCTACGCCTACAAGCTCTGGATGTTATCGCCTAAAAATCTCTTCAAGAACTTTAAAACTTGAGAAAAATTTTACAAGTGTTACAGGTCGAGAGGCTTAAATCCCTACGCCTACAAGCTCTGGATGTCATTGCCTAAAAATTACTTAAGACCTTTAAACCTTGTGCAAAATTTTTTAAGTGTAAAAGGCAGGGAAGCCAAAATTCCTATGCCTACGGGCTCTGGATGTTATCGCCTAAAAATTTCTTTAAGACCTCTAAATCTTGTGCAAAGTTTTACAATGTTATAGGTTAGGAAGATTTAAGTTCCTATGCCTATGGGCTCTGGATGTTATTGCCTAAAAATTTCTTTAAGACCTCTAAATCTTGTGCAAAGTTTTACAGTGTTATAGGTTAGGAATATTTAAGTTCCTATGCCTACTGTCTTTGGATATCACTGCCAATATTTCTTCATGGCCTTTAAAACTTGTGCAAAATTTTACAAGTGTTACAGGTTGGTAGGCTAAAAGTTATGTTCAAAACTTATGTAAAATTTTACAAGTGTTATACGTTTACTGGCTCTGGATGTCATCACTAAAAAATTATCTTCTTGACTTTTAAGTTTGGCCAAGAATTTTATAAGTATTTGAGGACGAAATGGTTGGAATATCATTATTTGGTTTGTCCTCACAACCTTTTAAACTCTGTCCTTGGGATTACTATTTAAAATTTTATTAAGTATTAAGGATTGAAAATTCACAATATTATTAAGCCTATGGTGATGAAGTGCTTAGGAAGTACATAAAAGGAGGACAACTAAACACAAGCATTAAAAAAAAAAAAAAAACAAGGATATTGGGAAACAAAAAAAAGGCTGATATTTTATTAATGATAAAGTTAAGTCACAAATTAAAGGGAAAACAAAAATGCAACAAAATAAAAGCCTCTAATCCTTGGTAGGGTTTTGATTCCCAACTTTGAGGTCTACATTGATACCTTCTATGGCTACCACCTCTTCAGTAAGTGCATCCGCCACAGGACCCTGACTAGATATCCCCACCTCTAGATCTGCTTCAACCTCCTTCGCATCCAAACCAGAGATATCCACATCAAGAAAAGCCTTTGCGAGCTTCTTCAAGCAGAGTTGGTATTTGAAATTGTACAACTTTTCCTTAAGCCGCACCACATCAGCCATTTTCTCTTCTTGACCCTAAGCCTAAGCCTGAGTCACCTTCAGTCCTTTTGCTTGTTTCTCATTTCCTTTGAAGATTAGGTGTTGAAGGGCAAAAGCCTCCATTATGGCTTCTCATAGGTTCTTCTTGGAGCCTTCCACCTCAGATTTCAAACCATCACGTTCAGATTCATGAGTCATAGCCTCGGTGGCAACAGCCTTCCATTTTTTCTCTACATGTTCTGTGGTAGAATGGACAGACCCTAACAGAAGACGAGCCCCATCAAGTTCCTATTAGAGTTTATTCATATGTTCAGCAAATAAACCATCGTATGCATGGCCTACAAGTATCACCAGAAGTTAGGAAAAAAAAGAAATACAAAACTTGGAAAGTTTGAATAATTTTATAGACTGCCAGACCTTCCTTCAAAATCTGGTCGGCAATCGAACCCTTCAGTCTTCCTTGTGTTCATCCTCCATGTCTTCACCTAGGCCGACTTCAAACCACTCTCGGCAAAAGAGGTCATGCTCTGAGCAACAATGCCTCCTTTTCCCTTCCCCTTCGACTAAGCTCAAGTGACCATCTATAAGGTTTTCTCTAGTGTTTCTCGAGGAGCACCTCTTGAGGGATCAATGTGAAATCTTTTGAGGTCATTAGATTTAGTCCTTTCTAATGACTCTTCTTCAGTTTGAAATAGCTTTATCTTTATCGGAACAAGTGCTGGTGTAGTGGATGGGACAGGCAAGGGTCTTCTTCGATTGACTAGGGTGGAAGGAGGCAATGATTGACTTCTTCAAATCCATACCTATTAGCTAAATGAACCCGGCCTCGTGGAGTTTTGTCAAATTAAGAATGGTGAAGTGAAGGTGCTAAAAAGGCTGTAGTAGAAGCCTTAATTTATTCTGGTGGTTTTTTGTGAAGGCTGTACGTTATTGGATGAACTGATCTGAAATTAATACAGATAAAATGATAATTACATTAAAATAAAATTAGGTGTCAATAAAGGGAGGTTGGAAGGGCAAATCCTTATCTACAAAGCCCGGTACTCTAAGGAAAAATATTGTCGCCTTCTCTATGATAGTTAGCATTCTCTCAATCTTCTCTGATGAAGAAATACTACTTCTTCCATGTTTTGTTAGAATAAAGGACGTTAGTAAGGGGCTTGAACCTAGCATCAAAAGACATATAATACAGCCCCTCTTTGGGCTTTCTTAAGGTCTATCTCACACCTCAGTAAGTCCAAATTTACCATTACACCGTTTTTACGACCTAAAACTATACGCTATCAAACACCTCTAAATGTTAATGTTGTGGTCCATAGGATAGAGTCTAATAAAAGTAAAAAAAATTCCTTAAAGAAGGGATGGATAGAGGAACCTAAACCCGATCTCGAACCATTCGAGACACATGTATATCTCTTGGGCCTTTATGTTCCATGGTCTACCTTGGGGCCAAAATATCCTACACTAAAAGTTTTTAGGTAAATCGTACATCTTCATGATACATCCAAGCATGACAGGGGTGATGGCATCCGACTCTTCATCCCTAGGCTCATTCACCTCAGCACCCCTATTATCAAACCTCTCAACTATAGTCATTCCAAGGGGTAGAAATAGGAGCCCTGGACTCACTATGGCCTTCTAAGGATGTCATCGATAAAGGTAAAGGAAAGGGTATAAGGAAGAAACATAAAATAAAATGGTAAAGTCTGACCTAACACTGAAGATCTAGACTGGCTAAAGATACAGGTTTGGATCACTAGAGTTCGCTTTAATTAGAAACAACCCTCTTACTCTTCAAAATGTTCAATAAAGTTTGAAATGGGTTTTATTTCTCTCAATTTATAGGCCTATTAGGCATTTAATGAGCAAATGAAAAGGTGCCTATGCATTTGAGGGAGGCCAAAGGGCACTATTACTCAAGCAATCATGGCTTATTCGAGTTCTGCAATGGTGGGACATTAAAACTATGTAATGGTTGTCACCTCAAAAGTCGAAGTGGTGTATTTATTGTACCTTTGACACTTACTTCGTAACCCTAACCTCAGCTCGAGATGAATCCCACATGATTAAGATTCGGGGGGAGTAGCTGATATACTATATTTAAACATTAATATACAGAACTGTCGCATGTCTATTGTAACATCGTAGATGTTATAATCATAACCAAAAATAAAATTCATAAAATAAAAAAAGGAGATGACATCATGTGATGATGTCATACATGACATTACCAAACTTGGTGACCAAGAAAAAAAAAGATGACATAATATGATGATGTCACTAAAAATTACCTATATAAACCCACACACCAATTTGTAAGAGAAAAAAAGGTAGAGGGAGAAGGGGAGAGAGAGAGAGAGAGAGAGAGAGAGAGAGAGAGAGAGAGAGAGAGAAAGAAAGAAAGAGGAAGAAGATTTGGCAAAGAGAAATTATACGAGGTCTAGGAATTTTCTATAACTCTACTCCATAAGTAAGGTATTATATCATGTGAAATATATGTATATGTATATATATATATATATATGTGTGTGTGTGTATCTATATATAATAAACTCGAGCTTACAAAACTAATTAAAGTTTATTTCATTTAACTTTTAATGAAGGTACTAGAATGAATATATATGAAATTAATTGGATTGTATGCTTAGATCCAATTAAGGGTTTAGCATATCTGAACTCAGTATTACAGATTTTAACATGTTTAGTAGCCAAGATTTTATATATTTCAATTTGACCCCTAACTTTTAAATATTTGCAAAAAGGTCCCTAAACTTTTTCATATTTACAAAAAGGTCCTAAACTTTTTAATATTTATGAAAATGGCCCTAAACATTTTAGTACTTGCAAAAAGGTCTCTGAACTTTTCTATGATTACAAAGTTTTTCCTATATTTTGGGTAATTACAAAATTGTCACGCCCCGAATTTCTACAAACCTGAGGCGCGACTGACGAGACAGAAAATAAAATAAAATAAAGGACAATGTAAATAGATTCACTGAACATGCATCCATTCCTATCAATACATAAGATAACGTGAGGTACATCCCATGAATACACCGTTTGCATGGTCATTCGGGCTTAAGCCCTTACATCACAAAATATAAGCCTCATGGGCCAAAACACACCAAGTGCTCCATCCTATCGAGGTATCACTGGGTTTCAGGTAGCTGGGCATCCTCATCTGTAATGTATGTCCCACGAATGGGTCAGCTCAACTGCTGGTATAATGTGATACTAATGCAAGAAATAAAGCTAAGGCGTGACATGTGCAAAGTGCACATTTATCTCTAAATGCTTCTCAAACACAATGCAATGAAAATATGCATGACGCACCCATGCACTCGATGCCACACCCATGTCTCCTTTACGGGCCTTCTCCCGATGGTCCGGAGTACCAATTCCCTTTACGGGCCGCCCCCGATGGATCAGGAACCAATGCAATGGCCAATTTTGGGTTTTTCACCACAGGATCTACACCCTCATAATGCATAGCACCACGTGCTCAACTCACGCCATGTGTCCAAGGAATTCACCCTATGCCAATATGCTTCGAATGCGGCACACAATGACGTAATCTCCATAAAGCATGCTTTTAATGAAATATCACATTTGGAGTATCAATAATAATCAAAGCATCAACTTGTTTCATGTAATTGTATATCTCATGCATTCATACATCATAGTTCATGTGTCTTTCCATTACTAAACTCTAAAAGAACGCAAGTAACACATAAGCATGTGAACATCCAACTCCAAGGTATCAAGCAAATACATTCTAAATAAACACATAAGTCATTCCAATTATTCATAGAATATTCCTAACTTAACTTCATTTCTAACATTAACAAAACACCATACCTGACGGGTTAGTCACAACCCAAGTAAACTACGCTCGTAATGTAGTGGCTAGTAGTGAGAATGTGGAAGGATCAGACTGCCCTCTCCTTGCCTTTCGATACTCCTAAAACCACAAAATGTAACTCAGTTCGTTTGTCACTTGAATGATACTATTCATTAAATTTTATGTCTTTAGTTTATAAGTTTCTATTTGGTTAGATTAAGTTCCATCATTGTGTCCAAATCGTCGAAGAAAATAGGTTTGGGCCTTTGCGGAATTTAGTTTGGACGTTCGAGCTAAAAAGGGCAAAACTGTCATTTTGTACTTTTACGGGTTTCCATTTCCCGAGACCATCTCCTCTTAAATCGGACTCCACAGTTGAGTCCGAAATATTCGAGATAATAAGATTTCACTAATTGTTTATTTAAATCGGGTTTCGTTTGACCGTGTTTTGACTCAAGGGCATTTTGGTAATTTTTAAAGGTTCCACGGGTCTTTTAATTTTTTTGGGACCTCGTATCACGTCACAGACCTCACCGTTGGTCTTAGTAGGTCCAAGATAGTAAGAAAATATATATGACTTGTCGTATTTGGGTTCTGGGACATTTTGGTGTATTTAATGTAATTTAATTAATTAAATACTTTAAACATATATTATATATATTTATGTGGGGACTGTTACCACAGGTTGATAGCCGTCCCACTGGTCTGCACGCGCCCCTCCCACGCGCCCCACCGCGGTTCGAGTCGCGGCAGCCACAATTCCCACCTTTTTTTTTTTGAATTTCGTTTCTTTGTTGGGCCCAATTAGATCAGGCCCAACTTCCACTTTAATTAAAAGAGCCCCTTCCCCTTTTTAAAACAGACCAAGCCCAACCCTTTTAAATCTTTTTAAACAAACCAATCCAGTGGCCCATCAAGAACGGCCCAACTGAACCCCTGCGCCCCCCGACTATCCGGCCAAGCGCCGGTCATCTTCCCCGGCTGAATTCCGGCCATTTCGCCAGAAAACCTGCAACTACCCCTCCCATTTTCTCCTTATTTTCACGTCCAAATTTCTTTATTTTTACATCAAAATTCTCCTAGGAACCTCACGAACTCATTTAACACTGTTTTGAGCTTCAAAAGCCAAGTGGGAACTCACGGAACCCTTGTAAACCCTAGTTGGCCGCGACCTGTAAATGGGAGTTTCTCCCTTGTTTCCTGACCATTTAAAGTGATTCCAACGGGGTTGGAATCCTTGGAGGGTCTTTGTTCGGTCCTAGAGGGAATGATAAGGTTTTATTCCTGTTTTCTCAGACCCGAGCTTCGAGGTGGCCATCCATGGAGGCCCTCTCACGGTTTGACGTTCTGGGTTCGGTTCAGGCTTGGTTTTCACACCCAAGTTAAGTCTCACACATACTAGATACTACGCATGCATTCAAGAGGTTTAAACAGTATACATATACACATATATTCTAGAGAGAGAAACTAAATGGGTTTGTGATTCTTCACCTTAAAATGGCACCTCTCCTCCCTTGCTTGCTTCTAACTCATTTCTAATGAATCTGAGACGTGCTAGGGCTGTCTGCAACTCTCCTTCTCCCTTCTTCTTCTCTTTTCTTTGCTTTCTCTCTCTACACTGCTCTTTCTCTCTCTACCCGAACTCACTTCTGTTTCTCTTTTCTCTCTAACCAAAACGAATCCTCATGTATATACACTCTCACAGACCAACTCCATCCCCAGTCAAATCCCAACGGACGCCTATACACCTAAACTCACACGTCAATCCACCGCCCAGGCGGCTGTAGCCTCCCCTATCTCTCTCTCGGTTCTCCCAGTCCCTGACCTGTCCCTCTGCTCCAACCATCATCCTCTTCCACAATCAGCTTTGCATTAAATGCAAAGTTGACTTTGCTAATATAAGCATACATATATATATATATATTGTCACTTGTATCCATCCACACAACTGGCAAGCATTCTTACATATTTATACATATATATATATATATATATATATAAATATTTAAATACTCATACACACATCATACACATACATTGCATCACACATACATGCATACTTATACACATTTTAATTAATAATAATAATAATAATAACAACAAATGATAATAATAATAATAATAATAACCAACACAATAATAATAATAATAATAATAATAATAATAATAATAATAATAATAATGATAAAAACAAATAAAAAAAAATTCATGTCATTACAAAAATTATCCCAAGTTTTAATAAAATATTTTCAGAAATATCCCAATCTTTTTAAATCTAGAAAAACAAAGTATTTTTTCGACGGACAAAAATGCTATCTTAAATATTTTCAACGTTCTGGACTCAAATACGGAGTCCATTTTGGCAGAATAAATTCTGGACAAAAAAATCATTCTTAGGTTTTTTAATATTTAAACTCCAACTTTAAGGCCGAGTATACTAAATCACGTTTAAGCACTACTAAAAATGAATGACACGATTACACCCTCATGCATAACACAAAATTGAGGATTGGCTTTCATGAAACTTAATAAGCTTGGCAATGTGTATAGGACACTCAACAACGAAAAATTTGGTACTAAGTAATCAAAGTAAGTAATTCCAGATCTCTAAAGTGAAGACTTTCCATAACTGTTTTCTATACAGTAAGAATGTTATTCCTTTTATGCAAAAATATCATGTTTCGCTATGAAAATATGATTTAAAAGTATATGTACTAACTGTTTCAAAAATCCATGGATAGAAATATTTGAAAGGCTATAATTTTATATACATGCCATTATATGAAGCCTGTTGAGGCGCACATGCCAGCAATGATGAAACTCTTGGTTTTAATTTTAAATTAACGTAGTTGTTTTCTTTATAATTAGTATCGTGATTAACCATGATAGACATTTTACTTCAGTTGTCTCACTTTAGTCCACCTTTTCCAAAGAGTGAGATCTATATTGTGAAAGATGGACTAAAGTGGGACAATTGAGGTGGAACATCTATCTTTACTCGTATAATGTATATGTTTTTTTGGGTATTTTTATTTTTATATTTTGTGTTTTTTATGAACAAAAAAAACAATGGGAAATTTGATGGAAAACGGATAATTTGTTTTTCGGATTTTGTTTTAATGAATTCAGATTTTTGAAAATAAAAAAAAAAAATCTTTTAATTGTTACTTAAAAACAAACTGCTTTAGGATTATTTTTTCCCTTAAAAAAAGTTTTTAGAGATCGTCCTAGCTAACGTTTTTTCAATTATGTTTTCACCTTTTAATTCTAAAAAATAAAAAAGTAAATAAAAAAAGTATTTAAAAAGGTATCCACAGGAGCCCTAAATTTCATTGATATCCTGCACGGCTACTGTTCCTTTTAACCCCACCAATTTTGGAATCGAAGTGATCAACCTTCTAAGCCTTTCTTTTCCTATTAGCAAAAAAATTTAAAAAGAAAATAATAAAAAGGACTTTCTTCACCACATTTTTGACTGCCTTTAATGATTTTGACCGTTAGTTAATACCTTTTCTGGTATTTACCAGTATTTTTTTTAAAACTTTTGGGTTTTAGGCTTGTTACCGTTACGGTAGCAGACAAACCCATTGTTGAATCCCAGAAAACCACGCTTCCCAAGCAAAGGCACAAAAGCCTTTTCCAACGGCTAGTTCCTTCCTCTTCTTGTCTATGCTCAGCTATATATACACACCTCTGCCTCAGTATCAAAACACATATTTTCTGTCTCTAAAGATAATCAGTAAATATTGAAGAAGTCGAGTCTTAAGCTCAAGCATTGTCCATGGGCGCTTTCTCTTCAAGAGCTCTATCTTCTTTGGCGGTTCTCTTATTTCTTCTCTTCAGCTTCTCAGAAGCTAGAGACTACTTGGTTGGAGGCAAAACAGACTCATGGAAGATCCCTTCCTCCGAATCCGATTCTCTCAATAAATGGGCAGAAAGTTCTCGCTTCCTCATTGGCGATTCTCTCGGTATAACTCATATATATGAATCCTCTCTTTTCTCTTGTATATATGTTTATCTCTGTTATGTATATAGATACTCTTATCTCTCTCTCTCTCTCTCTATTTATCTACCTCTCTCTCTCTCTCTCTCTCTAACGTGCCCTTGTTAACGTTTTGCACTACCAGTGTGGAAGTATGACAATAACAAAGACTCGGTATTGCAAGTGAGCAAGAGAGATTATGTGACCTGCAACACTTCAAGCCCCATTGAAGAGTACAAGGATGGGAACACCAAGGTAAAGCTTGATCAATCCGGACCGTACTATTTCATCAGTGGAGCTAAGGGACACTGCGAGAATGGCCAGAAAATAATAGTGGTGGTCATGTCTGCAAGACATGGTATGTTTGCCAGTATTTCTCCTGCACCTTCTCCAGTGGAGTTCGATGGTCCGGCCATTGCCCCGACAAGTGATGCTACGAGCATACAGGGAACTTTGATGGTGGCAATGGGAGTGTTGGTCGGCTTTGTTTTGATGTGAGGGTGCTTGCGTGATTGAGAACTGATTGATTCTTTGATTTTTTTTTTGATTTGTATGAACCTAATTTCTTGGGAAATTATTTGATTTTCTATGTATGAGGGGTTTGTCATTACATATCACTGAGATATAGTAAGACTGAATACATTCATTTAATATTATTTTTAAAAATAAAGTGCCAAAAATTCATCCAGTCAGAAAGTTCATTTACCAACAGCTTGGGGATTCAAAAATTCACTTTCTTAACAATTCGATATCCTTATCAGAGAGGGGACGGAAAAGGTCAAAAATACAACCAAAAAAAAAAGGAATGGACAAACATGGAAAATCGACATTTCCTCATTGTTCAAGGAAAACACGAGCAAAATGACAGGATGAATATCTTTCTCATCCACTCCTTGCCTTCAAAAAAAAAAAAGAAAAAAGAACAAGAAATCATCTCCTTGTCACCCCAGAAAACCAAATGCAAAATTGAAGCTCCATCTCTCCCATTTATCAACGTGTTTTTTACTTCAACCCTTCACCAAGGCCCTGTGGCATTCCTATGCTCTGGGCCAGATTACTCATTCTCTCCTTCATGGCCTGTCAAAATCAGAAACCCAATCAACAGTCAAGACACTCCAATAATGCGGGAAAGAAGAATGGGAGAAATTTGGCTTGATCATAATAATAATAAACCTGGACACTCTTCTGGTGTGCATCCATGTATGCCTCAGTTACCAAAAGGGAAAGTTTCTGCACAAAAATATATATCAAGGCTTATTCTTGGTGGAAAGTAAGAACAGTAAATGCAGAGAAAGTAATGGAAGACAACACCGTCCAGTCCTTGGTCTAAATTTAGATTGGACATATACGGTTATAGGAGTGAGAATACAATGACTAATCTTTGTATTATGAAATCCTGCTACACGATACAGTTTTAAGATCAATTATTTGCTTATAACTTAGTACCATACTGTTGAAATTGTTATTACTAGCTACTAATCTGAAAAATGCCATATAAAAAAATTACAAATAATTCATTGGAAAAAAGGAATTTTTAAGAAATCACTATGTCCTGGTACCATTAGGCTGTATGGGCCAGCCAACGTTAAGTTAAGATCTTAAGATTCACAATATGATCTCATATAATTTAATATTGATACCCCACGACAAAGAATTCCAATTTCTAGTGAAAGTATCTAACAATAATTTCTTGCATACAAGTGAACCTTTTTTTCGGTTAACAAAGAAGCTAGGCCATCTATAATCGCAAATCAAAATTCTCTTTCCAAGCAGCAAACCTTTCCAGTATGAGGATCAAATTAACTAGTATGTGTACAGAAGAAGAAGAGAAAAAAAAAAATTACAAAATTATTACTGATTGACAAGGAAGATCGTTTAATTTAATCTGTTAAAAGACTGGAAATTGAGTGTGCAAGATCATATCTTCAATGTCGAAGTTCATAATAAGGTATCATGCAAGCTTCCAATTAAAATGCAAGTGCAGCCATAACAAATAGTAACTATACCCTGTTTTTATAAGCAAGGAGACCTACTGCAACCACCATAAGAATATCGAATAACTTGTATTAAGTCTATAAATAAAGGTACAGTATTCTAAGCTTGTGTGACAAATCACATCTAACTGATATATGATTCAGAAACCAGTGAATAATGCACTTGGTCAAAAAATAAAAGTAAACGAATATTGAATAGTGAAAAAAATTTAAAAGACATGACATAATTTTATAATATATAATATGCCTCAACCCCACTAGGAATTAGAGAACAATCCACTTTTGAACCTGAACATACTTTATGGCAAGGATCCGATTTGTAGAAGTTATTGCTTGAGACTAGTAAAAACAATTTAAATATACTTTTTTTTTGACAAGTCAAAACAATTCAAGTTAACTTGTAAGGGTACCAGGTGGGAGGATAATGAAATCACTGACTCAAATTGAGAAAAGGACTCGTAGATCCCTCATGTAAAAGAAAGCATGAATCCCAAAGTCACAAACTGAATTGTGGTCCTTAAATTAAGGGCAGCCAACATGTTTGCAAATATTCCTTAGCATGGACAACATGAGGACAAGAAAAATAGATACGATACAGGCAGTTACAGAATCGGTAGAATGCAACATGAAAGAATTGCAACACAAGTCTGATGAAAAATTGCAATGAAGAACCAAAATCAGATGTAGAAATCTTGCTCACTTACTTCAGGTCCTAACTCCATTGCAGCCTCAGTTATCTCAGTGCGCACAGGCTGCTGGTTACCAGAAAGTGTTACCTACAGAAAATCCAAATGACATATTAAAAAGAAGCTTTTGGTGAACTTCAGAGTAAGAGCCTGCACTACTGCTGAGAAAATGTGTGAAAAAAAAAATTTTATTAATAATTACAACAGAGGACTCCTTGTACTGCACAACATGTGACAGGGAGTTTGGATGTCCCATTGAAATAATATATTTACAATTCAACAGGATTTGAAAGAATTTAGTGGAATTGTCATTGACAGACAAAAGTGTAGTCAGTGAAAAAAGTTAAAGAGTTGTCATCTAAAACGATGCATTAAAGTAGCAAAAGATGTCATTTCTTAAAATTCTAAGAAGGATCCAAAGATTCTAGACAAAACAGTGAAATGAACTTGTTTCAATATATATATATATATATATATATATATATATATATAATAACCAGGTATTTGATCATTTCCTAAGCTAGTGGGTTTTTTTTCCCCAGAGAGGGGTGTAGAAGGAAGCCAAGTAAAAAATCGTAGTTGTCCCACATCGGCATCTTCTTAAAAGTTAGAAGCATTTATAAACTTCATTCCATCCTTGCTTGTTAAATATATCTAGTATGTCGAGCTCGGGTTGTGTCGGGCTTTGAATATCATTGTCCAAGCCCAGCCCGAAATCAACTCGGGCTTATGTTTTGCTGCCCAGGCCTGTCCCGAGATTAAAAAATTGCTGCCCAAGCCCAAAATAATTGGCACGCCCGAGTTGCACCCCTAATATAAACACAAACAAAATAGGTTGCTCAAAATTCCATGCAAAATTAGTAAAATACAATAAATGATTTCATGTGCCCACACAATTTTATATCATGTATCAAAACTATAACAAAGAAAAGAAAAAGAAAATTTTGATTTATCAAATTTGAAAGATTCACAAACAAATGAACATAGGTTGACAAGGACTGAATGTAGTTTTATAGATCAATCAATGTCGACTGAAACAATTCCAGTGCCAAACTCATATATTGGTTGCGTGGATACAACTATGATCAGTTTAGCTTCTAAATAATGACAAAGAAAAAAGGGTAAAATCATACCTTTATTAGCTCGCCTTCACAGTAACCATCAAACTCTGCTCTGAACAACAGGAAAAAAAAAAAGCAAAACATAAATAAAATGACAGATTATTACATTAATAATTGAAATCAAAACGTAAAATGAAAATAAAAATGGAACTTTTCAGTAACACGTACACAGCAAGTTCTTTCTGCACACGTACTGCCTCAACTTGAACTACCATCTGGGCCTTCTTTACAGTCTCGTACAGATTTTGCATGTTACCCAATATTCCGGCCTATATTCAAGTTGCATGACAGTACGATCATTGCCAGCAAGTAAACATGAAAATTTAACAGTCAAATTTATGTACACATAAAAAGGATCAATGTAAAAGGTGGCAGGTCTAGATTTGTGTCTGGGATAATCTTTGGTGGAAGAGCGCACACTAAGAAATTATTTCCCTTGTCTAGTCAAGATTTCTCATCTTCATGGGCTTCAATCTTTGAGTTTGTTGTTTGAAAAAATTATTTAATTTTGTCAGACTTTCAGTTTCTTTAAAAATCTTAATGATTGGGAATCATGGAGTTCCTTCACCTTCTCCCTTCTTGAAAATTTCGTATCTTTCTTTCGCTAACCTAGATGAAGGTTAATGCCATCAAACAGAAAAATAAACCATCAAACAAAATCATCCTTCAATTAGAAAAGGCTCTTGCAACCAGCCTTCCACACATTCCAATTTCTCGTGAAATCACATCGGTGTATTATCACAGATGAATGATTCCTTATGAAGTTCAAAAAAAAAAAAATTTGAAAAAGCAAGTGGTCTATCTCCATATCCAATCAGGACAAGAAACAGTAAGTATATTTTTGCATCCATGATATAATATTTAGTTTATCGACCATAATGTTTTCCAAGATCTTGAATATAGAAAGCTGAATACCATTGTATGCCATAAACATAGTCACCAAAAGCAATAATTACCTATCCAAATGAGTTGGACCATTTTTGCTCCAAACACTAAATTTAACAAAACCAATAAAGTTTCTTCATATTTCATCCCTTAGTTTTCCTTTTAAGAGAGGAATAATAGAAAAGGACAACAGTAAAGCAGGCTCTGGTAGCAGAACACTTGAGGAGACCGGGTGATGGGGTGATTTGGAATTTCTTTTTCATTGGCCACCTTAAGATTGGGAAGTGAGTAAGTAAGATTGTTGCTTTTGAAGCAATGATATATGATTACGCCTAGGATGAGGATAAGGAAGATGTTTTGCGGTGGAAAAGTTTGAAGGGTAATTTTGAAGTCATATTGTATAATGAAGAATTCTGGGGTGGAGATAATTTGGGTTTCCCGTGGAGGACTATTTGGAGCACAAAAGCTCCACCTAAAGTTGCCTTTTCTGGGTGGACAGTAGCTTTGGGAACTTGACTATCAACAATCTGTTGAAGAGAAGACGAATTTGGTAAACTAGTGTTGCGTATGTTAAAAGGATGGTCCATCAATTAGTCATCTTTTACTACATGTGGCAAGAGTGTGAACTCCTTGGTATTTTTGGAACTGCTTGGATAATGCCTGGATCAGCTTAGGGAGGTCGTGGCTAGCTAGAGAGGCTATAGAGTGAAGAGGAGAGCCAGAGGTTCTTGGCATGTGGCTCCACCACATGGTTTTAAATAACAGCCATTACGTATTGTTTTTTTTATGGAGTGTATGGAACGAGAGGAATAAGTGGGCCTTTAGAAGAGTGGAATCTCCAATATGAACTTTGAAGTAAACTTTTTGAGTTCCTTATTTTTTTATTGCTTTTGATATATTCTTACCAACAAGCTCTAGCTTGATTGGTACCTCCTCTGCCTCCCCATATGAGAGGTGGAGGATTCAAGTCACCTCAAGTGACAATGTGTATGTGATTTACCTATAAAAAAAAAAATTACTGTTGATATAATCTTTTTTTTTATATAATTATTACTGTTGACATTCTTTTGTAGAGTTTCTTGAACAGTCGAAAGTATAGTTTTTGTACAAATATATGTATATTTCGTATATACATGGGGTGCACCTCCCATTCTGATGCTGTTTTAATGAAACTTTACACATCAAAAAAGGACAATTTTCTTTGACATCCCATTAGGTTTGGGCATATTACACACAGCTAGCTACCACTTGTTTGGCAAATAAGTAGGTTCCTCCCCGGAGATTTTGTTCCATTAAACTCCCGGGATGGTGTAAGGGTAATAAATAATTTGATTAATAAAAGAAATTGAAAAGTCAACCAACATACAGAGGAAGCAAAACTCCTTGTAAACTAACTCCTTCTCAACCTCCATTTGTCTAACTTATCTTAGTTTCCCTGCATTCTTCTATCTTCTCATACACTCTAAAATTCCTCCTACCTGTAAAACCCTAATCAACCAAATATTCAGATTATACAATCCTTACACAAAGTGGAGCACATAATCAGCAAGAGAGAGAGAGAGAAGACAAGCTTTAATAAGGGAGTAGGCGGATGGTCCAGAAGGTAGGTTATCTTATCTATGAAATAAAAGCTAGGATTTATTTATTTGTTGATTTTTGTTGCATGCATGATGAAATATTATATGATTTAAGAAAAAAAAAGGTTTCCATTCAGGAATTTGGGTCTGGGGGTTTAGATTTTTTGTTGTTAAAAATTAGAGCTAGTGCTATTTAGTTGCATAAAAATAGAGATTTAGTTGTATGTGTAAGCGAGCAGAAAATTCTACCAACCATCTCCTTCATTGTATGGTTGCTAGTGATATTTGGTCTTTACTTTTTACTATTTTTGGGGCATTTTGGATCATGCCCAATTCGGTGAGGAACCTTTTGGGGAGTTGGGGGAAGCTTGCCCTTCTAGTAAGGTTAAGCAATTTTGGAAAGCAGCTCTTCTTTGTGTAAGTATTTGATGGAAACGTAATCAAAATACTTTTGAGAAGGTGGAGCTACCTGTTCAAAAGATTAAGAAGAGAGTTTTGGACACTTTATTTTTGGGTGTCAATTTCCTATTTCCTTGTATACATTTGTCGATTGTTTGGGCAAGTTGAATTGTAAAGATAAGACCTGGTAGGTCTTCATGATGCATATACATGGTTCAGTACTTTAAAAGCAAAAGCATAAGGCAAGGCGTACTACTCCCCATGCGGCGAGGCATAAGCCTTGAAGCGTTGAGACGTAAGCTTTTCAAGTTTTAGATTTTTCATTAAAATTAATTTTTCGATAGGTAAATCACACACTTTATTCCTTAAGGAGACTTGAACCCCCAACCTCACTTATGCGGAGGTGAAGGAGGTATCAACTAAGCTAGAGCTTGTTGATAACTTTATATTAAAAATAATATAAAAACTATTTGAGAATAGTTTACATAAGTGAAAAAATAACAAATAAATTTAAGCAAAAGATAAATGACAGTTTTAAATTTTACTACGCAATAAAAGGCAGTAGACCACTACAACTTAAAGTATGAGTTGTGAATTTTTAAAAAGACAAAAAATGCTAACTATATTAGAAATGGAGGGGTACAAATAAGAAAAAAAGAAAGAAAAGAAGATGTTCAAAATAAAGGTAGGGGTGAGTACCAAAGAAAAAAAAGAAGAAAAAGCATTGAAAAATAATAAAATAATATATACAAATATATTAATATAAAAGAAAAGAAAACTTTTTTTCTTTTTTGGTAATTTGTGTATATAAAAACCAAAGAAAACAGCAGCCTAGGACAGACACCCAAGGTCAGCCGAAACAAACAGGAAGCCACAAGGAACCAAGAAAGCTACAACAAGCAAAACTTCCACTCCCTGCAAATGGTTATATCAGTGCTAGAAAGGAGGTTTTTCTTACGGAGGAGAATTTTGGTGCGAACAACCAGGGCAATGTCTCTAAGAATGAACTTAGGGTGCCTTTGTTTACCTCTAAAAATCCTATGATTCCTCTCTTGCCAGATGAAGTACACAAAAGCTGTGAGAGGCCATTTCCGAGTCAGAGAGGATAAATCATTCCCTTTGACATTGTCAACATACCACTCCTTAAAAAGGGACCAGTTTGTAGGGAAAGTATTCCCCAGACAGCAGCTTAGAATGGCTTCCCAAACACACAAAGAGTAGGGGCATTTGAAGAATAAATGATTCTCATCTTCATTTTCAAGTTTGCATAATCTGCAAGTGGATTGGTTGATAACACCCCACTGCAAGAGCTTGTCCATTGTAGGTAATCTATCCAACCAGAGCAACCAGATGATGAACGCATGTCTAGGGACATGGTGTTTGAACCATACGACATTGTGCCAGCTAGTTTTGGGGAGCTTTCCTCTACTGTGATGCCAAGCTGAGAACACAGAGTATATACCATCGGAAAAAACATACGCTTTCCATGAGGCTCACTTTATTTTTTGGGCCCAGGAGCTTTTCTTTGTGCCTCTCCTTTGAGGCGCACATTGGGACTTGCCTTGAAAACGCTATTTAAAACACTAAATGGGCTATGACCTCTTTGGCGCTTTTGTCTCTAACGCTACTTATTTATCAAAAAAATAAATAAATAAAAGTTTATCTTTTCCGTTGCTACAGTTAGAGCTTTTGCTACTTTGGTCTATAGTTGTTAAAAATTAGCAGTTTCCATGTAATTTTGCTGATTTTATTCTGTAATTTTTTTATAAATGATTTTATTTTGTAATTACTAGTAGATAGATGAGGAACATTAGGGCTTTTGCTGTTTTGCTGATTTAATTGCTGATTTGATCTAATTTACTGATTTATTGTTAAAAATTGAAATTTATTATATTCCTGAAATTACTGTGTAGGTTGATAATTTGGAATTGCATAGGTTTGATTTATTCTCTGAGATTTGTGAAATTTTATTCTGTGCGAGAAAATGGTTGTGTTTGATATTGCTGTACACTATTTGGGGGATAAATATGAAGTTCGGAACATTGATGTACCCACTGATAAATATGTTGAGTGATTGTTGGATGGTTGCATCAAGTGATCTACATTAGGTTTTCCTTTGAACAACTATTTTTAAAAACAATGTCGATGATGCAGATGTGGGGAATATGTATGAAATGTACAAGGATATGACGAAGATTCATGTCCATCTTAGATTGTTGAACATGGGTTCCCTAGTGACAAAGTCATCATTGCTTGTTCCAATCCCTAGTCTGCACCTCCTCCTAGGTCCCACCAAAACCATTTTCCTTTGAACCACCTAGGTCTCGACATCCATCTGGGTCCCCACTAGAACCGCCTAGGTCTTGACTCTTCACATGTTGATGTTGATGACTTGGACATAGATGAAAAGGAATAGTTTAAATGGACCAATAATGATACGAAAGATGCTAAATTCTCGGCAAAATCACACTTCGATTCATCCACAGTAGATTTGAATTGCTTTTCACAATGTAGTGGCCATGATAGTGATAACGCATTGTCTGATTGTTCATCAAACGATGATGAATATGTTAAAAGGGGCAAGTGATAAGTCTGAAGAAGAAAGTCTAGCAGCTAGGCTTGTTGATTAGATGACGGGTAAGCACAAACACATTGGTCCTAGTAGGAAGATTTACTCAGAAAAGGGTATGGTGTTTGACACCGTGAACTATTTCAAAGAGTTATTAAGGGATTTCACAATTCATGAAGATTCAACACTTGAAAGGTTAAAGAATAAAAAGAGGAGAGTTACATAAGTGTGCTGACACCAACTGTCCTTGAGGGTTTATGCATCACCTACACTAAATATGGCACATATAAGATCAAATGCTATATTCGTGAGCACACTTGTCCAAAGAAAATAAAAAATAATAAAGCCACATCAACGTGGCATGCTAACAAGTTTGAAGGTCAATTTAAGTGCAATCCATAAATGGATATTAAACAATTAAGCGAGGAGTTATGGTTTAAGTATAGGGTGTTGTAAGACTAAGTTCTACATAACAAGAAGGAAGGCACAATAAAAGATTGGCACTGATCATTCAGAATCGTATGATAAGTTGCCTGAAGTGTTTCAAAAGAGAAATCTTGGTGTGTTGGTGAAAATATCATATGATAGAATGCACATCAGTCAAAATCTTTGTTTTAAGAGGTTCTTTCTTAGTATTCTTACATTAAGGGATGAGTTTCTTGATAGTTGCAAACCTTTTATTGGTCTAGATGGGGACCATATAGGAGAATGCTACTATTAGCTGCACGTTGGATGCAAACTCTGGGTTATTTCCACTTGCTTTAATGATAGCTAATTATTTTCAATACTTTCTAAATTCATTTATTGGTGAGAGAGAGGGTATGCTCATTTCTTTCATGTCAGATAGGCAAAAAAGGGGGTTCTTGATGGCATTGTTTAAACCATTCCCTATTCCAATAATAGGCATTGTGCGAGGCAATTATATAACATTCTCAAGGCAATTTACCCTGGGTTGAAGCTAAGGGATATCTTTTTGGTCTGCTTTAAAGTCTACAAATCAGTAACAATTCAATGAAATTATAACAAATCAAAGAGACCAATAGGGATGCCTTGAGGATTTGCATTTACATTTGTACAAACAAGCAATACTCTTGTGGATTTGCACTTATAGCACTTTGATCCATGAACCTCTCCATTGCATGCAAAAAAAAAGAAAGAAAGAAAGACGCAGAGAGAGAGAGAGGAAGAGGAGGAGGAGGAAGAAGAAGAACATTTCATACTCACATATGTAGTACATTTTCAAAAATCCTCATTGTTACTTATCTTGAAGGTCTGCATTTTTTGTTTCTAAACTTAATTATTCCTCCATCAACTTCATTGTTATTTGAACTGAAGGAAGCCATTTTTTGGGGTCATTAAGAGGGGTGGGAAAAAGAGAGAGATGTTAAGGGAGATGGGGTGAAGGAGAGAGGGAGACAGATGTTGTGGTAAAGAGAGACGGAGAGAATAGACAGAACACCCTGGCTAATTTGTAGATAGAGAAAGATTGACTCTTTTTATAATTGTTACAAGGTGACCGGTTGGCTTTACCAACAATCACTTTGAAACAATATCAATGGGCAATTATGTGAACTAAGTAATTAACACAACATTTTAAGGGTATAATTGATAGATTGTTGCTTTTTCTAATCAGTACAAAGGTAAATATGATATTTATACAAAGTTAACAGGTCAAAGGCCACTTTCTAACATTTACACAAAAAACCCACCGACCTATCTCAAATATGCCTCTCCCTCTAGCCTCCACATGCTTACATCCCACCAAGCACCAACTCTCCCATCACACACCTTTTCTCCATGAAGTCCACTTGCCATATCCTTCCTTGTCACCTCCTCTATTTGTCACCATCCATGGTGACTTCCTTTCTCAATCACCACAAAAAATGGGCTTGCCTCTATCCATAAAAGAACAGTGAAGCTCCACATCCCTATCTTGACCATGACTGATGCCAAAGGAAGCTCCCCAATGCACTTACCCTCACCCTCACCCTCACCCGCTGAATCTAAGCTCTTGTCACCGTCTCTTCTTCTACTCCGACAAATCCTTTGCACGTCCCCCATCCCAACTTTCTGAACATCTCGACATCCCACAAATGCACCAGTAGCCCAAGGAATTGTGGTCTAGTCCCTTCCTTGTAGCACCCTCCTATAGGTGCCCAACAATCCAAGAAGATCGGAAGGCCCTCAAATGTCCATTCTTGTCCCTCTTAAGACTCTCGCGGCCTCCTATTGAAAAAGAAACTCAAATAGGAAGGCACCGCTTATGTCACAAACTGGCACCCCAACCATTGGGGTTCTGTTTCCGATCAACCCATCCATGAACTTTTGATGGGAATCACTCTATGGAATTCCACACCTACTACAGCCTAAGAAGCACGGATACGGACGCGGGACACGGATACGACGCGACACGGACACGTAGACACAGTTATTTCTCAAAAAAGTAGGACACGGACACGTTAGGGACACGTTGAATATATATAAATTTTTATATTTTTTATATGACCGTATAATAAAAACCTAATCTTATTTCAATTAAACTTGGTATAAAAACACAAAAATTTAAAAGATATTATTAAGATATTAGAATAACAAAGTTATTAAATAAAAATTAAATAATTTCTTCATCTAATCATCAACATCCATGATTCAAGTGTCCGGACACGTGTCCGGGAAGTGTCCGAGAGTGTCGGTGTCCGACACGTGTCCGACACGGACACGTGAGCCAAAATAGAGTGTCCGTGCTTCTTAGACTACAGCCATAGGCGCAACAGCGCAAGAAGACTGGACCCGAGAATTAATTACAAATTCTATCATATTTTTGAGTTTCCATAATTATAGGGATTTTATTTTATTTCAAACTTTCCATAATTTTAGGGATTTTATTTATAGGGTTTCTTTGTGGTACTTTCATGCTGCACCAACTTTCCCCCCTCATCGGCACCAGCAAGCCCGTCACCAAACAACGCCTTAAAAATTTCATCCTTTCCTCCCCTTGCTCACAATCCACCCCAACACGTCTTCTCCCCTAATCATCTTACTGACTACATTCAAAGGTATCTCCGGCCAGCCATCTCTTTGTGAGACTTCCGGGTAGCTTTTCCCCCGCCCACCTCCCACTTTAATCTCCAAACCCCCCATCTCCCTAAAGCCCCTCACCATCTCCATCTACTCCCCAATGGGCCAATGAACCAAGCCATGTTGTGCCAGCCCATTTAATATCGTGATGTGCCTAAGTCCCAAAAAAAACCCAGCCTAGAACAACGGCCCATGGGCACAACACGTGGTAGGCCCGGGCCTGCCTAGGCCTGCCCATTTCCATTTTTTTTCCCATTTCTTTTAATTTACACTTAAATTTTAAACAACTAGTGTCGAATCAATTAATGTATATATGTACAAGTAAAATATAATGTAAACAATTAATGTATATAATTACTAAATAATGTATACCATAATTTAATTATGTATTACTTATTATATATACAATTAATGTATATAATTAAATGATTAATTTATATTACTTAATGTACATATGCTAATACTTATTAAATGAGAATTCTTTGATTAATGTATACTTGTATACTTTAAATGTATACAATTAATCTATCTATGTTAATGTATATATTATTATAATATAATTGAATTATGTATATAATTAATGGGCCATGCCTATCCGTGCCTACTGTGCTGTGCCTGATAGGCCAAATGTGTGAACCGTGTTGTGCCTCCCTCAAGTGTGTCAGGCCCGTCAGCCTATTTTACACCTCTATCCCCCCCTCCCCCTCCCCCAACTACTTTTGGAACTAAAATACATTGAACCTCTAGCCCCGTTGAACCTTGACATACACAAAACTCCCCTCCCAATTACATTTTTGGACAACCTTCCACAACCTTCCACCCCTGTTTCTTAGTCTGATGAAGCCTCTTTGCCTTGAAACTATTTCGTCGCTAATCAATTCTACATCATCTTGCCCTAGCTCAATCTTTCAAACCCTACCATGATCCCTCTCAGCCAGTTGCAGAGGTGCTCCTACCCTCAATCCTCTATTGCAAATCTCAAACAATGTCCCTAAAGTGATCGTCATCGTTGAGAACTAAGTTACCAAACATCTCCAATCGTCATCGCCGGAGTCTTCCTCTTCCATTGTTTTCACAATAATAAAGCAAATCATCCAATATTGAATCATATTGACAACTCCAAGCTGTACAGGAGCTTTCCAGCACCATGGACAAACCAATACCTAACACCATGGACTAATTATATGAAAGTTAATGTTCATACAGAAAAATTAAGAACTTTTAGTCTTATATGAAACTGGAAAGAAGAAGACGACCTCCATAATGTCATACAGGAAAGCCATAAAGAAGAAGAAAATAGTTAATAGTGAATTAAAGTATTCTAATTCTACATTTGATCAATTCAATTAATGATGAGTGCTTATCTAGAAAGTGAAATTTATTTATAGGTATTCAAAGAATGATGATCTCACAATTTCAGCGTCAACAAGGGGTTATATATCCAATGCAAAATTCAGCAAATAAAAACCTTAACTAAAAGGGAGAATGAACTGGACCTTTGAGGACGCATCATCACTCTTGTCACTGCTTTCCTTTTTCCCTCCAAATAGACCGTGTACACAGAGAGATCTTCGGGTCTTAACAATCTTACTACCAGTCCATGATAAAATTGGAGGACCTGAATTTGTTTATGGGTTTAGTTTACCCAAAAAGCAAAGAGGAAGTTATGTTATATCTCACATCAAAGATCATTCAACAAAACCTACAAGCAAAATTGTTACCTATAAATATTTCATATGAAAGTGTTTTAGGAGGAAAAAGACATGCAATAATTTTATCTCATAAGATTTTGAAATTTGAACTAGTAAGAGTTAAAAGAAGAAGAGGACCAAGAGCCCTTCATGAATGGGAACAAAAGAAGAAACTAAAACGCAAAGAAAATCAAAGCCAAGAAGGACACAGATGTACAATGAACTACTCAAGTTAGTAGCTCCATGCTGAACTAAGAAGTATTCTTCCTCGTTCGCTGATTTGTAAGTTCAAGAGACAGTAAAGATCATGTCAATAGACGCATGCAACCCACCCATCAACAATAAGATGCCACCGTTCTTATCTAAATCCCCACCAGCAAGGCCAAGATTCTCACCGTTAATAGCATTCCCCCTTGATAACACACAAAAATAAGATGAAGCTTCTATCATCTTAAAATCACATGAGATGCTTACAGCTTAATTGACTTAGATTACAAAAGGAACAACCATCTAACTTGTATTTAACTAAGCTCAATAAAAGAGGCTTCTGAGAAGGAAAACTACAACTAAATAGGGAGATCTCCAATAACCAAATGGACACTTAATAAGGAAAGAAAAAGAGGAACCTCTGGAACTTGTACAAACAGAAGCCCAGGAAGAAGTATGACATGCACTCTTTTCACAACTAACTTTAAAAAACCACAAGAGTCTTGTACTTTCTGTTTTTACCTCAAGTAACTACCTAACTACCTGGAACAGGGAACATTAATAAAAACTGTTTCCTCTGGCACAGTTTTTATGCATCCAGGACCAAATGTCAATATTTACACCACATATATATATATATATATATGTATATGTATGTGTGTGTGTGTATTGTATAAGATAGAATTTCTTAATAAAGAAAATGTGACATCTCTTATGAAGCGTGTGAAATTTAAAGAGTACTTTTCAGCAGGAATTGGAGATGCTTCGACTAATTTGGCCCTAATGCTAGCCCCAATCTGTAGGCCTTCACAACAAATCAACGCTTGAAAGAGGATTTTGGAGTACATCAAGAAAAATGTACATCCAAATGTAAACATCCACTTGTCCAGGAACCTGTCTTGATACTAGTCCACAAAAAAAAAAATTGAGTTGCACTTTTTTTGAAGTATTTTTTTTTTTGATAAGTAATGATTATATAAAAAGCCCGAGAAAGGCAAAAGGGAAAAATCCAAGAAGAATTACATCGGCCTTAAAGACCCTAGAAAGTCAACAAAAGAAGAAACGTTTACAGGAAAAGCCTCTTTGGCCCAAAAGAATAATAAGCACAAAAAGGTATCTTTTAGATGGGGAATAGGAAGCTCCCGATCTTCAAAGACACGAACGTTTCTTTCTTTCCGAAGACACCACATCAGGCAGGTGGGAGCTAATCTCCAAATTCTCTTAGTTTCTGTTGGAAGGATACACCCTTCCCAAGCTAACAATAGGGCTTTGACAGTCTCTGGCATGACCCATGTGAATCCAAACAGGGAAAGAACAAGGTTCCAGAAGCTCCAGGAGACATGACAGTGCATGAGCACGTGATCCACTCTTTCTTCGTTGTTCTTACAAAAATAGCATCTACTAGTCAGGAAACCTCTCTTCATCATGTTTTCCGCGGTTAAAATGGCCTTCCAAGAAGCTTCCCAAGCGAAGAAGGAGGCTTTGGGAGGGGCTTTTGAAAGCCAAATGAGCTTCCAAGGAAGAGGGGTACTTTCAGAATCAAACAAACTCTTGTAAAAAGAGCGCACAGAAAAAGAAGGCTTATCTGGAATCCATATCCTCTGGTCTTCCCTTCCTTCCACTATCCGGAAATTGTTGATGTGACTAAGAAATGAACCCACCTCCTCCAGCTCCCAATCAAAGAAATCTCTTCTAAAGAAGGAGACCAAACAGGCAGATTCTCCGTGCTCACCACATAATCGCTAACCCATGCCGACTTGTTGGTAGCCAAACTGTATAGCCTAGGGAACTTCATCTTCAGAGGCATAACCCCGCTCCACACATCATCCCAAAATTTCACCCGATCCCTCTTTCCTATAACAAACTTACATCTTTCCTTAAAAGGATTCCACTCCCTTCTGATGTAGCCCCATAGCCCACAACCCAACAGCCCCTCAACACTACCCGAACTCCATCCTCCACTATCACTCCCATATTTAGATATAATGATCTCCTTCCAAAGATACTTATCACTATCACCAAACTTCCATAACCATTTTCCTAAGAAAGCTTTATTGAAAGTTCTTCAGTCCTTCACCCCTAAGCCTCCTAGAGACTGAGGCTTCTTTATTTTGTCCCACGCCACAAGATGAATTTTCCTGCAATCTCCCTCATGACCTTAAAGAAAGTCCCTTTGGATCTTTTCTAATCTTCTGCTCGCTGTCTTCGGAATCGGAAAGAGGGACATGAAATAAGTGGGAAGATTGGCCAAAGAGCTTTTAATAAGAGTGAGCCTACCTCCTTTAGATAGTAGTTGGCCTTTCCAGCCTGAAAGCTTGCTCTGAAACCTCTCAACCACCGTATCCCAAACCCCAGTGGAACGCGCACTAGCTCCCAACAGAAGACCTAAGTAAGATGTAGGAAAGCATCCCACTTTACAGCCCAAAGTGCTGGCCAGAAGATCCAGCCCCCGAATCGCCCCAACTGGATAAATGCAGCTCTTAGCCAGATTGATCCTTAGACCTGACACAGCTTCGAAACACACAAGAATGCAACGAATAAAGCGAAGCTGACGTACTGTGGGATCACAAAAGATAATGGTATCGTCAGCAAATAAAAGGTGGGAGATGACCACTCTATCACCCCTTCTAGCCCCCCCCCCTGAAAGCCTTTGATAAGGCCAACCTCCTCAGCCCAACACATGAAGCTACTCAAAGCCTCCATTAACACTGAGGTTTACCAATGGAAAAGAGAAAAGATACTTCCACTAATGTTATAAAAATTACCATTCAGGAAAACAAAAGATTGTGAAATTAACAGCAGGCCCCAACTTCATATGCTCATAGTTCACCAAAACGATTCAAGTCATATCCATATATTAGAATCCAACAATGGTTGAAACTAATTCATAAAAGAATATCCAAAAGAAATGACAGAGAGAAAAAGCGAGAGAGACCACGGGTAGAAATAACACCAGGTGTGTGTTGTGTATGCGCGCACACATGAAATACAGACTATCCATGTAAGAACGCTAAAGAAGGGGAGCAAAAAAAACAATGTAGATGAGAGCGAGAAAGAGCTTACAGAAAGAGAATGAAGAGTTCTTGTAGTCGATTTGTCGGTGGCAGTTGGAAAATTGGGCAGTTAGGGCACTAGACGATGCCGCCATTGATACGATAACAAAAGCTGTGTGCGAGACTTTAGAGACGGAAAGGAAGAGGCGGTGACTTTCGGCTCAGAGATAGAGATAAGAGAGTGGTTTGGACTTCGGAAGATGAAAAATTTACGCAGGACCGTGTTCGAACGCGCTGAAATTAAAAAGGGCTACACCTTTATTCAGTGGGGACTCGACGTGATATAATTGAAATTTTAATAATGAGAAAATTTGCTAGACGAATGGGTTTGAATTTTTAGTTGATAATAATTTTGGAGTGATTCATAAATTTTCTCAATAATGTATTTTTTTTACTCCACCACACAAGATAAAGAAGTTCAATTCAATAAATACATATGTACAAGTTGTATTTAGAAGTGAAAAAAAAAAATTATTAAGAAAATTTATTATAATATTGTTCTAATTTTTCTATAGTAATTGGGAAAATGTCATTGTACTGTCTTAAAAAAAATTGGTAATTAAACTAAAATTAATAATTACATGTTAAATTGTCATTTGTTATTGGCTAATGTGCTTAGTTTAATAAACTTCATATGTTAGAAAACTTTGGATATCAAAAATAATGTTGAGAATTTTGAGTGTTTGGTAAATTTAACCTATGTTAACAAAGATCATGTGTTTAATGGGAATTGAGGCTTGAATTATAAATAAATAATTTGATGTTGTATTTTTTTTAGTATGAAGGCTTTTTCTCTCGAATTGTTTGTCAGGAACTTGAGATCAGAGATATGGTTACCGGGAAGGCACCGGTAGTAACTGCTCTGATGATAAAGTTTGTAGAGAAACAAAGACATTATAATTCAGGAGAAAAATTGAACATGAATTGAAAACGTACCTTATAACCTTATTTATAGGTAGTAGATATCCTAAATTGAGTAGGATTAAGAGCCATAAAAGTAAGGGATTTTAGGATCTATGTAGATAGTAGTTTCCATATTGAATTTTGTTTCCTTTTTCTGAGATTAGTAGCCTATGGAGGGCGACAACCAATTCAGAACCACTTACCTTTAAAGTCTTTGTCTTTGGTCTGTTGAATGAACTAACCACCTCATGATATGTATACCGAAGAACTCCTTACGTGTCATTGTTCAGACAGCTACAACCAAATTATGGTATGTCATAATCTGAATATCATTATATTTAAATAAAATATAAGTGACGGTATATAAAGGATTGAAATTGTAATAAATATATGTATCTTAAGGTTTTGGGAGAAAACTATTATTTGATGAACATATTTTTACCTCTTAATTTGTTAACCGAATTAAGGGTGGGGGAATTTACAATATATATGTGATGGGAGATAAATTGTTCAAATTTGTTGACTAAATCCATAGATCCTAGTAAACCATAAGGGGGACAAATAGAATAGTTATTTCCACAAGCTTCTTTCATAACAGACCACTCAAATGGTTGACCAAGCCGACAGAATTCAAAATATGAGAATGTTAACCACTTCTAAATTAATGTCCCATGATAGGAGGTGGAACAATCGGACGCTACTCCCATATTTAAATTCAATAACTATTTAAACAATTATTTACAATAAAGACAGTGGATGCCCCTATTCTATCCCATATTAAATTCTCCGACAATGAGGATGATTTTTTCACAATAGGCAAGGTATGATGATATATTTTGATTCATTACTATTTACCTAATCACTCTGAATCATGATAACTAATCATCGAAAAGGATATGACCAACACCTCACTGGTTTCCTTAGTGACTCTTTCTATTTTGTAGGGATCTCAATCTGGATGTACAACTAATAATTGACACATTTGTGGGAACAATATTGATCATATCACAATGAAAGATTGTATAGAAAAGTAGAGATTCATAGATGTTAGACTTAACTTTAAGTGATGCAAAAACACAAGATGCTCAAAGTTCACATATTTTAGAAATAGTGGATACTAAAAATAGTGTTACGTATAGTTGGCCTTGAAAACCTACATTTGTGTGATCCCAGTTATATAAAGCTATAAAAACCCTTTGAAAAAGGACAAGCCAGATCATGAATCAAGCCCTAATCACAATTTTACAAAAACCATCTAAAGAAAGACAAGTAAGATCACAAATCAAATCTTGACGATGAAATCTCTAAAAGGGGGATCAAAACAGTCAAAAGAATGGTCCAATCCTAAAAAAAAGTGAAAAGAAACTATAAAGACCCTCTAAAAAAGGGCATGCCAGATCACGAATCAAGCCTTAATGACAATTCTACAAAGACCCTCTGAAGAAAGACAACCCAGTTATGAGTTAGGCCTTAACGACAATTATACAAAAACACACTGAATAAGGGCAAACCAAATTAAGAATTAGGCCTTGATATTGAAATCCCTCAAAGAGAAATTAAAGCGGTCAAGAGAATTGTTAGAAATATAAGAGAATGGGAGGAAGAGAATTGTATCCTCTATATGATATAATGATATTATGAACTCTACAATATGGGTCTCTTTATATAGGAGAGTTGAGAGATAACAAGGAAACTGTGAAAAAGGAAATGGGAATATGCTATAGTATAGTCAACTCTATGACATAACATAGTCAACTCTATTAACCCTAACCCTAATGTACTATATACATGAGAATATATATGTACACGGTTAACACTCCTCTCTCAAACTCAAGGTGGAAGAGTAGAGACCATCTTGAGTTTGTTGAGTAAGTCATGAAAACAGCCCAGGGAGTGAGGTTTGGTGAATATATCAGCAAGTTGAGTAGCGAAAGAGACGAATATGAGACTAAGTGTGCCTTAAAGTAAATGATGGTGAATGAAGTGACAGTCCAGTTCAATGTGTTTAGTACGCTTATGGAAAACATCATTGTGAGTAATTTGGATAACAATACAATTGTCACAATGAAGAGCAGTAGTAGAAGAATAGGGAACACCCAGATCCTTAAGTAACCAACGTAGCCATAATAATTCAAAAGTAGTATCAACAAGAGTGCGATATTCAACATCAATAATAAACCGAGCAACAGCAGTCTACTTTTTACTACGCTATGAGATGAGAGAATTGCCTAAAATAAAGCAATAACCAGTAATAAAGCAATGATCGATAGGATCACCAGCCCAATCAGCATTAGAATAGGCATGAAGCTCAAGAGAAGAATGAGCAGAAAAGTGAAGACTATGGAACAAGATGCCTTTAACATAGTGGAGAATATAGAGAACCACAACAAAATGAGAAGAACGGGGAGCAAACATAAACTGACTAACCATATGCACAACATAAGTGATATCAGGGTGAGTAATAGTAAGATAAACCAAACTCCCAACAAGTTGGCGATATAGGGTAGCATCCTGAAGGGGTATACCCTTCAATGGTGTGAGTCGGAGATTAGGCTCCACAGAAATCGATGTAGTCTTGTTGTCAATGATCCTAACATGAGATAGTAGGTTAGAGGCATACTTGGCTTGAGAAGGATAGTAGCCATTTGAGGCAAAAGAGACTTCGAGGCCCAAAAAATAGCTGAATAAGCCAAGATCTTTCATCTTAAAGTGATGACTAAGAAATTTCTTAAGAGCAAAGATGTTTGAGCGATCATCACCGGTTATAATCATATCATTAACATAAAGTAGAAGAAGTACAATACCTCATTCAGTCTTACAAATGAACAGTGTAGAGTCATGTGGGCTAGAGATAAAACCAGATTGACTAATAGTAGAACTGAACTTTGCAAACCAAGTTCGGGGTGCTTGTTTGAGACTATATAAAGCACGCTGAAGCTTACAAACATGTTGAGAGGAGTGGGAAGACCAGGAAGGGGTTGAATGTAGACTTCCTCTTGCAAATCACCATTCAGAAAGGCATTTTGACATCCATCTGAAAGAGACCCCATTTGCAAATAGCAACAATAGCAAGGAGGTTGCGGACAGTGGTGAGTCGAGTAATAGAAGCAAATGTTTCCTCGTAATCAATGCCATACTCTTGTGTAAAACCTTTGGCCACAAGACAAGCTTTATAGCGCTCGATGGAGCCATTATAACACGTCTTGATCTTGTAAACCCATTTACACCCCACAACTGTTTTACTAGAAGGAAGATCAATCAAGTCCCAAATATGAGTCTTTGTCAGAGCTTGAAGTTCTTCAGTCATTGCTTATTGCCAAAGAGGGTTAGCTTAGCCTCATGATAAGAACGAGGCTCGGGTAATGAAACAATAGCTAAAAAATAATGAAAATCTGGAAGATAAGCAGGAGGTGCCTTTACCCTAGTGGACTGACGAAGAGGAGGGGTAGAAGATAGAGGCTCATGTGTGTCAAGAAAAGGCAATGCCTCAAGTTTATCTGTGCAAGGACTCATGGGAGGGGCAAAGCTAGAGGAAGAGGCCGTGGAGTCATGAGTCGAAAGTTTACCAGATTCACCTGTAGATGAGTCACTAGGAAATAACTCAACAGAAGGGTTAGTAAAAAATAGAGCAGATGGCGTAGAAATATGAAAGGAAGATAATGAGGAAAACATTGAGTGTTCCCAGAAAACAACATGACAAGATATGCGGAGCCATTTGAAGAGAGGATCCCAACAGCGATAACCCTTATGTTCATTGCCATAGCCGAGAAAACAACATAAATGGGCACAAGGCTTTAACTTGATGCGTTATGGGGTTGAAGTAAAACAAAACAAGCACGCCCAAAAACTTTGAAAAGATAATAACTAAGAAGAAAACCATAGAGATGCTTGTATGGAGACTAATGATGAGTAATATGAGAAGGTACCCAATTAATTGTGTAAACTACAGTAAGGGCAGCTTCCCCTAAAAAATACTTAGGACAAGAGGATGAAATAAACATGGCTCGAACATAGTCTAGCACATGTCTATGCTTGTGTTCAGCACATCTATTTTGTTGGGAGGTTCCGAGGCATGATTGCTGAATCAAAGTGCTATGTTGTTGCAAAAGTTGAGTGATAGTGTTTTCTTTATACTCCATGGCATTATCAGTGCGAAAAACTTTGATGATTTTGGAAAATTGAGTTTTGACCAAGTAGCAAAAGTAATGTAAATTTGGGGTAATTCTGATTTAGTACGCATAAGATATAACCAGGAGAATTTGAAATAATCAACAAAGAAACAAAATATCTAGAACCACCCATCATGGGAGCGGGTGTGGGCCCCTAAACATCAGAATGAATCAAGTCAAAAGATGCCAATGAAATAGACTCATTGTTATTAAAAGGTAAAGTTGGTTGTTTAGCGAGTTAACAAGAAACACAATTAAATGACTCATTGCTAAATGACCTAAATGGCCACTAGAAATTAAAGGTTTTAGTCAACTGGCAAAAACATGTCCTAGTCGTGAATGCCATAAGACAAAGGAGTTGATAAGGTGGAAGCAGCAGATAGAGAGAAGTAAATTTAACCAATTGTCCCATTCTATGGCCTAACCCAAGGATCTATCCCATCCGTAGATCCTGTACATAATAACTAGTAAAAGAAAAATGCAAGTCAAAACTGAGTTCACATAATTGACCAACCAAAAAAAATTAAGAGTAAGATTAAGAATAAGATAGGGATGAGGACGGGATAATGTTGGGGTGGAAATATGTCCACTATGACTAACAGTCATGTGTGAACTATCAGTAGTGTGTATAGTAGGAGCATGAAAATATGGGGTTATAGATGATAAAAGTGTAGAATTAGAGGTAATATGATTGCAACATGCAGAATAAAAAAACCAATAAGAATTACCTAGAACAACAAACATAGCAAAAAATTGTCTAGATTTAGAGAGAACTTGTTTGACTATAGCTTCAATGTCACTTACAAAAATAGGGGGTTCTTCATTTACAATAGTAGTGACAGCAGATCATGGAGTGAACTTGGAAGAGGTATTCGGTTTATATGAGTTGCTTTTGAAATAATCCGGTCTTGGAGGCTTGGTGGGGTAGTTCTCAATAAAGTGGCCAAATGTATGACAATATTGACATTCCACAGAAGGTTATGAAATAGAAGATCGGTTTGGGCAATGGTCTGCAATATGTCCTTTCTGTTGACAGTTCTTATAAGTAATGGTAGGGCATTCTAAAAGAAGATGACCACTTTTGCGGCAAAAGTTACACAAGAGTTTCTTGTTAGAGGAAGTCTCATTGCACAAAGGAGTTGCAAGAACAACATCAAAGTATTGAGTTTTTAATGTGCCCAACTATGTTGCTTCAAAAATAAGTTTAGAGATCTCACTGTCAAGTGTTGGTAGGGGACGTCGATAAAGCAGTGAAGCTCGAATTGTCTCAAAGTCATTGGTGAGTGCCATGAGGAACTAAATAAGACACATGTGATTACGATAAGTAGAAAATCTCACTACATCAATATTACTTTCCCGTTCTAGCTCAGAGAGGGCCAATTGACCCCAAACATAGTGCATACAAGAAAGAAACTTGCTGATGGATTGACTAGGTTCTTGATTTAAGGAATTGAGTGTGTTTACCAATTGATACCGATGAGCAAGGTAAATAGTGGTGTATCATTAGGCCAGTAAATCCCAGACTTCTTTTGCTATTTCAAAATGGCCAAATTCTAGATGAATGGATGATACCAACATATTACAAAACCAAGTGATAATCTGATGGTTCTTGCCATCCCATTGATTAAGAAGCTCAGAAAATTTTGCTGCTTCTTTATTATCTAGTTTAGTTGAAGTTGTGGCGTCTCTAGTAATAATATGCCATATCATCCGTCCTTTTAGAAAGCTATGCATAGCTTGTGCCCATAGGTTATAGTTGGTCTCATCCAATATGGTGGATATAAGATGGGAAACCTCAGATTTATCCATTATTATCAAGAAATATTATTGAATTTATGAGAAAAGTAGATACTCGAGATAGTATTTTGAAAAACGGACGTCAAAAACAAAACTAGAACATCGAAAATAGTAGGGAACGGTATGAACCGGTCAAGAACGGATCAAAAAGGGGTTGAACCAGCTAAAAAAGAGGTTCTGGACTAAACTAGTTCAATTGGACCGACCAAGGGTTGCCCTAGCTGACTAGATATGACACGTTAGTAGAATTTGCTTGCATGGTGCTGAGGTGGACACTGGCGTGGAATGCTAACGTGGCAGAAATGGGACCAACAGATGGCATGATGCTTACATGGACTGAGGATGTGAACTGCTGATGTGGCATTGTTGACATGGCAGAGGTGGGATCGACTGTTGACGTGGACTAATGACATGGCACTTTAGGGTTGACTTAGCAGTTTGCTGACGTGGAAAATGTGGGACCAACTATTGATATGGCACTAATGTGGACTGGTGATGTGGCACTTTAGGGCTGACGTGGTAGTATCGCAACAGCCTTGGCACGTAGAGGCCCGTGCGATGGTCTTCTAGTGTGTGGAAGGCGCGTGAAGAATGTTACTTGCATGCCAGATTTTCTAGGGGCATGTCAGGGAACGTCGGGGCTCCGATGAGGTCCCGGTTTTCTTTGTTCAACTTGACTTTTGATAGAGATTAGTTTACTACCTTTCGAGGATGAAGATATTGGGTTTCAGTAGTGGCAGCTTGTTGGTGATGGCTATATAAGGAATTGAATAGTTGGCTATATAGGCATTAGGGGTTGCTTTGGGTTTTCTATAGTTTAGACTCCTACCACTATAAGAATTGAGTGACTTAAACAGTCACTATAGAGAAGATTGGAGATGGGGACATGGCTCTGATACCATGTTAAAAATATAGGAGAAGAGGAGGAAGAGAATCGTATCCTCTGTATAATATAATGATATTATGAACTATATAATATGTCTCCTTATATAAGAGAGCTGAGAGATAATACAAGGAAACTATGAAAAATGAAATGGGAATATGCCATAGTATAGTCAACTCTATGCCATAGCATAGTCAACTTTATTAGCCATAACCCTAATATACTATATACATGAGAATATATATGTACACGGCTAACAAGAATGAAATATATTTATTTATAGGTAGGTTAGGTATTTTAAATATATAAGGAATATTTAATATACTATATACATGAGAATATATATGTACACGGCTAACAAGAATGAAATATATTTATTTATAGGTAGGTTAGGTATTTTAAATATATAAGGAATATTTAAGTACTATAGCTAGGGTAGGGTAAGTTTAAATCTTTCTTTACGACCGCTTGCCAATCCAATTATTGAGTATTTTTGAAAATTATTTACAAAATATTTTTGGAAAGCAGTTCTTTTTTTAAAAAAAAAAAATTAAAGTAGTTTTTTATATTTTACAAAATTTGAATTTAAAAATAAAAACAATCTAAAAATATATGTATATTCAAAACTCTTATTATTTTTATTTTTGAAAACTCAAAATACAAAATATAAAAATGAGAATGTATCCAAACATGCCTAACATTTGATTTTGGATTCTTAGAATTTAAGAGTAAATTTGTCACTCTATAATAAGTTTATTTAAAATTCAGACAATATTTTATTTTTTTAATTGTTAACTATTTATGAGTTATCAAAAATATTTTAAAAATAAATTATTGTAACCTTTTTTTTTTACAATAATGAGGAGGAAAAACTTAACTACAAATAGTGAGTATCGAACTCACGGCAATTGTGTAAAGAGTGAACACTCGTACCATTCAGATAGAACTTTCATTTAGAAATAAATTATTGCAATCTTAAAGTAGTTAAACTGGTTGGTTATTAAAGAACCCATCAATAAAATTCCCTAAGCACGTGTGATGAAGTTTGATTAGTACACATTTTGATTGAGATCTTCACTCATGCTATTGGTTCGATTTTATTTGGGTAAATTACATTAACCTCTTTTGAGATTTCTAATAATTGTAACTAGCACCCCTATTGTTTATGAAATTACCTTGCACTCTTTAACTTTTTAATGTTAGTAACAACCCACTCCCTGTTGTCAAGAGCCGTTACTGAAATGGATGAATTATGCTAATGTCACCTTTTAAATTTGTTAAAATCCCCATTTTACCCTTATTAATTTCAACTGCAATTATATCGTCAAAAATTTATATTTGTGTAAATGGGGTTGACAAAGGCAGGAAGCAAAAAGCTTCCTCCAGTGCTTACCACCAACTTCCATGTCTACAAATTCCAACTCAAGGTCTTTTTAAAGTTTTTTACTCTCTCTCTCTCTCTCTCTCTCTCTCTCTCAGTTTACCTATCTCTCTCATTCGTCTTCTGTCATGCCTCGAATTTTCATAAACCCGGGGAGTGAGTGAGATGAAATAAGAAAAATAAATGAAAGGCCATTAAGATGGATTTAGTTAATTATACGTTTATTTCCCTAAAATTAGAAATGAAGACTTGCTATTTGACTTAACCAAAATGGTCTCCTAATGTCACTCAAACATCCCTCTAAATTAATTTTCAAAATAGTTTAAGTCATGTTCAAAAATGGCTTCCAAAACAGCCCCAAAACATCTCTAAAAATGTCTTGGAATAATGGCCCAAATGGGCCCCAAATGCCCTAAGACATGGGCTAAGAATAGGTCAAAAGGTCTACCAAAATTAGTCTAAGAAAGTGGCTAAACATAGCCCATGATAGTGGCCAAACATAGCTCAATAGGGTGGCCAAACATGGCCCAAAAAGGTGACCAAACATGGCCCAAGGATTGGCCTAACATGGCCCAATAGGGTGCCCAAACATGGCTCAAAAAGGTGGTCAAACATGACTCAAAAGGGTGGCCAAAGGTGAGTGTTAGGAGAGGTGTCAAGCGATAGGCACAGGGGGCTGGGCAGCAGGGCGTGTGTATGGGCGCAGGCACGTGCATGGGCGCACATGGCGCTCGCAATCGTAGGGGGTGGCTGCAAGCAGGCATGGGCGTGGGCGTGGGCGTGCGCGTGCGCAGGTGAGTGGCAGGCTGGGCGGTTGGGCAGGGTGCTGGTTTGGGTTGTTTCCTACAGAATCACTGTAGCAATAGTGTATTTACTACAGTTGAGTTTCTCTGTCTAGTAGCCAATTTTATCTATTTTTTAAATTCTACATGGCTCAAGGATTGGCCTAACATGGCCCAATAGGGGGCCCAAACATGGCCTAAAAGGGTGCCCAAACATGACTCAAAAAGGTGGTCAAACATGGCTCAAAAGGGTGGCCAAAGGTGAGTGTCAGGAGAGGTGTCGGGTGCTAGGCACAGGGGGCTGGGCAGCAGGGCGTGCGTATGGGCGCAGGCACGTGCATGGGTGCACATGGCGGGCGTAATCGTAGGGGGTGGCTGCAGGCAGGCGTAGGCGTGCGCAGGTGAGTGGTAGGCTGGGTGGTTGGGCAGGGTGTTGGTCTGGCTTGTTTCCTGCAGAATCACTGTAGCAACAGTGTATTTACTACAATTGAGTTTCTCTGTCTAGTAGCCAATTTTATCTATTTTTTAAATTTTTTTTAAAGTTTTGCAAGCTATTTTTTTTTCCCAATTTTAGCCTATTTCTTCAAGGTTTTTAACCCCCCATTTTTGGCACTTTTTCCACCTATATTTAGGGTGTTTCACACACCTAACAAATCTTTTAATTTCACAAAATTTCAACATAGTTCCCTTTGTTTTTCTAAGTCTTTTCCCACCTAATATTCATAATACTTCATACAAATAAGGATTTATACATTCCATCCTCACTTGATGGCCACAATTTCATAGAAATTAAACATACATCATTTAAATATATAATCCACCATACGTACTCATATACTTGAAATTTAAATGTTACAAACTTTATGTTCATTACAAATATAAGGTCTTGCCCATTGTTTTCATAATATAGAAAAGTTCTACAAGTTTATTTCATATGGCTTAGGGCTTATGCCCTTATATAACTCAAAAATTTTGCCCTAAGGCCAAATATCCTTCGTGGTCCATTTCTCCTCCACTCTGCAAGACTTCATCAAGTCTCAAGTACCGGGAGCCTCATATGAAATATGATATCCCACGAGGGATCAACACAACCATTAGTATGACACAATGTTAATGCAATGAACAAAGTTAAGGCCTGGCATGTGCAAGTGTACATTTATAATCTATATGCCTTCCAATTCATCAATATAATGCAATGGCAATATGCGTGACACACCCATGCAAACTCTGTGCCACACTCATGTCTCGTTTCACGGATCATTCTTGTTGGGTCAATCGATTACCAATACTCGTTTCACGGATTGCTCCCGTTGGGTCAATCGAGTACCAACACTCGTTCACGGATCGCTCCTGTTGGATTAGCTGGGCACCAATGCAATGGCCAATTTTGGGTTTTTCACCACATGATCTACACCCTTATAATGCATAGCACCAAGTGCACAACCCACACTATGTTTTCAAAGAATCACTATATGCCAATATGCCTTGATTTTTCTATATAATTTCTACAGAGGCATTTTATCAAATACATGGCATACACCTTAAATCATGCATCATCCATAAAGTAAATTATAACTTTCAAATCACACAACTTCTTTCACATGAACATATGCTAAATACAATCAATTTAATCACATGCTCAAGTTACATGTTCACTATATTACCAATTCTCAAAGAATACATAATTACACAAAGCATTAATGCATTAAACAACCATATCTTCCAAAACACAAGGTCTATTCACATGAACATAAGCCACAATGTAATGAATCAAATATATCTTCAAGCTACATGTTCATCATTTTAACAAATTCTCAAAGAATTCAAAGAACACACAAGTATACAAATTACCAATTCTAGGTTTTTCAAAGCAACTATATCCTAAGTGACATTTTAACAATAAGCAAACATATAAATCACTCAATTAATATATAAAACACTCCTAAACTTAACCCTATTCTTTACTTAGCAAGATATCATACCTAAAAGAGTTTTTCTCAACCTTAGGGAGTTGTGTATGCTCTGCAGCCGAACCAATCAGTGAGAATTTAGCCCTTAACGCGGGGAACAACTTCCTAGAAGGAAACCTTGTGAGAATCCTAGCCTAGAGATGTGTTTTGGTGACTTGAAACTTGGAAAACCTTAGGTTTTCTCACCTTTTCTCTCCATGAACGAGCTGCAGCTCCTTTCTCAGATCAATTCTGTGATTTTATCTCTAAGGGGCTGTATTTATAGTAAAGGGGCAAAGGGGCAAAAAGACCCTTTGCCCTTAATGAATTCGGGATACCGTTACACTACAACCCATTTTGAAACGCCTCAATTCGAAATTTTGCTTCAACCAAAGTTCTTAAAATTATTTTAAATAAAAATTTTCCAAAAAATGTATTTTCGCTTGTTGGCGGTTTGAGCTGGACCAACCCGGGATACCCTTTTGGTTAAAATTTTCAAATTGTCTTCGATTAAGCTCACATTCTCACAAGAGGTGTATTTTAACATTTTAAGCATGTTTCTCTTCTATGGCATACTCAAATTATGCTCCTAAACATAACTTATGCCTAAATGATGCATGTATAGCGCCCTACCGGCAAATAGTGCATGAACAGTGCCCTATCGGCAAAAATGAAAAATTTATCCCTGATTTTTCAAATCTTTACATCTTCCCTCCCAAATCACAACCAACCTCTCTTTCTTCTTCCTTCATGGCCAAATTAATTCTCTTCCTTTCTCGTTCGTTGGGAGATTCATCAAAAAAATGCTTTGCAAATTTAATTTTTGCCACAAAACAGATCACAAATACCACTATGTATCAAATTATATTTCTACTTCGATAAAAATTTGTAATAATAATACATACACACACAAACACACACACACACATACATACATATATATATATATATATATATAATATGAGTGAGCAATATATGCATATATAATCTAACCTATTAAGCAAACTAGTGAGTGAGTTTAAAAAAGGCAAAAATGGAATGGATAATGGAAGTTTAGGAAGTTCGTTTTCTTGCTCTTCCTTTAGGATTCTGAGTTCAACATTTTTAATCCTCTATTGTATCCTTAGCATGCGAACCTCCTCCATGTGCAAAAAAAATTATTTCAATGACTTCGAATATTATCTTGAATTTCTTGCAACTCTATTTGGGCAAAATTCTGAACTGTTTCATGTCTTCAATGATAAAAAAAAGCTAGCCCCATTTTTATCAATAGAATCAAAATTAATTGAAGGTGCAAATGAAGAAGCATCTAACTCTAATGCCATGGATCGCAATCTCTGATTTGATTTGAGCTTCCTTGTAAGAAATATGACCAACCACCAGTTTGTTGGGGAAGAATAGTGTAACAAAAAATTTCATGAAACTTGAACCATTAATTACGATCTGGTAGTTTAATCATGTAAGATCCAAGCTATTGATTGATTGTGTAAGATCGAAATGACCAAAGGGAGAAAAATATAGGAATGAGATACCTACAATGGTTTGCCGTTGGTGATCGACCACCACTCCTATACCTATCCTGTCACTGATGATCGGTGTCGATGTCGGCGTCGGCATTGGTGTCATCGTTATTGTCGGCGTCATCGTCATCATCGGCGTTGGTAGTGTAATAAACCCAGTTAGCCCCCTATCCCTCTCTCTATTTCTCTGTGTTGAAGAAAGAGGGAATAATATATTAATGGTTTTTTTTCACTTTTTAATATATTTACAAATAAATAATTATCAAGTTAATTTGGTCTTTTTAGCTACTCCGTTAACTCCGTTAGTCCAAGTGAAACCTCAAGAGGTGTAGTGTAATTTTATCAATAAGAGAGATGCTATCTGCAATTGTTAGAAATCTCATGAGAAGACAGTATAATTTACCCATTTTATTTTAGTTATGCTAAAAAAATTGGTAGTATCTCAATCATATCTATGGGAGGAAGGATAATTGGTCATATTTAGCATTTCATTTGTGCTAAAAATTAATTTGATTTGACATATGTTTTTTTTATTCAATTTTTTTGTTATCTGTTGAAAAGATGTTGATAGGGTGAAATAAATTGTTACACTCACTCTGGTTATATAAATGTAAGCTCTTGCATCCCATCAATCTCCATGTAATCAGCTTTTTTCCTAGGTGAAATAAATGGTTATACTGGTTACAAGCATGCTCAAGACTACATATGACAAACTAATTAAAGCAGTTGAGTTTTTGATCCAACCCACATTTTTTTTTTAAATAAAAGATTCCCAATCCCATGTTCTTTATGATCAGGGGCAGAGTCAGGATTGTTTACAAGAGGGGGGAGGGGCAGTCTATTAAATAATATTTTAATTTTTAAATTTCATAACATTATACAAAAAGAAAAAAAGATTACAATGAAAAAAACTAATCAAAAATTTATAAGCAAATATGAAGTGAAATTCTTTATATTCTAACATTGCCATAAGCTCAAAAAGAGTTTACAGAAGCATATCTTGTCAACCTAGACATAAATGTATACAAAAGAACAAAAATAAATTCATAAATTTCATATCAAAGTGGTACTTGACGATGTTTTAAAGAGTAGAAATCATATACTATCACACATGTACTAAAATTTTCATCAATTTCTTTCTCAATGTAGACAACCAAAGAACTTGCAAGAAAGTCATCATCCATTTTATTACGAAGTCTTGTTTTAACAATCTTTATGGTCGCAAATTCTTATTCTGTAGTAGCAGTTGAAACTGGAAGAGTCAGCACAAGGCGAAATCAATCTATCAACCAAATGGAAAATCTTTGATTTTCCTGTTTATACCAATCTTTGACATAATTCAGAAATTGAAGACAAATTCTATAATTTGGGATGATGAGGCACATAAAGCTCATAATGTTGCAATTGGAACCTCAAATGAATCTTTTTTTGCTTTGTAAAATCTTAAGGATAAAATTTCTCAATAAGACTATAAGCATCATCGACTTTGAAGGATTTATATGATTCCTTAGGATCCAAAGTTGAGCTAAGAATAAGAAGTTCTATTGTTTGCTCATTAAACCTATTGTTTAGCTCTTGCAATTAAGATTCTATTACCGCTATAAATATGTCAACCTGATAAGGATGCTCAAATATAATGTGGTCTCGTTGATGATGAGAATGACCTCAACTTGCTGTGTATCGAGCATTCATGTCAGGGATTTCAATGTCATATCGTTCACAGAATAATTTCACATTCTCAAGAAGAGTGGCCCAACCATCTTCTCTTAACTTTTGAATGAGTACTTTTGTAGTTGTGACTAAATGTATAGTATTTGAAATGTCTTGAGTTTGTTGCTGCAAAGCTTGACAAAGAAAATTAGTTATCCTTAGGATTTCTCTCATTAAATACATGATAAAACAAACTAAAAGGATGTCATAACATCATATGTTGCATCAGCATCTCCACGTTGAGAATAAGTTGATCCTTTATTGATGATGTTTTTAAGAATTGTGCAAGTATCCCCAAACATCCTTATCAAGCTACAAACAGAATTAAAATGAGAGCCCCATCGTGTATCTCTAGCTTTTTGCAAAGTACCAATTGGATTTGCCTCTTTTCTGGTTTCAATTTCATCAATAACAATCATATGTGCATTTTCAGCCACTTGAGCAGCTTCTTGTACATCTTAATGTTTACAAGACGCACCAACGTTATTGACAATGTAATTTAACTTTTAAAGAATTGTTGAACAAAAATTACTTCTCCTTATGCTGCAATTAATGATAGTTGTAATCGATGAGCCATGCAAGTATATAATATGCATAGGGGTAATCATTAAGAAATAAGGTTTGTAAACCATTCCACTCACCACGCATATTACTAGCACCATCTTACCCTTTCCTGTGAATATTTTGTACATTGAGATTGTAGTAAGAAAGGACAACAAATATCCCCTTCTTGAGAGTCAAGGCATAGGTATCTTTAACATGCACAAGGTCAAAAAAGCATTCTCTTACAAAACCTTCTTTGTCAACGAACCTTAAAACAAGAGACATTTACTCTCTTTTGGATTCATCTCGAGCTTCATCCACAATTATACAAAATTTGGACTCACCCACTTCTTCACGAATTGCATTTCGCACCTTACTTGATAAGATGTATAAAATCTCTTTTTGAATTTGATGTGAAGTATATTTGGCATTTTTTGGAGCATTTCCACAACAACCTCAGCTACGTTCTCATTATACATTGCCAAATTCTTTATCAATTTAAAAAAATTACCCCAATATTTTGAATCAAGGCATTCGTCATGACCTCTAAAAGCATATGCTTGAATTGTTAGCCACCAAATGTTGTCTATTGAAGTCTTCAATTGCAGCCGATTATTCATTATTTGTTTCGAAACTTCCCTATCCATCACCTTATCAATATGCTGAGACTGGTTCATCAGAACACTACCACACTTAACATCATTATTGTGAGGTGAACATGGATCTTTGCTCACATGCCCAAGAAAAACAAAATTCATGACACCATGGACTTTCTTCCATATTTTAAATCCTTCAACAATAAATGTTGTAGACCCTGGATGTCCCGTTGGCTTACTAAAAAGATAACACAATAGACAATATCCATCATCCTTTAAAGGAGAATATTTTAGCCAATGAAACATCTTAAACCAAGATGATTGAAATCGTCGAGGATGACTTTCAGATCTTGAAAGTGGATACTCAAATAGAATAAATTGATATGGACCTGCCTTCAGATAAGCCTACCTAATTTCACCATGTTGATTAACTGGATAATCCTATATTTGGGCACGTAACCCAGGATCACATTCTAAAGTTGAAGTATCTACTTGAGATTCAATTCTCAGAATATTAGAAGGACGATGCTTAGAAACTGAAGTTTGAAGATTAGATGTTGAAGAAGGCGTATTAGAATTTGAATCAGCACTCTTTTTCATAAAGAATGCATCAATTATTTTTGGCTTGCGCATGTTATGTAACCTAAAATTTCAGATAACATGAAAAATTATTTATCAATTAATTTCAATCTCTTGTAAATTCTAGTATATTAGTAAAAAATTATGTCCCAAAATATTATAAATCAAGCATATTTGTGCAACTAATTATAACATATGAGAATATTAAACTACAAACCAAAATCAAATAAATAAATCAAGCATACTTCAAAGTTCAGTGCAATAATGGTTTACCTTGTGGAAAAAGTACTTGCTCCTCTCCAGCTTTTGTTCAAAAGAGTTGTGATTGTGAAGTAAAGTCCACAAATGTAGCTTAAAGACATGTTCCACACAATAAAAAGAAGAAGAAGAAAAAAGAGTCTATTAAGAAACTTAATCTCAAATTCATATGTGTTTGATTTTTTTTTTTTATTTTTTTAATGAATTCAAAAATTTTAAAATGCAAAAAGAAAAGAAAAACTAATTTCATTAATTCCTAAAAATAGTTGATTTCAAAAAATAAAAATAAAAATAAAAATAAAAAAAGAAAATAGTTTTCATAAATGTCCTACAAAATATTTTTTATCAGTACATTCATTTTTTTGTTTTTAAGAAAAAAAAAAACAAACAATCAAATAGGCAATTGTACATAAACAGGAAGGTCCATTGACACTCATTCAAGTTCCTTGTAATTTAAAAGATAAAAATATTCATGAAACTTCCACATGGGAACATTAAAAAATTGAGTTTATCAAGAAATTTAATCTAATTAAAAATTAAATTTCCATAAGCATTGAGTAGGATTATGAAGGAAAAAAAAAGGTTTATAAATTGAAATTTAGATAATTAGTAAAATAAATTTTGGTTGTAATGTTTTCAATAGAGAGAGAGATAGGAGAGTGGAGAATACCTGGTAGTCTCAATAATCAAAAACCAAAACAAGTTTAGGAGTTGGGAGTGTTGGTCGATTGAAGGCTTCTTCAAATAGCAGAGGAAGTTGTAGGAAAGGGGATGATTTCAATTTCAAACCCTAATTTTTTGTTATTATGTTATATCGTCAATCATGCATCTAAGTTTAGAAAGGAAGGGTCTTTTTTAATTTAGAAAGGAGGGAGTCATATAGTCGGAAACTTTCAAATTTTTTTTTTTTTTGGTGATAAGAGTTTCAATTTTTTAAAGTGCTGACATAGAGATAAATGGAGTGCAAAATTATTAAAATGGGTAAGCACTACAACCGTACTATTTGAGAACTTGGAACTTAGAAGAATAAGAGATTTAGTGGGTCAAGTTCTTTTAGTTTATAGATATATATTGATAAAAATGTGGTTGGATTAATGATCGACTCTTGAAGGGGCCACCTATGTAAATAAGTGTTATACTTAGAAGGAGATATACATACAATGAACCTTTTTTACAAAAATGTTTAGGGGGCCACGACCACTACTGCTTCCCTCCCTCTGCCCCTTTTTATGATCTTACTTCTTAAACTCATATTATTTAGGAAAAGAAGCGTCATCTTTTTAAGAAACACATTTTCCTTGGTTAATTATTAAAACAAATGTTTTTCAACGCTGGCTTGCCTTAGAAAAGCAATAAAATGATTTGGTCTTGAGTTCAAATCATACCTTTTGAAAACACCATAGGAATTTATCCAGTAATTGTCTTCTACACATGAAATCGAAGGATTAGTCATTGTTAAAAAAAACTCGGACAAGAAAAGAGGTTGGTTAACAGAGACTCTACAGTAGAATAACAAAGACATAACTGAATATTTTTGCTACATACTGATTCAAGAGACCCTTTTAGGAGAAAAGTCGAAAACCTTGTGGGCTTAAACATGGATCCAAATCATGGGCTTCTAGGGTAACAATCTGCAAGTGCTTATATTTAGACGAGGGATGGTAGAAATTTCGGACACAACTTTCATTTGTCCGTCAAAACTGCAAAGGAATAGAGGGAGGGACAAACTCAAGTGAAAGAAACCTAAGACTAGGGAATAAAAAGACATTTGAAAACCCAATAAGAACAAAACTTGAAGATATTTATATAGCAGGCAAAGATAGCCATCAGTTTTTAGAGAGAGAGAAAGAGAGAGAGAGAGAGAGAGAGAGAGAGAGAGAGAGATAGGGGTTAAAAGGTTAGTTCAACACACGAGGATCTAACCACTGCAAGGTTTAAAGAGAATTCAGTGTGTGTAGTATTCTAAAGTATGAAGACTGCATCCGTAACTCAAACTCATGACCTCGAGGTTAAGATGTGATATGCCATAAACCAACACTATCTTAAGATCTTAACATGTGTTCACTAAGATCTAAAGTACGAAGACCAAATATATTAGGACACTAATCAAACCACTACTTCTAGAACTATAGAGCAGTTCACTGTAAACCTCATAATATAGGAAAGGGTTCCAATCAGATCACCACTTTCCATGGATTACTGACCTCAGAATAAGGAAATATTGTTCAATATGGTAATTACTATCTATGGATATCATTAAATCCCCTCTTTCATGGCTCATAAATTACTCAATTTGGGAGATCTACATCCTATTAATAAGGTTCCTAGGTACGATTTTAATTCATGTTCAATTGCTCTATTTTAATTACTGTCATTATTTTTTACTAACTTCATCATTGAAGCGACTACCACCGGAGCCTTTCTAGTGGCCCTCTAACATTGTGTTCTTAACATGCCATTAAAGAGAAGTAACCTTCAGACTTGAAAAAGGCAACATCAATTTGGCATCGTATCTGGGAACGAATATAGTTCCTATTGATACATATTTAAAGCTTAAAGTCGTTCCTTCAAATTATTCACTATCAATGGCCCCAAATCTCCGTGTTAGAAGAAACTCTCAAAATCCTCTAGAACAGCCCCTTGTTGGAAGAGGAAAAGGATGAACATTAACTTACTTACAATAATAACTTAATTGGATGCAGTGGTAGTCTGACCAAATGCAACAAAAAATTACAGCCATATCATAGGTACTAGCTTCATTCATGTAAAACAAACAAAACAATCATTTTCTTCCTCAACCTCTAGCTAACATCGTCCATGGAGAAGCTCAGCTTCTTTCCACCATTACTACTATTAGGAGAGGCCCTCAGAACGTGGAACTACCTAACACACAATTGGTACACCCCCAAGGCACCGCCCAGCTAGAGGCCAATCCGCAGGCCTTAACAACTGTGTGCAAGGGTATCCAACCGATCCATCATGCCGTTCACTATTAGAGCAGGACCAAAATACCTATTCTGACCACCTCTAGAGTGAACCCAGTGCATCTAGAGCTTCAGCCACCAAAAGTTCAACACCTTTTTGTCCCAGAGGAATAACACCACTCTATGGCTACAAGGAAAAATCCCCCTATGATTCCCGAACTAAGGAATATAGGGAAAAATCAAGATTGAAAACATTTTATCTAGACTTCTAAGGGCATTATTTGGCATAATTACCTTTCTTATGACAGATGTAGCATTTGTTGATGCGTCTCTTTCCTCGAAACTTTTGCTTCCTAAAATATTGCCATTTTTTGTGCTTTGAAGAAGACTTGGATGACTTCCTTCTAGCATCAAGTACAAACTGGAGTACCACCAAACCTGCCTAGGGTCACCTAGAGGATTGAGGAAATAACAGACTCCCAAGATCAAACTGCATGAACCAAGAGGCTTCACGATCTTCCAAAGCACGACAAACTTAATAAGCTACTCGGAAGGCTCTTTACGCCTTTTATCCCAGCCATAATGGCAAAAGAATGACCAAAGAAGTTTATTGTGCCAAAGTTCACTCCGTATAACGGAGTTGAGGATCTAGATGACCATTTGTCTCACTATTAACACATAATGGCTTTTCATAGGGCTTTTGATGCATTTATGTGCCGAGATTTTGCCACCAGCCTCATGGGTACAACCCTTAAATGGTTCCATAACCTCTCCCAAAACTCGATTAATAACATCTATGAGCTCAGCAGGTTGTTTCTTGATCGGTTCCAAACTAGCAGAAAGCTATGGAAAGGACCTAAGTTCCTTCTAACCATCAAACATGTTGTTAGCCCTAAAGGTTTTCAACCAAGGGCATCTCAGTAATTTTGATGATCACAAAACATTATCCAATGGATTATTGTTTTATCCAAGTGACAATGCAAATAGGTCATCCAGGTCAAAAAAGATTATTGACCAAGAAATGACAAAAGTCCATCAAACTAAAAGATTCCACTCAAGAATATGCTCCAAAGCAAAAGTAAAAAAATTGGAATGCTCTCATGATGATTCAAGCAATTGGATACACTCAAGCATAAGGATTCAAGACAAGTCTAGTGAAGAATTTCATTTTTCTTATTTTGGGTTTTGGATTTTGAGTGACGTAGGATTAGATTGATCATTGTTCGTAAGCTCTTACTATTTAAAATGATCATCTAAGAACTAACCTCAAATGTTTTTTCAAAACAAAACATTACCATACCTTAAGTTTTAAAAGATCAAAAGGTACTGATAAAAGTTTATTAAGAGAAATAAGTTAAAAGACACTCATTGTCTAAACTAGTCAACTTGTTCATGGAACTAGTCGACTAATTCTTAATGACTTATTTTTACACTGATTAAACCAGTCGATTGATCTATGGAACCAGTCGATTGATCCATGGAACTAGTCGACTAAGCAATGTTTTACAAAATAGCCTAAAGACTTAGTGTCCAAATCAATCGACCTTTAAAGATAATCAATCAACTGTCCTTCAAGGCAAATTAGTGTACAAATAAAACTAGTCGACTGATTCACAGAACCAGTCGACTGAATAACCATTTTGATGTATTGCTTGAACATTGTATCTGAATTAGTCAACCTAAAGAGAATATTAGTCGGCCATTTCTCAAAGGCAAAACAATGTACAAATATAACTAGTCGACTGATTTATAAAACCAGTTGCTGATTGTTCTTAACCAAATAAACCACAAACCCTCTGGAAAAATTAGTTGACCTAATCAGTTGACCAGTCCTCATTGTAGTAGACTGGTTGATGATTCAGTCAATCTAGCAATCAAAAATTCAAATTTTGAACAAACAAAAAGGGAAAAAATGACTCTTTTTAAAAAAATGGATATATTATTTAAAGGGCTATAAATAGAGGTTTTTTAGGGCTTTCTAAGTCATCACTTACAAGCTTACACGTTCATATATTTGTTATTGAATTTAGATATAACATCTTCCAAATCTAGATCTAAAAATTATACTCATCTTAAATACTCAAAGCTTACACCTGATCTAGGTGCAAGGAGGTCAAAATAATAGAAAAACTCAAGTGGAGATGCTTGAGTCAAGGACGTAGAAAATTTTTTCGAACCTCATAAAATTGATGTGTTTGCTCCCCCCCTCTCTCTCTCTCTTATTTATTTATTTGTGCATTTACAACTTCCATCTATAAAGTTCAAAAAAAAAAAACCAATATTTGTAATATACCATATTTACCCCCCTCTAGGGTAAATATCTGGGCAACAAGTGGTATCAGAGCCTCATCTATTGTAAAATAGAGTTAACACTCTACAAGAAAAGATATGGTAAACATTGTCAGAATCGTCTTTGCTAAAGGGCAATCGACAAATAAACCTCCTTTGTTGGAAGGCTATAATGAAGATCTATCTTCAAGTCTTAGATTATGAAATATGGAAGGTCATTACAAATAGGCCTCATATCCCTATAAAGTCTGAAAGTCCTACTTGCACCACCAAGGTTGCTAAAGAAGAACAAGAATGAGATGAAAATGATCTCAAACTCATTCAACTAAATGCTTAGGCAATGAGTAATTTATATTGAGTCTTAAATGCAAATAAGTTCAATAGAATCTTCAATTGCGAATCTGCAAAAGAGATCTGGGATAAACTTGAAGTTACCTATGAAGGTATAAATCAATTCAAAGAATCTAAAATTAGAATGCTAGTTCATAAATATGAACTATTTAAGGTAGATGATAGTGAGTCCATACCCAAAATGTTTACTCGTTTTACTAATATTATTAATTTTTTGAAACCTCTTAGTAAGAGCTATACTAATGCTGAAATGGTAAGCAAAATTCGTAGGTCTCTTCCAAGGACAAGGGAAGCCAAAGTGACAGCCATTCAAGAAGCAAATGATCTTAACAAGCTAAGTTTTGATAACCTCATCGAATTTCTTATGACTCATGAGCTCACCATAAAAAGTAATGAAAATGACGATAAACCAAAGAAGAACCTTGCTTTTAAATCTTCATCTTATACAAATGAAGATTAAGAAGACAAAGAAGAAGATCAAGGAAATGATGAGGATGTTGCCTTTACCACAAGAAAATTCAAAAGCTACCTAAGAAGGAAGCAACAAAAAAGCTAGTCAAGAAAGAAAGAATCTCCAACTTGCTATGAGTGCCACAAACTGGGACATATAAAGGCAGAGTGTCCTCAACTTAAATGAGAAGGAAGAAGATAAAAAAAGAAGGCAATGAAAGCTACTTGGGAAGAATCGGGTGAGGAATCAAATGACCAAGAAATAGCCAACTTTGCCTTATGGCTCATGAAGATGAAGTAAACGCAAACCTTGACTTATCTCCCTCCTATGAAGATTTAGAAAATGACTTTGAGAAATTGCATGATGAACTTGAAAAAATCGCTTTTAAAAACAAAGATAATAAAAAGAAAATTTCCTCTATTTCAAATGATCTTCAAGTTTAAAACAATCAAAATGAAATTTTAAAGAAAGAAAAGGATTCTTTGATTTTAAAAATTAAGGATCTCGAGGAAGAAAACTCCTTTCTCAAGAAAAAGACGGATGATCTAAATTTCACCATAAAAAAAATTACTAAAGGGAGTGAGATGATAGTGGGTGCTCAAGACATATGACCGGAGACAAAGCCAAATTCACATCCCTCATTTCAAAAGCTGCTGGATATATGAGTTTTGGAGACAACTTAAGAGGTAAAATCATTGGCATTGGAAGCATAGGTAAGAACTCCTCTTTATCTATTAAAAATGTGCTTCTTATTGATGGCTTGAAACACAACTTGCTAAGTATCAGTCAACTATGTGATAAAGGTTATGTTGTCATTTTTTCAGCCAACAAATGCTTAATTAAAGATGCATGCAACCATGAAAATACTCTATTTGTTGCATATAGGGATAACAACATCTATTGCATTAATTTTAATGATATTGCATCACAAAATGTAAAATGATTTGCGGTCTTAACTAAAAGTAGTTGGTTATAGGATCAGAGACTAGGTCATGCAAGTATGGACTTAATCTCCAACTTGTCTAGACATGAATTAGTTAGATGTCTACCCAAAACTAAATTCATAAAAGATAGTGTTTGTGGAGCTTGCTAACTAGGAAAACAAGTAAAATCCTCATTCAAAAATAAGAAGGATATTTCAATGAGTAGATCATTACAACTATTACATTTGAATCTATTTGGACCTACTAGAGTTGTAGGCCTAAGCGGTAAACATTATGCGTTTGTTATTGTGGATGACTATTCAAGGTACACTTGGGTATTATACATTTCTCACAAAGATGAGGTGCATGAAGCCTTTACAAAATTATGTAGAACAATCCAAAATGAAAAAGGATACTCTATTATTAATGTTAGAAGTGACAGGGGTAAAGAATTCGATAATAAAGATATAGAAAAATATTGTGATGAATGTAGAATTGGTCACAATTTCTCAGCTCCTAGAACACCTCAATAAAAATGAAGTTGTTGAAAGAAAAAATAAATCACTTCAAGAAATAGCTAGAACAACACTTAATGAACATAACTTACCTAAATATTTTTAGGCTGAAGCAGTAAATACTGCTTGTTATGTGATAAATAGAGTAAGTATAAGACTAAAACTTAATAAAACTCCTTATGAACTTTGGAATAGAAAAAATCCAATGATTAGCTACTTTAATATATTTGGATGTAAATTTTATGTCCCAAATGATAAAATTTTTTTTAGGAAAGTGTGATATTAGATCCAATGAAGGAATCTTCTTAAGATATTCCAACATAAGTAAAACATATAAAATCTTTAACAAAAGAACTCTAACTTTAGGAGAATTTATACATGTGTTTGATGAATCTTATCCTCACATCTTAAAAAAGAAGGTGATGATGATGTTCAAAATGATTCAAATACAATTAAACCACTTCAAGACAATAATGAAAATCATTAATATCTTGAAGATGGAAAAGAAGATGAAATTGTAACTTAAAATGTTAGATTAGACCCTTGCAAAGAATGAAAGTTTGTCAAAGATCTCCATAAAGATCAAATCATTGGTGAACCAACTCAAAAAGTTGCTACTAGAGCATTATTGGGCAATGTATGTAACAATCTAGCATTTTCATCTCAAATTGAACCCAAAAATATTCAAGAAGCTGGAAATGATGAATCTTAGATATTAGCTATGCAAGAAGAATTAAATCAATTTGAAAGAAACAACATTTGGAACTTAGTTCCTAGACCTAGAGAACAAAGCGTAAATGGAACAAAATGGGTCATTAAAAACCAAAAAGACGAAGAAGGAAACATAACTAGAAACAAAGTTAGGTTAGTATCCCAATGATACAACCAAGAAGAGGGCATTGATTATGAAGAAACTTTTGCTTTGGTTGTTAGATTAGAAGCTATAAGAATGTCACTTGCCTTTGCATGCCAATAAGGGTTTAAGCTCTACCAAATGGATGTAAATAGTACATTCTTGAATGGATTCATTTTTAAGAAAGTATATGTTGAACAACCCTCTGGATTTGAAAATCATGAAAAGCCAAACCATGTCTATAAACTAGTTAAGGCTCTATATGGTTTAAAGCAAGCTCATAGAGTTTCGTATGAAAGACTTAGTGATTTCCTCACTAAACACGAATTCACTAGAAGAAAAACATATACCACTTTTTTTTATTAAAACAAAAGGAAAAAAATGCTCATTATGTAAATATATGTGGATGAAATTATATTTGGCTCAAAAATTGAAGATCTGTGCAAGGACTTTACCAAGTGCATGCAAGATGAATTTGAAATGAGCATGATAGGAGAATAAAGTTTCTTCTTAGGACTAAAAATAAAATAATCTAAAGAATGAACATTCATCAATCAATCTAAGTATGTCAAAGAACTACTTAAAATATTTGGAATGGAAGAAATAAATCCCTTAAGTACTCTCGTGAGCGTTGTTACTAAACTTGAGAAAAACGATAAAGAAAATGATGTTGATATTGAAAAATATAGGGAAATGATTGAAAGTCTCTTGTATCTCACGGCAAGTAGACCATACATTATGTTTAATGTATGCTTGTGTGTAAGATTTTAATCTTGTCCTAAGGTATCACACCTAAGAGCCATAAAAAGAATCTTTAGATACTTACTATGAACAATTAATATAGGGTTGTTTTATCCTACTAACACATCCTTTGATCTATTAAGCTTTTCAAACGCTGATTTTTTTAGTTGTAAGATTGATAGAAAAAGCACAAATGGAACTTGTCATTTTCAAGGAAATTCTCTTGTATCTTGATTTAGCAAAAAGCAAAATTCAGTAGCTTTTTCCATGACTGAAGTAGAATATATGTCAGTCGAAAGTTGTTTTACTCAAATTTTATATATGAAGTAATAACTTCAAGACTTTAAGCTCAACTATGATCTAATACCAATTAAGTGTGATAAAATTAGTGCAATCAACATAAGTAAAAACCCAATCTAACACTCTAGGACTAAACACATAGAAATTAGACATGATTTCCTTTGAGATCATGTGCAAAATGGTGATGTACTCCTTGAATTCATTGATACAAACTATCAATTAGTGGATATATTCACCAAACCATTCCAAGATGAGAGATTTTGCTTTGTTAAAAGAGAACTAGGAAATGATTGACCCAAAGAATTTGAGTAACTAAGTGATAAAAATTTACTTTTGCTTAAATTAGTTGCCTGTCTTCATAGACCAGTCGACTGACACTAGAAAATAGTTGACCATGAGGTCCACTAAAGCCATAAAGCCAAACAAACAAATGGCTACTGGTCAAACTAGTCAACCTACCAATCGACTGATTAAGGTTTTTAGAAAGAAAGTTTTAGACACTGGTTAAAACAGTTGACCTACCAGTTGACTGTCCCAAAACTAGGGCAAAACCAGTCGACTGATGGTGAAAACCAATCGACTGATTTGGTTGAATTTATAAATACTGAGCGGTTTTCAAAACATTTCAAACTCGCGCTCTTGAGACTCTTCGACTTCTCTTTCTATCAAACCTCTCGAAACCTTCCAAGTTTTTCCCCAAACTTCTCATTCTTTCTTTTATGGCTCCTAAAACCAAAAACCCAACTTCCAAATCCCTAGGTAAACGCCCTAGAGAGGATTCCGACATCAAACACCAAAAAAAATCTCTCCATGACATCCAAGTTTTCCTCAATACCGATATTGTACTAAAGTTCAACGATGACATCAAGCATCGACATATAGAGTACGGTAAAACCATTAGAACTCCCTTCTTAGATTCTGAATCCATTCTAATAGGTACTCACTTTGACTACCTTGGTTGGACCAAGTTTCTTTCTTGCTCTAATATTCAATACACCCGACTCGTCTAACTCTTCTATGCCTATTTTGAGATGCCTAAGGGTCTCAATATTTCCTCATGGCTTCTTGACCATCCCATCTCTCTCAAACTTAAAACCGTTTCTGAAATCTTCAACATCCCTCAAGGGGATTTTCAAGAGTTCACTATCAACACTTGGGTAGTGCATGATGGATTTGATCCTCTCACGACCATACAATAAATGTGTATTAACCCTAACATCACCGTAGTTTTCAAACCTAAAGCCTCACAACTTACATTCGAATCTCAACTCATCCATCACATCAATTAGGAGTTGATTTATAGGCTTTTAACATTATGGGTAAGAGTGTTAAAGTCACTCCACTTTCTTGTTCAATAGTTCTTAATAATCAATATTTATTTTCTCAATCCACGTCTCTGCAACCTAGCTGTTAGTTCCTAGCTAGACTCTTCGTTCACCATCTTCATATATAAGAAATCATTTAATGTATAGGCATGCGTATTGTGGCTAATATTGGAGCCAAAATTATTAAAAATCAATACAGCTGCTAAGCCTCCTATACAAAACCTACAATACTTGGAATTGGCTGAAAATATCCATTTTTCCACTAAGCTAATTCTAAAACCATACCTATGTTTAATCAAAATGAAAATTATTAAGTTTCATATTTTTCCCTACTAGTTTTACTCATCGGAGCCTCCTTCTCAAGTCTCCTGTACGACAAACGACTCTTAAGAAAAAAATTCTCCAATGAGGCCATGAAAATTTTGGAAAACCTACAGAACTATCTAGTTGGAAATGAGGTGAATAGAGATACCCATGAGTTGAAGAAGTATATTTTCAAAGCCCATACATGGGTATCTTTGTCATTTTCTTTGTTTGTTTATGAAAATGTACTTTTGTCATATAAAACATTAAAGAGGTAAAATTGATGTATTTTTAATTTCTTTCTAATTTCGATTATTAAGTTAAAACTCTCTTGATTTTTGATATGCACTTAATTGATTTGTAAATATAGATAAAAAGTGACTAAATCTTTCCCCAAAGGTAGAGGAGTCAAAGGGGCCGGCCGGGCTTCTTTTGACTGGCTTATTCGTGTCAACAGGTCGTGCTGTGTCGACTTGTGCCACTAATCAGGTCGTGCTGATTTGGAAAGCATTAGGTCCAATCAGGCTCGTTGGCTCAGCCCATGGCATGTCGTGTGCCCTAATGGGCTGTGATGGGCTAGCCCGCGAGCCTTTCAATTTTTTTTTCTTTTGTTTTCATTTTTATTTTTATTTTTAATGACTAATATCGACCATGATTTTTTTTAAATGTTATATTTTTTGTTGTTTTAATTACATAATATCACTATTTTTTTATTTTGTTATTTGTAATTATAATATTTAGTTTAACTTTTATATTTTTTACTTGGTTATTTATTAGTCTATTATTATTATTATTATTAACTTAATTATTTGTTATTATAATATTTTGTTTAAAATTTTATTTTTTTCAAAATTATAATATTTTTGTTGCTTGGATATAATAATAATAATAATAATAATAATAATAATAATAATAATAAATGATAATAAAATATAAAATAAATTGGACCTAACGGGCCACTGTGTTAGACCTGCCCATGCCGAACCTATAAATGTGTTGTGTTTGGGCTGCGTGCCTAGAAAGGTTGGCCCAACATAGCCTACCAACCCGTGTTGTGCCTGACCCAACCCATTAACTTTTGTGCCATGCCTGCTCGGACTGACCTGATCTGATTGACACCTCTATACAAAAAAGCCATATCTGAAATAATTAATTATGAAAAATGTTATTCACACTCCTCCTTTGTGCACTTGGACATTAAAATATTATTTTTAAAATAATTAAAGTTGTCTTTTTGAAATACAAATAGAGAAATGGTGAATGGAATTAGAGCTGCCGTTAATTATTACTTCCCATTCAGCACTAAAATCTAAAATAATAAGGTCATTTTTGAGAGCCTCAAGAAGAAGAGATGAAGTAAACTTTCTTTTAATTTTGCTACATTTCTCCAAGAATAAATAGCAATTATTATAACCAAAAAAAATAATTAGCAATTATACATTCGTTTAGTACAAATTCTTTTGATAAAAGATAAAATGTGGGTCTATAATCATAATAAATAAAAGATAATAAAATATTATAATTAGAGTACCAAATTTTAAAGATAGTAAATAAAAGTAACAAATGTATATATAAAATAAGAAATGACATATTTATTATCTCTATTTTGTTTTCTCTCTTAAAAATGGTCTTAGTTACTGTCTTGGATTTAGAACCACAATGTGGTTTGAACTACTATGATTTTGTTCTCTTAAAACTTATTTCTTTTAAATATAAATTTTGAATTCTACCTAAATTGCTAAAAACTAATACAAACATCAAATAAATTAAGTTTGCTTTGTTATAATATGAGAGTAGATTCATCATACAAGTAACCAACAAATTAATAGTATGTTAACCATAGATTGATTACAAGTAGTCAACAAACTAATACACGTCACGTCAGTTCTTTTTCTCAATTAATAGCATGTCGGTTCTAGTTATGTTTAGCCACTAAAAATTTAATTTAAGTTGATTTTTTTATCATAATTTATAAGATTTAGTTTATTTGATGAACTCAATATTTTTTTAAAAAAAATAATTTATGACTTGCACCTAATTCTTTTACGTAAGTTTCTTTTTTAAATTTATTTTTTTTACATCAATTTTTTTTTCTCTATAAGTAATATGTTGGTTCCATTTAAGTTTAGTCAAGTAGAATATTAATTTATGTATGTTTCTTATCACAATTCATTAGATAAATTTGATTTTTTTTCAAAAAAACAATTTACGACATTTGCATCAGTTTTTTTTTTTTTACGTTAAGTTTTTTTCTACCCTTCTCTTTCTCAAATTCATAATCTTTTGATTCTTCTCTTTAAGACTCAAATTCATAATCTAAGTTTCTTAATTGATTTTTTTAAATTAAAACCCAATTCAAATTAGGAATTTTTTATTTTATAAATTCCTAAATTTCTTAATTATATATTTTTAAAAAATTAGAATCCAATTCAAATTAAGAATCTTTTATTTTAATTTTTAATTACTTAGAATTGTATATTTTTGTGTGTGTATATATATATATATATATATTCTTTGATTATGTAAAATCTAAATTATTTAAATATAAATTAATTTATAAAATTAAAAAAATTTCCTCTCCTGTATGTCAACAAAAAGAATGTTGAGATTCATGCAGTCACATTAATGTATCATGTTCAGATTTTAAATGACTTTAACCTTCTTCACATTAAAAAAGAAGAGATTTTAATAACTACAATAAATTACTAATAATTAAGGTCATTAAAATAATTTTAAAGCAAATCACTAATTGTTTCACTAATCCTTTTCCGTTTCTTTGTGGTGTTTTGGTTATACGTGGATTAGGTAGTTATAGTTTAGTAGGATTTGTGCCTATTTTTTTTTTTAACGTGACTGCTTTTTTGGAAAAAGTTTCATAATCCACAAATAACTTTCATTATTAAGTGACTAATTTTAAGGACTTTGTTAATATTATATAAAAATTACTAAAATTAAGTAATTAAATATCTGGAACAATACCAGCAGGGCTTGAAAATCTTGTCAACTTATATCTGTTAGCAATGGAGCAAATTTTTTTCTCTGGTGCCATCCCAACCTCTTTTGGGAAATTCCAGAGGTTGCAACTATTAGCATTAGATGGAAACAGATTAACTGGACAGATCCCATCCTCCCTTGGAAACCTCACCCAGCTATACAGCCTCCAATTATTAACAAACAAATTAGAAGGAAATATACCTTCTAGTATTGGGAACTTTCAAAATTTGCAACTGCTAGAGATGTCACAGAATAACATTATTGGCTTCATACCCCCACAGGTCATCAGTATCCCCTCCCTATCATTGTTCCTGAACTAATCACAGAACTCATTGACTGGTTCTCTTCCTCTAGAAGTGGGTAAACTGAAAAACATTAATGAGTTGGACATATCCGAGAACAAGCTGTCTGGAGAAATTCCTTGGACCATCGGTGAGTGTATGAGCTTGGAATACCTTAATATGCAGGGTAACTTTTTTCAAGGAACCATTCCATCATCCTTGGCTTCTTTGAAAGGTATTCGACATTTAGATCTTTCAAGAAATAATTTTGCTGGACTAATTCCTAAAGATCTGGAGAGGCTTTCTTTTCTGCAATATGTGAACTTATCTTTCAATGATCTTGAGGGTGAAGTCCCAACAGGAGGAGATTTTGGAAACGCAAGCGCAATATCACTGGTTGGAAATAGTAAGCTTTGTGGGGGTATTCCTGAGCTGCAGCTGCCAAAATGCCGCTTCAAAGTAAAGAAACAGTGCAGGTCTCATGCGTCCACAGCAGTGATCCTGACTGTTAGTATGGCTCTGTTGTTGATTGCAATCACCTCTTTTTTTTGTTTGTTATTGGAGAAGGAATTCAAGAAATAAATCATCTTCCACAGATTTTGAAGTGAATAAGATTTTAAGGATCTCTTATCATAAACTCTACCAAGCAACAGGAGGATTCTCTTCAGGAAACTTGATTGGGTCAGGCAGTTTTGGGTATGTATATAAAGAAAATTTGGATCAGCAGGAAGAAAATTTAGTTGCGGTTAAGGTACTCAAACCGCGAAAAAACTGGAGCTACCAAGAGCTTCGTGGCCGAGTGCAAAGCATTAAGAAACATTCGGCATCCAAACCTGGTTAGAGTCATAACATACTGCTCCAGCATTGATTTTAAAGGTAACGAATTCAAAGCTCTGGTTTTTGAGTTTATGGTGAATGGAAATCTAGACTTGTGGTTGCATCCAGAGGTAGCTCAAGAGAATAGCTCGAGGACTCTGAATCTTCTTCAGAGACTAAACATTGCACTTGATGTGGTTTCTGCGTTGCATTATCTTCACAACCAGTGTGATACACCAATCATTCATTGCGACTTGAAGCCAAGCAACATTCTTCTTGACAGTGATATGATTGCTCATGTGAGTGATTTTGGATTGGCAAGGCTCCTGTCAAAATCCACCAGTAATATTTCTGAACAACAATTTAGCTCAATTGGGATAAAGGGATCAATTGGCTATGTAGCACCAGGTAAAAGTTTTGGTATATTTTTTTACCATTTCATCAATAGTTTTGGTTAGCTTAGTTTTAATAACAAAATACTAGCTGTATAATAATTGATATTCAAGTAAAATTATATACAAGGACACGCACGAACTACAAACACACCTAAAAAATTTTAAGAGATGAATCATGGGGAGGCAATGGATTTTGATTTTGATTAATATTATCCATTGCTACAATTGCTAAACTAACGAAAGGTATAGCATATGATCTATGCAATTTTGACAAAGCTATGTGTCATGATCTTTAGACTAGGAACTTATTGCAATTACAGATGTTTATTTACTAGCTTTTCAACTGGTTGGTTTGAACAAGGATGAAATTTCGAAAAGATTAATCAGTTCAGGAGGTAAAATTGGGACTAAACTGCACTTATCACTACCTTCAATCTGGCACGCAGAGATCATAACTTGTAAATTGCAAGTATAAAATTCTCTTCCTGCAGAACCATAAGGCTAATGTGTGCCTAGAGGATGATAGCTTCTACAGGACACAAATAAGAGTGCAAATTTCTTGGTGACCCAGATAACATTTCTCAATTCAATTTTCTTTAACATATTACTGCAGACACGACATATCTAATTGGAGAGGAGGCGCTAGCGGGTTTTTTTTTTTTTTTTTTTTCTATATTTAAGAACTATAGAAGGAAAATGTTTTGTAAAACTCATTCTCAGGCACATTATTTTCAAGGAGAGTGTCTTGGTGAATAGTTACAAATTTTATGCAGGAACTAAAAACTAGCCTTATCTAGTCCAAAAACAGTGAAGTCTGCTAAGTATCTGCAGGAATTGCAAAGTTTCGTATCTGCCAGATTAATTAGGCCATCAAAAAGTTCCTAGTGACCATTACAAGTCTCTATTTGTTTAGTCACTCTTTAAAAACCATGCATATATGTTACATTCTTTTCCCGCAAGTCCAACAAACATTTGCAGTCCCTCAAATTCAAATCCCAATTTCTCTCATAATAATCAGAGAAGCAACAAGTTCATTAACGATTTATTTGCAAGAAATACAGAGTATGGAATGGGTGGCGAAGTGGCCATGTATGGGGATGTATACAGCTATGGGATTCTCTTGCTGGAGATGTTGACTGGAAGGTGACCAACTGATGATATGTTTAGAGATGGTTTAGATCTCCACAACTATGTCAAGATGGCACTGCCAAGACGTGTTCTGCAGATTGTGGAGCCAAAATTCTCACAGGACAGTTAGCAAATGGAGTAGCAGAAGAAGTAGAGGAAGATTATGTTGATAATGAAATAGTGGGTGAAGAAGATAACAGAAACAATGCAAATTGGGGTCATGGAAGAGAGAACATGCAGAAATGCATTGTTTCAGTCCTAAAAATTGGACTGGCATGCTTAGTAGAATCACCAAGAGAATGAATGGACATGAATGATGTCACCAGGGAACTGCTTCATATCAGCAGTGCTTTTCTTGGTGCTAGCATCAATAGACAGATTGAAAAGAGCCCAAGTAACCGGTACGAAAGCAATATCTTTAAGTGGGGAAATGTACAAGTGTTTGATTTTTTTTTTTTCTTTTAGGTATTTACAAGTGTTTGATATATACAACCTGATTTTTTTTCCCATGATATCTACTTATATATAATCCAAAAAGTGCAGAGGAAAAATAATGTTTACTTGAATTGCAGGGGCCTAAGATTCACTCAAGCATGTAGAGGGCAGTTTAAGCTGGATAAATCCATTCAGTTGGACTCCTCTTTAAAACATTTTTATCTTGGCATTGTTTCAGGTATTCAGTGTGCTAGTTTTGTACTTCCTAAATTGTGTGAGTTCTTGTTTTACTAATAAAAGATGCTTTATTGAATATTTTACTGGCTGTTATGTTTGTTGGAAAACTGAAATTCAAGAGAATAAATTTTTTATGCATGAATAGCAGGGTACAAGAATCAATATATGTACGTGAATACACACATATGTATACATATACATGGTAGTATGATGGATGGACAGTGAACAGTGGGAGAGTGAACAATGAAATTTGGGTGCATGTGTAATGAAAGAAGTGAATTGTAGGAACGCCAGATACCCTTTTTTTTTTTTAAGTAAACCCTACTCCTCATGATCACTTGCTTGGACACAGAAAAAAAAAAGGGGGGGGGGGGGGGGGGGGGGGTGTTCCCTGTTAAAGGGGTATCGTTGGAAACCCAACTATTTGAAATTAGAGATTCTTTGACGGACGAGGAAGGAATAGGAAGAAAAGTTAGAAGGGCGGAAAAACTATATCATGTTTAGTTTACAAATAGAAGGAAAAGGAAATGATTGAAAGGCTTCCTTACAGAAGTGTAAAATAAAAAGAATTTGTGATCGAGTGATGGAAGGCTTACTTAAAATTTTTATAAAAAAATGTTTATTGATGTGATAGTGTTGTATTAATTTTATAAATTAATATAACATTATAACAACAATTGTAAAAATATTTTTAATAAAATTATTTGGTCAACACAGTATTACTATTTGTGATTACATACTTTGTTCTTACTTTTTATGACAAGTTTAGCTCAATTTAATAATATACTTTATTTCTTTCTCTTTTCTCTTTTTACAAACAAGACCAAAAAAATCATCATACTTCTTTTCTTTCTCTTCTTTTCTAGTTATTCGACCTAAGAAGTTAGTACTACAATTTTCTTTTTTCTTTCCTATACTTTCCCTTCCTTTCTCTGCGCGGGAAACCTCCTTTTGTTGCTTTTTTCGCGACACACGTTGTGTGTGTCGCAAAAGGACATTATTAACGACGCTTAACTGGGCGTCGCATGTAACGCTCCAACCCGTTTATCGAAAAATTAAGTCGCTGATTTGGTATTAGAGATTTTATGAAAGTAAAATAAAAAGTTTCAAAAAATTTAAACCGGGATAAAAAATATATATATATATATAATAGTAAATAAATAAATAAATAGAAGAAAATAAAATAAAATAAAATGAAACAAACAATTTAAATTTCTAAACGAAGCATAAGGAAAAAATAAGAAAATTGAGCTAAAAAGTGTAACCCATGAGATTTGAACCCTTGACTCAAAAATTTAGCAAGCACTTAAGCCCAAAAATTAAGCTACTTGGGCTGCCCCACTCTTTGTGAAATATATTACAATATATATATATATATATGTATATAAGCATATAAAAATCTCCCTCTACCTCCCAAATTGGCCAATGGCCATTCATGCAACATATTTACATTTTTAAATGAAAATACAATGATGAAATTTTGACTAAGGGAAGGGGGTTGTGTGAGAAGACCCTAAGGGATAGTCTATATTAGTGTGTGCATGGCTGAACAGCCCTGTGTGAGAGTGTGTGAGCTTGTAGTGTTCGGCTAGTGAGAGAGTGAGTTAGAGAGAGAGAGAGAGAGAAGAGAGAGAGAGAGAGAGAAGAAGAAGAAGAAGAAGAAGAAGAAGAAGAAGAAGAAGAAGGGAATATGGCTTACATGCAAACTTGAATCAGACCTTGGGAGCACAAGAAGGAATCGGAATCGAAGCAAGGAGAGGGAAGTCCACTGTTGAGGTAAAAACACACCAAACCAAATATTTTCTCTCTCTAAGAATCATGCTTTAAAGATGTGAGTTAAAGAGATTAGAATGCATGTATGACTTTGTTGTTACCGTAGGAGAAAATAGGGATGAAATGGGGCGGTTTGGGCTTGAAAAACCTTAGGATCCGCCATGGCCGAACCTAGTAGGATTTGGGTCATGATGAGAACTTGAATGAAACTTGGAAACAATTGTAGGGTTAAAAAGAGCTTGAAATTTGGAGCATTTTGCAACTTAAACCATATGAAATGGTTAAGAAACCCAAGAGTTACAATGAGTTATAGGCAAGACGATAATGGAGTCAATTGAGCTCCATGGCCGGATTTAAGGCCTTGAAACTAACGCTAAGATGGAGTATTAGGCTTGAAAATAGAAGAGAAAAGTAGCTCAAAACTCATGAAATGGAAGAAAAAAATTCTAAGGTTTCAGATGAACAGTGGCCGTCGAGATGGGGAAGATGACAATATTCGGGTTGAGTTGATTTCGGGTCGGGTCGGGACCCAACCGACCGGGTGTATGGGTCATGCGAACTGTGTCGTTTTGGGTTAAGTGGATTTAATATAAAACTTAGGGCAGACGTCAGCAAAACGTGGCGAACCGAAGTAAACCGGTTGGTTTTGAAACCTTTGAACCGGTTCAGTCCCCAAACCCTTGAACTGGACGGCTTCTTGGAAAATTTTTTGAAATTCCATTTTGACCCCTCGAACTTTCGATTAATTATAAAGTTACCCAGAAAATTAATTAAAAATTAATTTTAAATCCTTTTTAAATTAGGAAAATTGTCAAAACACCTCTAAGCCAAAAATTAGTCAAACAAAGTTCAAATAAAATAAAAGAATAGTGTAACCCAATGTTTTTGGGCATTTCGGACTCAACGACGGAGTCCGATTTGTGAAATTAAGTCCCGAAAATTAAGACACGTGAAATAAAAAATTATCATTTTACCCCTAATGATACCCGGGGCCATTTGAATATAAAAGGTAGTCTATCTTGACTATTTCGGGCAATCCGGACTCAACGGTAGAGTCCATTTTGGAAAACGAAGTACCAAAAAATATGACTCATAAAAACATAAAATCACAAAAATGTCCTAGGCTTAAAATAAACTATAGATACGCAAATTGAGATCTAGAAAAACCTAAACCAATTATCTTTGACACTTTGAACCTAACGGCGACATCCTTATGGGAAAAATAAGACCCGGTAACAAACTAAAAAATGACCAACACGTCCCTAAGACTTAATGAAGCTATATGGAGAGGCTAATTGAAATAGAGAGAGCTCTAAATTGATAGTTAAATTATGTGATGCTTTGAAGAAGAAAGTAACAAGATCTTGAATTGTGATTATAGGGACCCTCGTTAAGGAATGATTTTTGGATTAGCTTTTGGGACTTCAGGTGAGTATTTTCATACCATGTTAAGGTGAATTTTCATTATAGATATAAATATCGAACTCTTTTATGATTTGAAAATAGACTCCTTTCGTTTGAAATCGATTTGAATGACTTATTGATATTGCCATTTCCTGATAGCTTGTTAACAAATACGTTGTGCCTAGTATATGTTTTAAATGACTCATTGATATCTACACCGTCTTCTCTCTGATTCAAGAACATACTCTATGAAATACTCATGACACTATACAGTTTTTCTTACCAAACTCTGAACTATTTTGATTAAAGGCTAAATATGGAACTCTTATTCGAATAATTGAGATTGTTATTGATGTTATTGATTTTGAATATGATTTTGATGTTTTGAATGAAACACCCTTCTATGATTGGTTATTTTGAATAGATTGTGACCTTATTGAGCCCTGCCCACAGGGTTTACTGGTGGTGAGTCGGTGTGATACGGCATATTAGTGAATTTGATCTTAGTCAGCGAGGTTCTAGTTTGCTGGCCATAGAATCTTCTATGATTTGTCATTATTGAATAGATTGTGACCTTATTGAACCCTAACCACGGGGTATATTTGTGGTATTATTGAATGTGATCTCAGTTAGTGAGGTTCTAATTTGCTGGCCATAGAAGAGGAATTTTAATGATTTGAACTTTTGTGAATATCGAATGTGAACTATGGTTGAACTTTGAATCATCGAATTGAGAACTATTGAACTACGATTTTGATTATCAGACTATGAAATTGTTATCAAACTATGTTACCAAACTATGATGTTGATTTTGAACTATGACTATTGAATTTGAAAATGACTTTGAACTGTAACTATGATAGAGTTACAAAACTAAACTACAATGTTGATTATGAACTATGACTATTGAAATTGAAAACGACTTCGAATCGTAACTATGAACGAGTTATAATATTAGACTATGATTTGACTATGACTATTGATACTGAAAACGACTTTGAACCGTAACTATGATCGAGTTATAATATTATGCTATGATGTTGATTTGACTATGACTATTGATATTGAAAATGACTTTGAACCATGTTTGAATTATAATACTAATCATCATTATCAAATTATGTTATTGGATCATTATTACGATTGTGCTATGTTATCGATTTTGATTTACAACTGTGATTGAACTGAGATTATTGAAAATGACTTTGATACTAGTTTCTGATCTGTTGTACTTTGATCTGAGGTATTCTAATTCCATATAAGTATAGACATTTCCGAATGTACTACATAGTAGTTTTGAAACCCTTGGCATGTTATGGAATACTCACGAGCTGTCAGCTCATACGGATTTTTATCCAATATATTTCAGGTAACGATATTGGAAAGGAAATAGCAAGTTCAGCCAGGATAGCCGAAAGCTTATAACTATTAACCTTTTTGTATTAAGATTTTTTTGGACATGACGTAGTTATTTTGGTAAGTGTGGAATGTATATTGAACATGACGTCAGCAGATTTTGAGAATTTACATCATGTACTTTTGTAGTTACTATGGAATATATATGAATGACTGATGTTGAATGATATATTAACGCTTCCGCAATAGAAAAGAAATTATTCCGCTGCGTTTGATTGATTGGAAATGAGAAAAGTATTGTGATCATTGAAAAAGGCCTCGGTGGCCGATCACGAACCCCTAATCCGCATAGGCTGGGTTCCGGGTCGTGACAGAGTGGTATCAGAGCAAAGGATAAGGATCTTCGGACTGTGGAATGGGAGAAGTTTGAGGATATTGAAAGACATAAGTATACGAGAATGATAGAACTTGAGGAACATGAGTAGTTAGAGAATCTAAAATAGAACCGCAAGTCACGTAGTCATTAAAAGTACTAGAAACGTGACTGAGTTAAGAAACAAGAGTTTGATATCTAAAGGAAACTAGGATATTGAATGGAAATCTTTGATGACTTGATTTATGGAGTTATTTTTCGACAATTGATGACTTAATGGGGGCCCGTAGTGATACAAGATACGCTTGATTTTTGAATGTAGACTATGAAAGTGAATAACTGTGATCATAGAAGGATAAGAAAAGAAAGGGAGGATTACGGTAGTTACTAGTGTGCTATCAGGACCTCTGTTACCGGTAAGGAACTGCCGCCTTATCATGTGACTATGGGAACTGAGAAACACGCAATGCTACCTTATCTAACCATATTGAGAAAATCCTTAGACCGTTGGGAGACATGAATTTGGTATGTGACATGAAGGATTAGGAATCGTATGTTAGTGATTTGGAAGCAAGGAATGATACAAGTAAACACTCTTAAGTTATATGAGTAGTTGAGTTTTGAGGACAAAACTCTTTGAAGGGGGGGAGGATGTAACGCTCCAACCCGTTTATCGAAAAATTAAGTCGCTAATTTGGTATTAGAGATTTTACAAAAGTAAAATAAAAAGTTACGAAAAATTTAAACCGGGATAAAAAAATATAATATATATATATATATAATAGTAAATAAATAAATAAATAGAAGAAAATAAAATAAAATAAAATGAAACAAACAATTTTAATTTCTAAATGAAGCATAAGGAAAAAATAGGAAAATTGAACTAAAAAGTGCAACCCATGAGATTTGAACTCTTGACCCAAAAATTTAGCAAGCACTTAAGTCCAAAAATTAAGCCACTTGGGCTGCCCCACTCTTTGTGAAATATATTACAATATATATGTATATAAGCATATAAAAATCTCCCTCCACCTCCTAAATTGGCCAATGGCCATTCATGCAACATATTTACATTTTTAAATGAAAATACAATGATGGCATTTTGAATAAGGGAAGGGGGTTGCGTGAGAAGACCCTAAGGGACAGTCTATATTAGTGTGTGCATGGCTGAACAGAGTGTGTGAGCTTGTAGTGTTCGACTAGTGAGAGAGTGAGTTAGAGAGAGAGAGAGAGAGAAGAAGAAGAAGAAGAAGAAGAAGGGAATATGGCTTACATGCAAACTTGAATCAGACCTTGGGAGCACAAGAAGGAATTGGAATCGAAGCAAGGAGAGGGAAGCCCATTATTGAGGTAAAAACACACCAAACCAAATATTTTCTCTCTCTAAAAATCATGTTTTAAAGATGCGAGTTAAAGAGATTAGAATGCATGTATGACTTTGTTGTTACCGTAGGAGAAAATAGGGATGAAATGGGGTGGTTTGGGCTTGAAAAACCTTAGGATCCGCCATAGCAGAACCTAGTAGGATTTGGGTCATGATGAAAACTTGAATGAAACTTGGAAACAATTGTAGGGTTAAAAAGAGCTTGAAATTTGGAGCATTCTGCAACTTAAACCATGTGAAATGGTTAAGAAACCCAAGAGTTACAGTGAGTTATAGGCAAGACGATAATGGAGTCAACTGAGCTCCATGGCCGGATTTAAGGCCTTCAAACTAACGATAAGATGGAGTATTAGGCTTGAAAACAGAAGAGAAAAGTAGCTTCAAAACTCATGAAATGGAAGAAAAAAATTCTAAGGTTTCGGATGAACAGTCGCCATCGAGACGGGGAAGACGACAATGTTCGGGTTGGGTCGGGACCCGACCGACCGGGCGTATGGGTCATGTGAAATTATGTTGTTTTGGGTTAAGTGGATTTAATATAAAACTTAGGGGCTGACGTCAGCATGACGTGGCGAACTAAAGTAAACCGGTTGGTTTTGAAACTTTTGAACCGGTTCAGTCCCCAAACCCGTGAACCGGACGACTTCCTGAAAACTTTTCTAAAATTCCATTTTGACTCCTCCAACTTTCGGTTAATTATAAAGTTACCCAGAAAATTAATTAAAAATTAATTTTAAATCCTTTTTAAATTAAGAAAATTGTCAAAATACCCCTAAGCCAAAAATTAGTCAAACGAAGTCCAAATAAAATAAAAGAATAGTGTAACCCAATGTTTTTGGGCATTCCGGACTCAATGACAGAGTCCGATTTGTGAAATTATGTCCTAAAAATTAAGACACATGAAATATAAAATTACCATTTTACCCCTAATGATACCCGGGGCCATTTGAATATAGAAGGTAGTCTATCTTGACTATTTCAAGTAATCCAGACTCAACGGTAGAGTCCATTTTGGAAAACGAAGTACCAAAAAATATGACACATAAAAACATAAAATCACAAAAATGCCTTAGGCTTAAAATAAACTATAGATACGCAAATTAAGATCTAGAAAAACCTAAACCAATTATCTTTGACACTTTGAACCTAACGGTGACATTCTTGTGGGAAAAATAAGACTCGGTAACAAACTAAAAAATGACCAACGCGTCCCTAAGACTTAATGAAGCTATAGGGAGAGTGTAATTGGAATAGAGAGAGCTCTAAATTGATAGTTAAATTATGTCATGCTTTGAACAAGAAAGTAACAAGATCTTGAATTGTGATTATAGGGACCCTCGTTAAGGAATGATTTTTGGATTAACTTTTGGGACTTTAGGTGAGTATTTTCATACCATGTTAAGGTGGATTTTCATTATAGATATAAATATCGAACTCTTTTATGATTTGAAAATAGATTCCTTTCGTTTGAAACCGATTTGAATGACTTATTGATATTGCCATTTCCTGATAGCTTGTTAACAAATACATTGTGCCTAGTATATGTTTTAAATGACTCATTGATATCTACACCATCTTCTCTCTGATTCAAGAACAAACTCTGTGAAATACTCATGACACTATACAGTTTTTCTTACCAAACTCTGAACTATTTTGACTAAAGGCTAAATATGGAACTCTTATTCGAATAATTGAGATTGTTATTGATGTTATTGATTTTGGATATGATTTTGATGTTTTGAATGAAACACCCTTCTATGATTGGTTATTTTGAATAGATTGTGACCATATTGAACCCTGCCCATGGGGTTTACTGGTAGTGAGCTGGAGTGATACTACATATTATTGAATTTGATCTCAGTTAGCGAGGTTCTAGTTTGCTGGCCATAGAATCTTCTATGATTTGTCATTATTGAATAGATTGTGACCTTATTGAACCCTAACCACGGGGTATATTTGTGGTATTATTGAATGTGATCTCAGTTAGTGAGGTTCTAATTTGCTGGCCATAGAAGAGGAATTTTAATGATTTGAACTTTTGTGAATATCGAATGTGAACTATGGTTGAACTTTGAATCATCGAATTGAGAACTATTGAACTACGATTTTGATTATCAGACTATGAAATTGTTATCAAACTATGTTACCAAACTATGATGTTGATTTTGAACTATGACTATTGAATTTGAAAATGACTTTGAACTGTAACTATGATAGAGTTACAAAACTAAACTACAATGTTGATTATGAACTATGACTATTGAAATTGAAAACGACTTCGAATCGTAACTATGAACGAGTTATAATATTAGACTATGATTTGACTATGACTATTGATACTGAAAACGACTTTGAACCGTAACTATGATCGAGTTATAATATTATGCTATGATGTTGATTTGACTATGACTATTGATATTGAAAATGACTTTGAACCATGTTTGAATTATAATACTAATCATCATTATCAAATTATGTTATTGGATCATTATTACGATTGTGCTATGTTATCGATTTTGATTTACAACTATGATTGAACTGAGATTTATTGAAAATAACTTTGATACTAGTTTCTGATCTATTGTACTTTGATCTGAGGTATCCTAATTCCATATAAGTATAAACATTTCAGAATGTACTACATAGTAGTTTTGAAACCCTTGGCATATTATGGAATACTCACGAGCTGTTGAGCTCATATGGATTTTTATCCAATATATTTCAGGTAACGATATTAGCAAGGAAATAGCAAGTTTAGCCAGGATAGCCGAAAGCTTATAACTATTAACCTTTTTGTATTAAGATTTTGTTGGACATGACGTAGTCACTTTTGGTAAGTGTGGAATGTTTATTGAACATGACATCAGTAGATTTTGAGAATTCACATCATGTACTTTTGTAGTTACTATGGAATATGTATGAATGGCTGATGTTGAATGATATATTGACGCTTCCGCAATAGAAAAGAAATTATTCTGCTGCGTTTGATTGATTGGAAATGAGAAAAGTATTGTGATCATTGAAAAAGACCTCGGTGGTCGATCACGAACCCTTAATCCGCCTAGGCCGGGTTTTGGGTTATGACATCGCAAATAAGGTGCGTTGCAAAGACACCTATTTTTTGTAGTGTCAATCTCAAATAGTTTTGGAGTATAAATATGTCTAGCTTGGATTATCTTTATTGATCACGTTGTTTTAATTGAATAAATTAATTTTTAGGTAAAAACATATGACTAACCGGATAAAAATTATAATTCTATAATTGCTTGAGTAATAAATCGTTAAGTTGATTAATTATTGAATTAATTTTTAGAAGGTCCCTCAAAATAAGATTTTAGAAGCTAAAGGTCCAAGAAAAAATATTTTAACCTCAAAAGTCCCTGAGTTTTTAAATTATTTGAACTCAGGTCCTATAGTATTGATGTGGCAACTATATATTTGTTTTAATGACTAGAATACCCTTATTTTGTCTACAAGGCCATCTTTTTGTCACTCAGTCTCTCTCTCGATTTTTGGTCTAACCTGATCGTTCCTCCATCCCGAAAGACACCCTTGATGATTGTTGTCTTCAGTGTTATCACGCCCCAGAATCGAGAAGGCCCGGGGGTAAGATGTGTGACCTCATTCCGAGTCATCTTAAGATAAGAAAATTAGGTAGAAAGTGAGTTCAAATACTCTTCTTCATGTTAAGAGTTCATATGAGACAAATCAGGTGGGAAAAGGGTTGGTTCAAAAGTTAAAATGGGAAAAAGAACAAGGAAATAGTTTGTAGAGATCTGAAAATTGAGGGTAAATTTTTCGTTTTGCCGGTAGGGCATTTACATGCATCATTTAAGTATAAGTCATATTTAGAAGCATATTTTGAATATTCCATAGAAGCAAAATATGCTTAGAATATTAAAATACACCTCTTGTAAAAATTTGAGCCTGTTCGAAGACAGTTTCAAAAATTGGACCAAAAGGGCATCCTGGGTGGCCCGGGTGGATCCGGCCAAACCCGGCCACAGCGAAAATTTATTTTTTTGAAAACTTTCATCTAAAATAATTCTAAGAACTTTGGTTAAAGAAAAATGTCGAATTGAGGCGTTTCGGGATGGGTTGTAGTGTAACGGGGCCCAGATTCATTAAGGGTAAAAGGGTCATTTTTCCCCCCTTGCCCTTCCACTATAAATACAGCCCCTTAGTGTATTTTTTTCATTGTTTGGTCTGAGATATAGAGCAGAACACGTCCATGGGAGAAAAGGTGAAGAAAAACCTAGGGTTTTCCAACTTCAAGCCTCCAAAACACATATCTAAGCTTGGATTTTCGCAAAGGTTCCTTCTGGAAAGTTGTTCCTCTCAACAAGGACTATATTCTCACTAATCGGTTCGGCTGTGCAGCTAACAAAAATTCCTCGGTTTGAGAAAAACTATTCTAGGTATGATACTTTGCTAAGTTAGGAATAGATTTGAGTTCTCTTGCCTTTCTATGTGTTGATTGAATGATTTAGATGTTTTCTTGATGTTAGAAAATCACTTAGGTGGTAGTTGCTTTGAAAACCTAGAGTTGATTGTTTATGTACTTGTGTGTTCTTTGTTATTCTTTGAAAATTTGGTAAAATGATAAACATAAACCATGACCATATGTATAATTCATTGTATTCTAGCTTAAGTTCATGTAGACAAAATCTTATAATTGGAAAGTTATGACTTATTCCAGGTGTTGGTGATTTATGTATTTTGTAATCTTAGAGAATTTTTCAAAGTGATGAACATGTAACTTGTTTATATGTCTGATTCATTGCATTCGAGCTTATGTTCATGTAGAGAAACTCTTGTGGTTTGAGAGTTATGAATTATTCCATGAGTTGGTAGTTTGTGTATTTGTATTTCCTTTGAGAAATTGTTAAAGTGATGAACATGAGACTTGATCATATACTTAATTCATTGAATTGTGACTTACATTCATGTAGAAAAAGTGTTGTGAATTTGAAGTTATGCTTTACTTTATGAAAGAGGCATATTTTTAAATCATGCTCCATGTGTTGATGAAATGTTTCATTGAATTGCATAAGAATAAAATTAAAGCATGTTGGCATAGTGTGAATCCTTGGAAGCATGGCGTGAGTTGAGCACTTGGTGCTATGTATTATAAGGGTGTAGATCCTGTGGTGAAAAACCCAAAATTGGCCATTGGTACTCATGCCAACGGGGACGAACCGTAAAGTGAGACATACGAGTGGTATTCATGCCAACGGGGAGGGACCGTGAAGTGAGACATGGGTGTGGCATAGAGTTTGCATGTTTGTTTCATGCATATTAACATTGCATGTCATTGAGGGATTATGGGATTATAGCTTTTAAAATGTACACTTGCACATGCCACGCCTTAAATTTATTCCTAGCATTAGTATTGTGTTATACCAGCAGTTGCGCTGACCCATTCGTGGGATATCATATTACAGATGACGCTCCTGGTGTTTGAGACTTGTTGAAGTCTTGAAGAAAGGAAGGAAAATGGACCATGAAACATATTTGGCCCTTGGGGCATGCTTTTGTATGTATGGGCATAAGCCCAATTCACTTGTATTTAAACTTGGAAAATAGTGAACTAAGGAAAGGCCTTGGGCCATTTTGCAATGTATGGATCTATAATCCAAATGATTGGTGGGATGTCTTTATTTAAAGTGTATCACATGGATGTGTTGAAAATAGTAGAAGTACGTTTTACTTACATGAGATTGTGGCCATTGAATGAGGATGGAAATGTGTGAATCATAAATCGTAAAATGTATCGTGTATATTAGGTGGGAAAAAGACTTAGAAAATAAAGGAGGTTATGTCAAAATTTTAAAAAATTAAAGAATTGGTTAAGTGTGTAAAACACCTTTTAATTAGGTGAGGAAAGTGCTCAAAATGAAGGGTTAGAAACCTTGAAGGAATGGGTCAAAAATGGGAGAAAAGAGGCCTTCAAAACTTGGGAAAAAAAGTCACAAAATGGAGAAAATTTAGTGAAGTAGATAGAGAAATTTACTTGTAGTAAATACACTGTTACTACAATTTTTTTGCAGAAAAAAATGAAAAAACTGCTCTCTGTGCTACAGTGGTCGCCCAAAACAGCCCCAGTCGCTGTAGCCCCTGCGCGCGTGCCACGTCTAGTCGCTTGCTTGCCTGCGCACCAGCCTGCTGCCTCATGCCATGCCATGCCATGCCTTGTCCCACTGCATGCACTGCTGTTTGCCTCGCTGCGCAGCCATTGTGTTGACCGTGTCATGACACTTCATGACCTGAATTTCAAGGCCACTTCAAGTCCATTTAATCACATGTTTAACCCTATTTTTTTGAGTTCATTTTAGGCCATTACATTAGGCCATGTTGGGCATTCTTTAGGACACTTTCTAGTTATGTTTCATGGCCATGTTGGCCACTCACTAAGACCATTTTAGGCAAAATATTTGACTTACTCTTGGCCCATGTCTTAGGACATTTTGGGGTCCATTTGGGCCATTATCCCAAGGCATTTTTAGAAATGTTTTGAAATTATTTTGGAGCCATCTTTGGATATGACTTAAACTATTTTAAATATTGATTGGGAGAGAGACTTGAGTAATACTAGGGGACCATTTTGGTTGAGTTAAATGACAAGCCTCCATATAAAGTTTTGGGAAACATGGGGAAATGAATGTAATACCGATTAAATCCACTCGAATGGTCTTCCATTTATGTTTCTTATTTATTCTCACTCACTCCCCGGGTTTGTGGAAATTTGGGGCGTGACATGGTTAGGCCCCTCTTTTATTGCCGATCGGTACACTGAAAGGGGGGTTTTCCACCTCCGAATGCCGGTTGGTACTCACGGGGTGCCGATCGGCCATCACGCCCCTGTTCTGACCTACTTCGATTTTTTTTTTTTTTTTGTTTTGCCTTATTTCCTCAATTCGGCCTATTTCCCTAGTCCTTTAAACATCCATATTCATTTCATTCAACAATAAATTTATAGTCTAACATTCATAGAACGATCAATACCATTTTCATCTGTCAAGATACATTTTACATAATTCAAAATTCAAGTTTCATACCTTTCAACTTTTGAAACATATGAAATGAATTTATAACTACATCTTCATCTTGATTTCCATTTCAAAACAAATCGACTTACAAAAATATGCTTTCTTAGTATAGCATTTGAGTATAAACAAGTCATTCCAAGAAAAGAAAACATATATGAACCAAGTTAACATAAGTTTACATTGTCATTTGTTTTCTAGTCTATACACATTCAAGTCTTACTAAAAAACATGACCTACTACAAGTATAAACATGTCTATGGTTTTTAAAAAATGAACATAAATACAAGCCCCACATAAGGAGGGTCATCCGAGTACACAAAAACGAGGTCTTCCAAAAATGACAACAAAAGGGCTCTTCAACTTGCGGTCGTCTCCTTGCTCTCTCATGCATCTAGTAGGGGTCAGTACCATAACCCCAGTAGAAGAAATCTAAACAGAGATAAGAAAATATGGTGTCACGTGTATGGTTGTGTAGCTGTAGTGCCACATAAGTGTTCATAGAGCAATGTTCATAACAAGGAGATAGTCCAATAAGGAGTAATATTTCACATTTAATACTTATAACTTACCAAGAAGAAAACATCAAGAAATTCCATCAAGTATGAGAAAATTTACGGATATTTCATAATTCATTCAAGTCATTTCGGTTATCAAGTTTTTCCTTATCAACTTTTAAGTCTTAATCCCAAGACAATTTCCTAGTCGGCCCTTGGTAATCCTTGTGTACTTTACGGGCTACTAACTCGATTGAGACATACGATCACCCACATGGGTTTATGGCTCTTGAGTCGATGGGAGACAACATCCCGAACACCAATGAAACTCCAAATAAGCGAAATCTCATCACACTCAATAGCACACATATGACGTAATCCCACATCAAGCCCCAAATGTGATACCCCGACCCAAAATGTAACTGAGCAAGTGTTATAAATTCGAACAGTTAGGGTTCATTTTTTGAGATTAATCAATAGCTCAGTTTTGAATTCGAAAAGCCCCGAGTGTTCGGATAATACCCAAGTAAAGTGACGGATATATAAATATATCTATATATGCATACGTGTATATATATACATATATGGGTATGTATATATATGTATTAGTATGTATAAATATATACTGTGTGTGTAAGTATATTATATATATACTGTGTGTATGGGCTCTATATATATGTGTGTGTGTGTATATATATATATATATATATATATTTATAAGTGAGAGAGTGTGTGCAGCAAGTGGTGTGTGTGTGTCAATTTGTGTGTGTAAATGAGTGTGAATGGTATGTGGCGGTGGGTTAATATATATATATATATATATATTATATAAAATATCTTGTAAGAATAAAGTAAAAGAAAAGGAAGGAACAGAGACAGAGAGAGAGAAAGAAGGTGGTGGAGAACCGCCTATATACACATATGCATGTGTTGCATGCAATAGAAAAGAAAAGAAAAGCAAGAAAAGAGAAAGAGCCAAGTAAAAGGGAGGAGGAGGAGAAGCAAGCAAACCACTATAGAGAACAAGGTAAGGCCCTTAGCTTGAAATTCATGTTCTCAAATTTTTAGGTTTTATAGAAACTTGCTTAAAGCTTTTAAAATATTATAGGGTCATAATCTAGAAGGAAAATGGTAAATTTAGGAAGAAACCAAGAGTGAAATAGTTGAGAAATGAGAGAGAAAAGTAAAGTTGCAGGTCTAATGGATTTTTGGGTAGTTTTGAATGATTTGAGGATTAGGGAATTGTTCTCCTCAATCCCAAAAGTAGAAAGGAAGAAAAATTGGGAAGAGATGATGGCTAGAAAGCCACGAAATAGAAAGAAAAAGGGTGGCTGAAAAACCATGGCTCCCTAGAGTAGCCACTGGTTTCCTCTATTTTGGCCATTTTTGTTGAGAGGAACTCAAAATCGACCTTAGATAGGGAAACCTTGGAAAAATTGGGTTTGAATCCCGTTGGGCCGATGCCGGAATTCCACCAGAAAGTTGGTTGGCACCGGAGAAGACATTGGAAGTGGCCAGAAAAGAAGAATAGTGGTTGGGTCGGTTATAGGTCGGAGTCGGGTTGGGCCCCGACCCAAAATGAAGTAGTTTGGGTTATATTCAAAATGGCGCAGCTTTAGGTTTTAAATTAAAATGAAATTGGGGCGTTTGGTTATAGGGATAATAAATTGATTTACTAACCCTATTCTAAATAGGGATATGCCATCCCTACTTTGCCCCTATCCGCTATTTGGCTTGGGAATAGTTTGAAACATAAAACAGGGCTACTACCCCCAAGACTCGATCCCCAGACCAATACGCGTGCGGGAACTTACACCCCATACGCAGACCATTGCGCCACTGAGGCATGTGTGGTTACATTTTGATAAGAAATAATATATAATATTATTTTAATAAATTAATTAATTTAATTATTGAAATTAATTCTGATACTCAAATAAATTGAACGGGTAGTGTATTCTTAATATTTTGGGCATTCTAAACCCAACTATGGGGTCCATTTCACGAGACGAGGTCCTGAAAAATTAAGCCACGTAAAAGTATAAAATTACCATATTGCCCTTAGTGATGCCCAAAGCCAAATTGAGATCCATAAAAGCCTAAACCTATCTTCTTCGATGTTCCAGACTCAATGGTGGAGTCTGTTTTATCAAATAAGATACTTAAAATATTAATGTATGAAATTGACTAGTTTTAGAAGTTAATACGCCCTTAAGACTTAAAGAGGCTAGTAAGAAAAGGTAACTAGAATATAAAGAGATTTAAGTTAATGATTAAATTGTGTGATGATATAGAATGTAACCAAACTTTAAAATGTGATTTAGGAAGCCTTCAACCAAAGGAAGGATTTTGAGTAAAAGCCTTTGGATTTCAGGTGAGTATTTCCATGTCATGTTTAAAGTGACTTTTGCTATAAATATAAATATTGAACTCTTTTATGACTTATCGATATATATTGTCATTTCTTTATAGCCCTTGTTAACAGCTATATTTTACATGCTTTGAATGATCCATCAACAACTATATTGTCTTCTTTGACTTAAGAAAATATGTTCGTAAAATACTCAAACTCTATATAGTTTTCTAACAAGTCTTTGAACTGTTTTAACTAAATACCAAATAAAGAACTCTGATTTGAGTAATTGAAACTGCTATTGATGATTATTGATTTTGGATATGATTTTGATGCTCTGAATAGAACACCCTTCTATGATTAGTCATTATTGAATAGATTGTGACTTATCAAACCTTACCTATGGGGTATATTGGTGGTGAGCTGGTATGATAGGGCATTATCGAACTAGTTTATCGATCTCAGTCAGCGAGGTTCTAATTTGCTGGCCATAGAAGTGGAATATACTGATTGAATATGAAATATGATCGAAATTGAAAATCGAACTATGATTTTGGATTGAAAAAAATTGATCTATGATTAAAGATTGAACCATGATATTGCTTTTGAACTATGACTATGTTATTGATGAACCATGATATTGATTTTGAACTATGACTATGTTATTGATGAACCATGATATTGATTTTGAACTATGACTATGTTATTGGACTATGAGTTTAAATCAAAACTATGATTGAGCTGTATTATTATTTATCATTACTAAACTATGTTATTGATCATTGATTTACGATTAATATTGAATTGAGATTTATTAAAAGTGAATTTGATACCATTCTCTCATTTGTTGTAATTTGAGATGACATATTCTAATGATATATGATTACTGACATTTTCGCATAGAGTTATTTAGTAGTTTTGAAACCTTGACATACACGAATTACTCACGAGCTTAGTGAAGCTCATATGGATTTCTCCAATATATTTTAGGTAACGGTATTGGCAAGGAAATAACAAGTCTAATCAGGGTAGCTGAGAGCTTATAAAACTATGAACCCTTTTTGTATTAGGATTTTTGTTAGACATGATGTAGATACTTTTGGTAATTATGGGATGTATATTTTGAACATGACGTCAGCTGATTTTGGGAATTTACATCATGTACTTTTGTAGTCACCATGGGATATATATATATATATGCATGACTGATATTGAAATAATCATTGTATGAAATGCATATTAAAGGCTTCTGTAAAAGAAAAAGAACTTTTTATTCCGATGCGTTTGACTAAATGGAAATGAGTAAGGTATTATGATCATTAAAAAAAAGGTCTCGGTGGCCGATCATGAACCCCTAATCTGCATAGGTCGGATTCCGGATCGTGACACCATATGTTCATCCTTTTCCAATTTTTTTTCCATTCTCACCATTTTATGGTCATTCAACCAATGCTTATGTTCACATTATCCATTTGGTTCCTCAATGGTTTAAGGAAGCCATAAAATCTCACTTAAGCATCAAGAATTGTAGAGATCTGAAAAAAAATTTTTTGGAATAAATATTTATTTTTAAATAAATATGAATATATGTGTGTATGTATGAAATGTGCATTATCTATGTATGTGTATATGTATATGTATATGTATATATATATATATATATATAATGTATGGTATATATGTATATGCATGAAGTATTATATACTATATGTATACTTGTAATTAAATATATATATATATATATACACACACACACACATAAGATGTTGTGTGTGTGTGTGTACAACCGTGTGAGTGTGTTCCAGTGGGTATGCATGTGTAATATAAGATACATTATATATATATATATATATATATATATATGAAAAACCAAACAAACAAGTAACATTTAATGCAAGGTTGCATTGGACAAGAAAGAAGTCAGATAGGGGTGTGGGAAGAGAGAGAAATAGGGGGCTGCAGTTGGCCTTGCGTGAGGTGATATATGTGTATATCTATGTGTGTGTATTAGGAGTATTCGTTGGGTTAGAGAGAAAACAGATGCAAAGAGATCAAGTGAGAAACTGAGAAAGGGAGCTCTGATATCCAGAAGTTGGAGAAAAAAGGAAACAGAAGAGAAAAGGGGAGGATCCAAGGAGGAATTAGAGAATAAAGGTGAGTGGCTCAGTTTTGGTTCTAAAATTTTAAAGCATGATAATTAGTTTGATTTATGAGATTTTGTAGAACATGAAATGTGATTTATTGTAAAGACCTGAAAAATGGAGATAATTTTTTTTTTTTTTTTTTTTTGTGATAGAGCAATATTTAAATGTCCTTAATATTTTTTTTTATTATGATTATTAATTTTATTCAAGTTGGACTATGGAAATAATGTGAAGAGGGAATAAGGTATTAACGGGGACCTAACATTGATAAAATAAATAATAGTGAACCAAGTCCCTGACATTAAGCCAAGTTTACTGGCATTTCATGAATTCATATTTTATGAAATAAAATGATATTAAATACGGGAAAAGATACCCTAGCTTAATATCAGATTTACCGGCATACCGGAACTTAATATTTTATGAAGTAAGATATTCAACATTGTGAGGTAGACCAGAAATTATGCTTGGACAATTATATATGATTTTATATTTAAAGATAGAAAAATATATAAAGAATTCATATAAGTATGAATACATATATATATATATATATTATAGATAATAAAGTTAGAAAGCTTCAAAGGAAGCTACTGGAAAGGGGTGCTCTTCTAGCCCACGTGCATATATAAAACATATGTAATGTGTATACTATATGTATATATATATATATATGTATATAAATGAGAGGCTACTAGAATATACATAAACTAAACAAAATAAAATAAAAAGGAGGGGAGCTTCGGGGAAGCAGCCGAAGCAATTGATAAAAAGGGGCGGTGCAGTGAAGTAGGTGGTTGGGGTAATGTGTGTATGATATATTATATAATATACATACATGACAAAGTCAAAAGATAGGGGGGCGTGGGTTACAGTAGAAAAGAGGCAGTAGCAGCGAATGAGCTGGTGTAGCGTGTAGTAGGGGAGAAAGAAAAAGGGAGAAGGAAATTAGTGCAGCAGTAGTAGCGTGACAGCAGCAGGGGTAGTACAGAAATAAGTGGAGCAGCAGGAGCTGCTGTTGCAAGATTGGTTATGGCAGTGGCTGGCATCGGATGGATTGGAAGACCTGATGCAGTTGCTGTGATAAAACGGAGAAAAGAAAAAGAAGGGAAACAAAGGGGTCTAAAGAGCAAAACCAGTTCTTTCTCTCGTTGTCTTTCCTCTTGACAGCTCTCAGAAAATCCATGGTCTCTTGCCGCGTTCATTGAGGAGATGAAGTCATCTCAGCTGTTCATAACATCGAAAAATCAGGTGGCCCATAAACATTCAACACATCACGAACGTCACATTCGATCGCTTCAATGGGTTTCTGGGTCTTCCTGTTGAGTTCGAAGTCGAGATCCCCTGTAGAGTCCCTAGTGCCAGGTTCCTTAATCATCTTTTCCTTACCTTTCAGCTCCTTTCCTTACGTTGAATGCTAGCTTTAAATATATATATATATATATATATATATATATTTTACTGTGTTTAGATCTCTTTGTGTGTGAGATAGATAGAGGGGGAGGGAAATTTTCATATTGGCTCAAACTTATCAAATTACTCTAAGACTACCGTCTATTCCATTGTCTGTCGTTTTTGTTTTCTTCTTATTTGTTCTTGAAAATCACATATTTACTACCGGAGTACTAGTTTTAAGCTAAATCTTCACTGACTACCTTTTCAATTCATACCAGCATTTCTAACGATCCACAAATGTCGGTAAGCCAATGGTGGGGCTTTGTTTGGCGAAGGTGTTGAGTTGGGCCACTAAGGGTTGGGCCTGTTTGATTTGATTTGATTTGATTTGGCCTATTTTGTTTTAAAGGTTGGGCCTATTTTAATTTACAAGTTTTTGGGCCATTTTGATTTTAAAAGACTTGGGCCTGTTTCAAATTTCAAGTCTTTGGACTTGTTGCATTAGGCCGAATAAGATAAATTAAAAAGGGGTCGGGGGTGTTTGGCGGTAAGTTTAATAAATTAAATTAAAAATCAATTTGGGAATAGGGATATCTTATCCCAGTTTTGGAGATTGTCCACTGTTTGGCTATCCTGATTTAGGATAGTTAAATCAGAAATTCTGATGTAACCCCTCAGCTTTTAGAAATCCTAGTTTGACCCCAGAACTTCTATTTATTATGATTAGACCCCAGAATAAAATATTAATTTAATTAATTAATTAATTTAATTGATTAAATTAATTTAATTAATTAAAACGTCATGAAATACCCCTGGAGTCCAAATTAAATAAACTATTAGTGTTTTCTTTATGTGTCGACCATTCAGAACCCAACGGTGAAGTCCGTTTCACGAGACGAGGTCCCAAAAAATAAAAGACCCGTAAGAACATAAAAAAACTACCAAATTACCCCTGAGTTAAAAAACAATTAAACGAACTCCGATTTAGGTAAACAAATAGTGAAACTTTATTATTTCGAGCATTTCGGACTCAACCGTGGAGTCCGATTTGCTAGAAGATGCCTCGAGAATTAGAAACCGGTGAAATGCAAAATGACCGTTTTGCCCTTTTAAGTACAAATGCCCAAATTAAATTCCGTGAAAGCCTAAACCGACTTCGTTCGGCATTTCGGACTCAATGGTAGAGTCCATTTTAACAAAATGGAAACTTATAAAATAAAGACACAAAATTTGATGAATAGCATAATTCAAGTAGCAATTGAACTGAGTGGTATTTCATGATTTTAGGGACACTGAAAGGCAAAGAGAAGGTGGTCTGACCTTCTGCATTCTGACTGTTAGTTCCACTATGCTACGAGTACGACTCCTTGGGTTGAGACCGACCCATCAGGTATGATATTTTGCTAAGTAAGAAATAGAATTAAGTTTAGGAGTAATTGCTATGTTGTTTGATTGTTTCTATGTCTATGTGTTTCTTGTTATCCTTTTGAATGCTTGGTGAATGATAGATGTGGGACATGGCTATATGTACATTCCATGTGTTGTCATCGTGTGTGATTTATGGAATTGTTAAGATGATGAATGTGAATATCGAGCATGTGATTAAATGAATTGTTCATGACATGTGGACTTGTGGACTTGTGGACTGAGTTGTGTGATTTGATTATTGCTTTAAGTAGAATGTGCATAACTTAAAGCATGCTTCATGTGTTGATAAATGGTTTCGTTAAGATCACATCATTGCATGGTGGTATCAGGGCATATTAGCATAGTGTGATTCCTTGAAAGCATGGTGTGAGTTGAGCACGTGGTGCTATGCATTATGAGGGTGTAGATCCTGTGGTGAAAATCCCAAAATCGGCCATGGTACTCATTCCAACGGGGACGGACCGTAAAGTGAGAACATGGTACTCAGGCCATTGGGGAAGGACCATAAAATAAGACATGGGTATGGCATAGAGTTTTCATGGGTGAGTCATGCATATTGATCATGTGTTGCATTGATGATATTGGATGACATGTAGAGATAAATGTACACTTGCACATGACACGCCTTAGTTTTGTTTCTTGCATTAGCATTATATTATACCAGCAATTGAGCTGACCCATTCGTGGGACACACATTACAGATGAGGATGCCCCAGCTACCTGAGACTTGGTGATACCTTGATAGGAGAATGTACTTGGAGTATTTTTGGCCCTTGGGGCATATTTTGGAATGTAAGGGCTTAAGCCCGAATCACACGTGAACGATGTATTTATGGGATGCATTTTATGCTTTTAGATGTATCGATGAAAATGAATGTATGTTTAGTTAACTCTGTTTAGATTGTCCTTTACTTTATTTTCTTTCGACTTTGTTATTCGCGCCCGGGTTCGCGAAAATTCGGGCGTGACATTTATGTTGCAAAAAGAATCGACTGAAATGGTTGAGAGATGATCGAGATATCCATGGTTACAGGTCATGGGTGTGGGATCGGGTTTTTATATTTTATGTATCAAACTCAAAACAAATGATGGGAAATTGTTGAGATGGGTTGCAGGGAGAGGTCTGAACAAGTTTAGAGTAGACACAGTAGAGAAAGAAGCTCAAAACTTCAAAAACGCAGTTGGCCAGAGCCACTGATTTTTCTATTTTCAGTGAAGATCTAATGAACCAAATTAAAAACTAACTTTAGAAATGGAATCCCCTTGAAAAACTGAAGAAAACAGCATTTTAAAAACATTGAAAATGGCCAAAAAAAGTTCGTCGTCGCCAGAGATGGCGACGAAACCCTAGGGCAACCCTACCGAAAAGTCAGGGAAGAAGAAGAACTATTAATGGTTTTGGGTTTGGGTCGGTTCGGGTTCGGGTCAGACTCGACCCACCCACACATGTATGACCCTAAAGCTACATCGTTTCAATTTATAAATTAAGTGGGAAATAGGGGCGTTGGCTACGGGTTTATGGGGAATTGAATGGGAACTAAATTGGGAATGGAGGATACGCTATTTCGGTTTTATTGGATTGTCCGTTGTTTGGTTTGAAAAATAAAAAGGGGCGCGCACAGTGGCGGCCCCTGAGTTTCGAACTGGGGACCGAATGTAGGAAGGGCGCACATGTAACCAATTGGGACGGGACAATCCCGTGCCCTTTTTAGGCACAACATATATATATATATATATTATATTTTAACCTTATTTAATTAATTAAATTAAATTAAATATCACTAAATGGCCCGGAGTCCAAATAGGACAAGTCATTAGTGTATTTTGACTATCTCGACCCTTCTGAATCCAACGGTGAGGTCCGTGACATGAGACGAAGTCCCAAAAAATAAAAGACCCGTAGGAACATTGAAAAATTACCAAAATGCCCCTGAGTTAAAAAGTAGTCAAATGAACTCCGATTAAAGTAAAAAAATAGTGAATTTTTATTATTTCGAGCTTTCTGGACTCAACCGTGGAGTCCAATTTATAAAAAGAAGTCTCAAGAAATAAGAACCCGTAAAAGTGTAAAATGACTGTTATGCCCTTTTTAGCACAGATGCCCAAATCGAATTCCGCGAAAGCCTATGGTAGAGTCTATTTTAGCAAAATAGAAACTCATTGAAATAAAATCATAAAATTTGATGAACAACATAATTCAAGTAACAATAGACTGAGTTGTATTTCATGCTTTTAGAAACACTGAAAAGAAAGGAAAAGGCGGCCCAACCTTCTACATTCTCATTGTTTAGTTCAGATACACAGGGAGCACGACTTCCTAGGGTTGAGACAAACCCGTCAGGTATGATGTTTTACTAATGTAAGAAATAGGATTAAGTTTAGGAATATTTTATGAGTAAATTGCATGACTTGTATGCTTAACTATTGTTGGGAAATTGTTTGGAATATGTTTAATTGATAACCTGGAGTTGGTTGTTTACGTGCTTATGTGTTTCTTGCATTCTTTGAGAATTTAGTGAAGTGATGAATGTGAACTGTAACCATGTGTTTAGATTAACAGTAGGAGATATGTATTCATGCGGAATAAGTTTGTGAGTTAAATATTATTGTTGCCTCGGGTATGATATATTTTTTAAAGCATGCTTCGTTGAGATTATATTATTGTGTGGTGAAATCAAAGCATCTTGGCATATGGTGAATCCTTTGGAAACATGGTGTGAGTTGAGTATGTGGTGATATGCATTATGATGGTGTAGATCCTGTGGTGAAAAACCCATAATTGGCCATTGCATTGGTGCCCAGATCCATCGGGGGGAGGCCCGTAAACGGGAATTGGTACTCAGATCCAGCGGATACGGTCCGTAAACGAGACATGGGTGTGGCATAGAGTACATGGGTGTGTCATGCATATTTTTATTGTATCGTATTAATGAACTGAAAAGCATCTATATTATAAATGTACACTTTGCACATGCCATGTCTTAATCTTGTTTCTTGCATTAGTATTATGTCATACCAACAGTTGAGCTGACCCATTCGTGGGATATCATATTTCAGATGACGACCCTGGTACATGAGACTCGATGAGGTCTTAATGAAAGAAAGAACTTGGAACTATATTTGGCCCGTGGGACATATTTTGATGTTGTACAAGAGCATAAGCCCTAGACTATTTCATGTTTATTTGTATGTAATGAAACAACGGGCAAGGCATTATGGATTAGTATCAAAACATGAATTGGGTTAGTGTTGAAATGCATATACTTGTCTTTATTTATTTCCTTTTTGTTTATCTCACTCACTCCCCGGGTTTGTGGAAATTCGGGGCGTGACAACGTGGTATCAGAGTTTAGGTTCGAATACCTAGGGACAGTGGGAGAAGTTTAGACCTTAAGTTATTTGAGGCTAGTTTGGGTGGTATGTTTTATGTGCATGTGTTGCATTGGTGTGCACGGGTATGCACTACACTTGATTTCCCGATTGATTGAGAGTACGTGACTATTTGATATAATGGTTGACTAAGATTAGGAACTCATGTCTATGTTATAGACCGTATATTTTATGGGATAGGCCATATGCCTAGTTAATTGAGACATAGGTTGTACACTTAGTTATCTATAAGGTAGATGGTATGCCTAGTAACTTATGAGATAGACTGTGGACCTAGTTATCTACCTGGTCGATTGTGTTCTTATATATATGTGTGTGTGTGTGCGCGCTAGGTTAGTACCCGATATTCATGGATTATAGTACTATGACTATGATATTTATACAGACTGGATTGGTCTCAAGTCTTGCGTTACAGTTGATGGATGGCACCCCATCAGCCAGTAACAAAAGGAGTTGTGATCCATGAAGGGTTATTACCTAGCTATAAAAGTAAGAAATAGTAAAAGACACATAAGACCTTAGAATGCTAAAATAAAATAAAAAAATTGAGACTTGTGGAAATTTTTGGTGGATGGATTGGGTAGTGGATACTAAGAGTATTTGTACCTAAAATTTTAGAAATATCCTTGTGTTAAACTCTTTTGTGGAAAGATGTTTTATTTTTGTATAGCATTCACTTAGGGTTGGGTATTGGTAGGCTAGTTGAACACTAGCATGAGTTGAGAATGTGAATATTGCATTGTTTAAATGGATTCCATCCTTACGAAAGGCTGTGTTAGAACTTGGTGTAAATTGTTTAGAGTAACCAACGGGTGGGGATGATTGACTTGAGTTATATAAGTGTTGATTAAGCAAGTATGTCTGTAAGATGTGTTAGATTCTCAGGCGATGATTGATAATCTTTTGTCTAAAGGAAAATTGTATAAACATGAATAGTTTGAAAAGAATATTGTTGTGGATTAATCCAGATTATGATGTAATTGAATTTTGATTTCGTGCTTAAGATGAATATTGAATTGTAATGCGAAGGTGAATCTGAAAGTTAAGGGTTGTGATGATTTCTTTATTGAATTGGAGTCAATTATATTGTGGTGGACTGGGGAGGTAACCTAGTGATGAATGCTATTGTCTTACCTAGTTCTATAAGATGATCGATACTAATGTGATAAGAAGAGTGGACTGATTTAATGAACTTATGAATGTAGGCTCTGTGAAAATAATGAGTTGAATGAATTGGGTCAAACTAAGGTGTCAATTACGAACCTAGTTCTAGCTTAGTTTACAAGATTGATTCTAGAATTATGATTGAATAAACGGTAAACATTGATTATTGTTTTGGAGGAGATTGTATATCGGGTTAAGAGTTAGATGATACGAATTTCTTGAATATGAATCTTGTGTTTAAGATGCAATTGTGTGAATGTACTTTGAGTGAGAATATTGTGGTTGAGGCACTAGAACTTGAGAGCTTGGATTGTTATACGACTTATAAGTGAATGTTGGTTTTCACTTGTCATTTAAAAATACGTGGGTGAAGGTTATGAATGAGTCTGATTGGTTTGGATAAAGTTAAAAATGATTGTGTTGTTTGGATCTAGATAATGAATATTACACTTGGGAGGTTTTTTTTTATTTTATTTTATTCGAGGGCTTTTGATGACTGCCTTGTTCCACCATCGTATGGTTCACCAGTTGGGGTAGTGAGATACTAACGAGGATCTGTAGAGATGGCTTGATAGAGATAGTTGATCACATCATTTCTTTTGACTTCATTTTACTTAACATGTCTGGTTTTGATGTTATTTTGGGGATGGATTGGTTGTTTGCTATTCGGGCAAATATAGATTACTACAGGGGAAGAGCGACAATGTGTGCTCCTGAGAGAGATAGCTTTTATTTCACGAGAGATTGTGAGGATTTCTTAGTTCCACCCTTGTATGACTCGAGGATTGGGGAGGTTATAGTTACATGTTGTCTAGTTTGGTAGCAGATGGGAGTAGGGCTACAGGGAGTGTATTACCCTCGTAGTGGATGAGTTTTTAGATGTCTTCCCGGATGACTTCACTAGTCTACCGCCAAGACGAGAGATAAAGTTTACGATAGAGCTTATCCCAAGCATTGTGCCTATTTCCATTCCACCTTACCGTATGGCTCCAACCGAGTTGGGAAAGCTGAAGGGGCAGTTAACTGATTTACAGGATAAGGTTTTATCCGTCCTAGTACTTCTCCGTGGGGTGCTTCAGCACTATTTGTGAAGAAAAAGGATGGGACATTGCGATTGTGAGTGGACTATAGGAGGCTAAACTGGGTCACGATCAAGAACAAGTACCTATTTTCGAGGATAGATGACCTATTTGATCAGCTTAGGGGTTCGAGAAGGTTCTCGAAGATTGATTTTAGATCGGGGTATCATCAGTTAAGGGTACGGGAGGAGGATATAGCTGAAGACTGCTTTTCGCACCCGTTATGGGCATTATGAGTTTGTAGTTATGCCATTCCGTGTGACGAATGCCCTGGCAGCATTCATGGACTTGATGCATTGCATTTTTAGTTCTTATATAGATCAGTTTGTCGTGGTGTTTGTTAATGATATTTTGATTTACTCACCTTCTAAGGATGAGCATGCCTTTCATCTACGGACTGTGTTACAGATTTTGAGGGAGCACCATCTATTTGCTAAGTTCTCGAAATGTGAGTTTTGGCTCCAAGAGGTACAGTTCTTGGGCCATGTTGTGTCAGGTAATAGAGTATTTGTGGATCCTTCTAAGATTGACTCTGTTATGAGTTGGGAGAGGCCGAAGAATGTGTTTGAGATTTGGAGTTTCTTGGGATTGGTAGGATACTACTATCGGTTTGTGAAGGGGTTTTCTCGTTTTACCGCACCAATGACTCGTCTAACCCGCAAGGGCATTAGATTTGAGTAGATAGATGACTATGAGCAGTCATTTCAGGAGCTAAAGAGGAGGCTAACTTCAGCGCCCGTCTTGATTATACTTGAGGGAGGTATGGGATATGCCGTTTATTATGATGCTTCACGAGAGGGATTGGGCTGTGTGTTGATGCAGGAGGGTAGAGTGGTAGCCTATGGTTCTCGTTAGTTAAAGAGCCATGAGAAGAACTACTCTACACATGATTTAGAGTTAGCTGCCGTCATCTTTGCACTTAAGAGTTGGCGACATTACTTATATGGGGTGAGGTTTAAGATGTTCTCAAATCACAATAGCCTTAGATACATTTTCACGTAGAAGGACTTGAACCTTCGTTAGAGGTGATGGATGGAGTATATGGAGGACTATGACTTTAGCCTTCAGTACCACCTTGGGAAGGCCAATGTTGTAGCAAATGCACTTAGTAAAAGGCCGAGGAGCACCGTAGTTAGCATTGCTATTAGAGAGTAGGAGATGATGGGAGACATTGGAGAGTTTGACTTAGAGCTTGCCGAGTCTGAGGGACATGCCACACTATTCAGTGTATGTGCACAGCCTTTACTGTTGAGTAGGGTTATTGAGGCACAGTTACAAGACACAGAGGCAAAGCAGATCCGAGCATGAGTTGCTAGTACCGAGGGCTTTGAGGGGTGGACAGTTCATTCTAACCTTAGCTTGAGATATATGGGTAGAGTCTTTGTTCCCGAGTCTCTTAGGGCTGATGTCCTTAGAGATTTCCATCATTCACACCTAGCACTGCACCTAGGGGGCACTAAGATGTATCATGATTTGCGTCGTCAGTATTGGTGGACGGGGATGAAGGGTGTTGTGGCGCAGTTTGTGTCTAGATGTCTCACGTGCCAGCAGGTGAAGGCTGAGCACCAGAGACTTGGGGGTTTGTTGCAACCATTGCTAGTGGCCGAGTGGAAGTGGGAGCATGTTACCATGGATTTTGTGATGGGTCTTCCGAAGTCACCTAGAGGTCACGATGCAGTTTGGGTTGTAGTTGACAGGTTGACGAAGTCTGCTTATTTCCTACCGATTAGAGCGACCGATTCATCGGACGCCCTCAGTAGGTTGTATATCCGAGAGATAGTGCGACTACATGGGATTCCTATATCCATTGTTTCAGACAGAGACCCACGTTTCACTGCATGGTTTTGGCAGAGTCTTCAGACAGTCTTAGGGACTCAGTTACAGTTTAGCACTGCCTTTCATCCTCAGACTGACAGTCAGTCACAGTGTACCATTCAGATCCTAGAAGACATGCTTAGGGCCTGTGTTATGGACTTCAAGGATAGTTGGGAGGATCACCTTGCTTTGGTAGAGTTTGCCTTTAACAACAGCTATCAGTCCAGTATCGAGATCGCACCATTCAGGGCGTTGTATGGTAGGTCGTGTCGTTCACCAGTGTGTTGGACTGAGGTGGGGGAGACAACTGTTTTGGGGCCCGATTTAGTCCGTGAGACCACGGAGAAGATACAGGTGATCCGGCAGCATCTGTTGACAACACAGAGCTGTCAGAAGAGTTATGCGAACAGGAGGCGACGACCTCTGTCATTTGATGTTGGGGGACATGTGTTCCTCAAGGTAGCCCCACGGCGAGGATTAAGGAGATTTGGGCGCACTTGGAAGCTGTCGCCGCAGTTTATAGGCCCATTTGAGATTCTTGGGAAGGTTGGTGAGGTGGCCTATAAGCTAACATTACTGCCACAGCTATCTGGGGTTCACGATGTCTTCCATGTGCCGATGTTGAGGAAGTACGAGCCTGACCCCTCACATGTACTAGATTGGGTAGATCTTCAATTAGAGGGTGACGCTTCTTATGATTAGAGACCCGTAGAGATATTGGACTCGAGGGACCAGATTTTGTGAGGCAAGACCATCCCTTTGGTCAAGGTCCATTGGAACCATCATGGGGTCGAGGAAACTACTTGGGAGCGTGAGGCCGAGGTCCGTGCTAGATACCTCGAGTTGTTTGTTCATTGATGGATTTTTTAAAATTTTGGGACGAAATTTCTTTAAAGGGGGAAGGATGTAGAGATCTGAAATTTTTTTTTTGGAATAAATATTTTTGTTTTAAATAAATATGAATATATGTGTTTATGTATGAAATGTGCATTATCTATGTATGTGTATATGTATATGTATATATATAATGTATGGTATATATGTATATGCATGAAGTATTATATACTATATGTATACATGTAATTAAATATATATACATATATATATATGTATACATAAGATGTTGTGTGTGTGCTGTGTGTGTGTGTGTGTGTGTACAGTCGTGTGAGTGTGTGCAAGTGGGTATGCATGTGTAATATAATATACATATACATATATACATATATATATATATATATGAAAAACCAAACAAACAAACAACATTTAATGCAAGGTTGAATTGGACAAAAAAGAAGTCAGAAAGGGGTGTGGGAAGAGAGAGAAATAGGGGGCTGCAGCTGGCCTTGAGTGAGGTGATATATGTGTATATCTATGTATGTGTATTAGGAGTATCCGTTGGGTTAGATAGAAAACAGGGGGAAAGAGATCAAGTGAGAAACTGAGAAAGGGAGCTCTGATATCCAGAAGTTGGAGAAGAAAGGAAACAAAAGGGAAAAGGGGAGGATCCAAGGAGGAAATCAGAAAATAAAAGTGAGTGGCTCAGTTCTGGTTCTAAAATTTTAAAGCATGATAATTAGTTTGATTTATGAGATTTTGTAGAACATGAAATGTGATTTATGTTGCAAAAAGAATCGACTAAAATGGTTGAGAGATGACCGAGATATCCATGGTTACAGGTCATGGGTGTGGGATCGAGTTTTTATATTTTATGTATCAAACTCAAAACAAATGATGGGAAATTGTTGAGATGGGTTGCAGGGAGAGGTCTGAACAAGTTTAGAGTAGAAATAGTAGAGAAAGAAGCTCAAAACTTCAAAAACGCAGTTGGTCGGAGCCACAGATTTTTCCATTTTCGTGAAGATCTAATGAACCAAATTAAAAACTAACTTTAGAAATGGAATCCCTTGAAAAACTGAAGAAAACAGCATTTTAAAAACATTGAAAATGGTCGAAAAAAGTTCACCGTCGCCAGAGATGGCGACTGAACCCTAGGGCAACCTACTAGAAAGTCAGGGAAGAAGAAGAACTGCTCATGGTTTTGGGTTTGGGTCGGTTCAGGTTCAGGTCAGACTCGACCCACCCACACATGTATGACCCTGAAGCTACGTTGTTTCAATTTATAAATCAAGTGGGAAATAGGGGCGTTTGGCTACGGATTTATGGGGAATTGAAAGGGAACTAAATTGGGAATGGGGGATACGCTATTCCGGTTTTATGGGATTGTCCGTTGTTTGGTTTTAAAATGGTTTGAAAAATAAAAAGGGGCGCGCATAGTGGCGGCCCTTGCGTTTCAAACTGGGGACCAATGTAGGAAGGGCACACGTGTAACCAATTGGGACGGGACAATCCCGTGCCCTTTTTAGGCACAATATATATATATATATATATATATTAACCTTATTTAATTAATTAAATCAATTTAATTAAATTAAATATCACTAAATGGCCCGGAGTCCAAATGGGTCAAGTCATTAGTGTATGTTGACTATTTCGACCCTTTTGAATCCAACGGTGAGATCCGTGACACAAGAGGAGGTCCCAAAAGATAAAAGACGCATAGGAACATTAAAAATTATCAAAATGCCCCTGAGTTAAAAAGCAGTCAAACGAATTCCAATTAAAGTAAACAAATAGTGAATTTTTATTATTTCGAGCATTCTGGACTCAAACGTGGAGTCTGATGTATGAAAAGAGGCATCGAGAAATAAGAACCCTTAAAAGTGTAAAATGACCGTTCGACGTTCCGAACTCAATGGTAGAGTCTATTTTAGCAAAATAGAAACTCTTGAAATAAAATCATAAAATTTGATGAACAACATAATTCAAGTAACAATAGATTGAGTTGTATTTCATGCTTTTAGGAACACTGAAAGGAAAGGAGAAGGTAGCCTGACCTTCTACATTCTCATTGTTTAGTTCAACTATACAGCGAGCACGACTTCCTAGGGTTGAGACAAACCCGTCAGGTATGCTGTTTTACTAATGTAAGAAATAAGATTAAGTTTAGGAATATTTTATGAGTAAATTGCATGACTTGGATGCTTAACTGTTGTTGGGGAATTGTTTGGAATATGTTTAATTGATAACTTGGAGTTCGTTGTTTACGTGCTTATGTGTTTCTTACATTTTTTGAGAATTTAGTGAAGTGATGAATGTGAACTGTAACCATGTGTTTAGATTGACAGTAGGAGATATGTATTCATGTGGAATAAGTTTGTGAGTTAAATATTATTGTTGCCTCGAGTATGATACATTGTTTAAAGCATACTTCGTTGAGATTATATTATTGTGTGGTGAAATCAAAGCATTTTGGCATATGGTAAATCCTTTGGAAACATGGTGTGAGTTGAGCACGTGGTGTTATGCATTATAAGAGTGTAGATCCTGTGGTAAAAAACCCATAATTAGCCACTGAATTGGTGCCCAGATCCATCGGGGGGAGGCCCGTAAACTGGAATTGGTACTCAGATCCAGTGGATGCGGTCCGTAAACGAGACATGGGTGTGTCATGCATATTTTCATTACATTGTATTAATGAACTAGAAATCATCTAGATTATAAATGTATACTTTGCACATGCCATATCTCTCATTCTCATTGAAATTAAAAATTAAAATAAACAAAATTCCTACTTTCAATGGTAACCAACCAAAGGCAAAGCATTTACCACAAATTATCTTCTCTTTATCCTCATTAAATTCACAAGCTAAACAGACACCCATGACAAAGCTATATTTACAACTAGAAAGACCTTTATGGATTGAGCTGGTGTTGTATTTTTGTACATTTATGGGTGTATTTCAAAGCCAAACTTCTTTCAAAACTTGGTCAACAAGTTGTTACAATCATTCCTTAAATGTTGGTCAATTTAGTTAACTATAATCCCATATTTTATGGAATTCTATTTCTTGATTTTTGACCCCCTTTACATATTTTCTTCTCTTATAATTGGTATGTATCTTTATATACATACTAGATGATCTGGTGAGATACAGAGAAGAAAAACATAGAGAGTGAATACAAAGGACTTCCCAATATTTCATTGTTGTTCATTAATCATTCTTGATTTCTAGCCCTTATCACCATGATAGACCACTGCTCAATGAAGTTTGTTCTTGAGACCTCTATTTACGATTGCACGTTAATAGAGATGAGATTGTTAAATTCAGGAGGGTAGATCGCTGAGACCTTATGCACCGAGATGTCATTTTCGGGAGGTGGAAAACTAGTCTTAAAGATAATGTCATTGTACATGCCGCAGCCAAATCCGATAAGTCATATTCTTTTCCATGTGTTTAGTAGTATTTATAGCTCATATTACTTCAAATTTTCCCACAATTGGCTTATCATCTCTCTTTAATTCAAAACCAAAATGCCTATCTTTTATCTTTTCTTTTTCCTTTTTAAAATTTGAGCCCATTTGTTCACCAAGCCTTCACTTCTTCGGCACACTTGATTTTTTAATAATCTTAGCCCATCAAATGATTTTCCCCTCTTTTCCATAAACCCAATGGATTAATTATTTTATGTGATGGTATCTATAACTTGTTTTGCTAGAAGATAATATTCCTTGTGATAACGAAAAAAAAAAATTAATTATTCACTATGGAATAATTTCAAATTTCAAGACTAATGATGGAGAAAGATTTATAAGTTATGTGTGCTTTAGAATGTTTTAAGTTATTTTAATTATTGTGTAATTATAAAATTGTTAGATTTGATGGAATAAAATAAAAGAGAAAAATAAAGAGAGAAACACAGAATAACCCAAATGACTACATTGTATTAGATATGTTATTATGAAACTAAACAAGAGAGCTCCTTATATAGGAGGGTTACGAGGTTGTTTATGAAAAGTATTAATAAAGGAAACAAACTATGAAACCCTAATATATTACACAATAATATGTGTGGTGGCTAACCTTAACCCTAGTACAATAATATATAGGTAACCCTAATATACTTCTAACACCCCCTCTCAAACTCATGGTAGGAGGTAGACTAACTTGAGTTTGCAAACAAAAATCTTTGAAAGTGGATAGTTAACTTGTTGGCATTGTGGTTGAAGTGTAGATGTTACCCAAGTTGACATGATTGTGGAGTTGGAATCTCAATAGAGTTAATGACGGCGCATGAAAATACAGAGTTGGAATTGAAGGCGGCGCATAGAAGCACAAATGATGGTGTGCATAGCCGATTCTGATGGCGACACTATGAAAGTATGTACTCGATTCTAATTGAGCTGACCACGTGATGGTACACGTAGTTGGTGGGGTTGGAAACACATGTTGAACACATGACAGAACATGTGCGAGAGCTTACGTGGCATAACACGTAACCGAAGATACTAAATACATGGCGTATCATATGTGAGGGCTTATGTGGTAGAACACATATCTAATGGAGTTGGAAACGTGGCGTAACACGTTCTGGAGCTGGATACATGGCAAAACAAGACTTACATGACGAAACATTTATTTGAAAACGCTAGACAAGGAGTGAAACACGTGCCTCATCGAGGAGCTTATATTGGACAAATGGTATAACACGTGCTTGAACAAAGCTTCGAGTAAAGTGTGCATGGAGAAGCCCATTGGAGATATGTTTTTAGAGTCAGATTTAGAACATGGGCCTAGATTTTGGAATGGAGGCTGGTTTAATTACCGCGAAATAAGTGGGTAATGGAATCGGCTATGGGCTCACTTGGGCTTAGATCCTAGGTGTAATGAGATTTTGATATAGGTTGGTGAGAATGAAGCATTTAGGCCGATCACTTTTCGGGCAAAGGGCGAATCAACTCTTCTTCTTCACACAGCAGTGCAATAGAGTGACTATGGCAACCAAAAATGCGATTCATGGTGATGACGGCTAGTAGGTTAATTGGCATGATAGTCGATAGTGACGAAAAAAAATGTGCTAGAGATGATGGATGAAGGATACCGGTGAGGGAAAGGCATCGGTGGTTGGTTGTGTTGTTGAGACAACAATAACAAGAGAGGTTGATGATGGTGTTGATGATGTTAAGTGGTCGATGGGGGCTGGGACTTTGTTCTGCATTGATGGTTTAGAGATGAATAGTAAGAATGGTGGTGGTTTGGCTGAGGCCCGAGGGTCTTGTGGTGAAGTTGTGGAGCGACATTGATGGGCGGCTGCAACAAGGGGTAGAGAAATGACAATGAGTCACCGATTTAGAATGAGGGCAAAAGGAAAATTAGGTTGAGGAACCATGCATGTGTGTGAAGAAAGTTTCTATAAGGAATAATAGATTAATTTCCTTATTGATCAATAGTGGTATTAGATTTTAATAATGGTTTACTCCGATGAAGAGCAATAACCAAATTCAAAGTTCTATGGTTTGGCTTGATTCCGGGAATGATGTGAGGTTTGCGTTGGCTAGTTATCTAGTTTTGGCAGGTGATGCACCCATTTAGCAAAAGCTGTGAGGCATAGTTGAGGGGTAGTGACGAATTTGACGGAGCTTAGTTGAGAGTCTATTAGTGATGATCAACTGTAGCGGGCGGCATTGATTGCTTGGGAGTTAGGTCGCCGAAAATAACGAGGATGGCATAAACTAATGAACTAGTGGCATTGATGGCTATTCTTGAGGTAGATTTTAATTAGGAGAAGGTTACTGTAATTGATGCCGATGGAATATGCAACTACAATGAAGAAGGGAGGGGTAAATGAGTTGTTAGCCGTGATTAACGGTTGTAATTTCTTGATGAGGATCGGGCACAAAGAGTGTCATGAATAGAGTAAATCTTTGGGACTTGATCATGATGACAGGGACTGGTTGCATATGGGTGGTGATTTTGTCTTTGTAGTGTGCAATGGCTAGGGTTGTCACTTTGAACAAAATTTCAAAAGCAGAGAGAGAGTTAGGAGAGAGACAAAGGCTAAAAACTAATAACTGATATGGGTGTTATTCTGGTGAATGAAAAGTGAGAATTTGGGTCTCGGTAATGGGCATCTTCTCAGATGCGGTTATGAAGTTGTACATGGAAAGTATTAATAAATGAAGCAAATTATGAAACCTTAATACATTACACAATAATATGTCTGACATGTCACGACTCGAAATCCACCCTGTGCGGATCCTGAATCGCGACCGCCACCCTCAAGCCCGAGGACCTTAGGGCGAAGGCTCGCATACGCAGTAGTATCGAATAGATGTGCCTTATGTGGTTGCGGAAGCGTGAAAAACTTTTTTTTTCTTTTCTCATTCTAAATTTTGCACATCTGTTCGGTACTGCCACTATTCATATTGCGGTACACATGATATTCATTCAGAGCATAAAGAAACTTAAAGACTTTATAATATTACATGTCGCTGCCCTGAGGGCTTAATACATATTTTGTACTGTTTACTACTACAAAATATACTAGCATTGTTCATAGATTTCTAAAAGAAACTTCTTAACATATCTTCCCAAAATGGCAGATCCATCGTCATCGTCTTCTAATCAAAAATTGCCTTTTGTCATTTACCTAAAAGGGGGATCCGAACAAAGTCCGGGTAAGCTAATCTAAGCTTGTGAGTAATTTCTGCATTTTTCATGGGGTTTTCAACTGGTAGTGGTTTAGCACATGAGAGTTTATAAAATACTCACTACCAATTGCTCGTACATTTTAGAACACAGAGTATATGCATTCTTAAAACAGATAGCTTTGAAACATTTAAAGTATTCAAGCTAAACACACATTTCTTCAAATAAAGCATATGCAATTTAAAAACATATAAAAACGTATAAATAAAATTGGGGTAAAACCTGCTTCCATTTCCAAAATCATTGTCATCTTTTCTCTTTAATTAGGTGGAATCTGTTTCGAACCAGACTCCCATTTTACTGCCAATACTGTCCATAATATTTGCTTGGGGGATTAGATCTTACTACCGGGCATTTCACGCGACAGAGTAATTGGGTCCCGAAGTAACCCAAAATCCTGACTATGTGACATTTACTGTTGAATCCCGAAGGATTTCAACTATGTTATCGTACAAAACATTTATCATATGGCTACATCAATAGTTACTTTTCATGAGTATTTAAAACATGAAACATATGGCTTCTGCAATATAACTTCAAATACTTGTAACAATCAAATTCTGAATATTTAAAGAAAATACATTTTAACCAGACATGCTAAACATCTCCAAGAAAGAAATTAAATATAAACGTTTAACCAGCATGTCACAACAGAATATTTTAAAAACTGGAATTGTGTAAACTGAATTTGATATTCAAATGCTTCATATAACTTGAACTTAAAACTTCATCGAATATTTAGAGTTAAATCTCCAATTCAAACACAGGGTTACTCACCTCGATTCTTTAGGGTTAGTGCTAAGAATGCGCTTTCCCACTTCCTTGTAGTTCCTAAGAACAATCCAAAAATATTTCATCAACTTCACATTCATTGTAATATCGCCTCGATGTTCCTTAACCTATGCTTAAATCGTATTAGATCCTAAAACAATTTCATAAATTCATGTGTACTTAACTTAATTCGTACTCTTAACCTATGACACAATTATATGTGTTAGAAATTTAATTTATTTCAATTTATACTCTTCTGGTAGCTCCATTAACTTTAAATTAAATTTATTTACTTCACATGTTTACGTGTCGTGTCTTTTCGTAATTCATTTCCTCGTACTTGCCTTAGTTTAATATTTCGGCGATATTCCAGTTTATAGTCATCTGAAAGATGCTATTCATCAAATTTTATGTCTTTTTATTTTAGACATTTCTTTTGGTTGAATAGACTCTACCATTGAGTCCAGAGCGTCGAAGAAAGTCAGTTTAGGCTTTCCTAGAATTTAATTTGGACTTTTATATGTAAAAGGGACAAAATGGTCATTTTACCTATTTACGTGTCATAATTTTTTGTACTTCGTTTCGTAATTTAGACCTCACCATTGGACTCAAAAGGCCCGAGATAGTAAGAACACACTAATAACTTGTTAATTTTGGACAAGGGGTATTTTGGTCATTTTACCCCTTTATGTGTCTTTATTTTTCAGGGCCCCGTCTCGTAAAACGGACCTCGCCATTAGTCTTAGAACATCCAAAATAGTCAAAATTCACTATTCATATGTTTAATTTGGACTTCATTTGCTTCATATATGACTCAGGGGCAAAATAACAATTTTACCTCATTTATAAAATAATTAAATTAATTATTTAATTATTTTTCCAGGGGTGTAATTGCATAAAATTCTAATCAGTTGGGCCACAGTAGAATTTCTTAGAAATTCTGGGGTCAAATCGTAAATAACAAAAGGTTTGGTTTATTTAATTGAATTAAAACCAGAAAACTAGTGGGTTCGGTCAAATTTTAAGTGAACCGGTCCGGTTCACTTGCAAACCAACCGGTTTAGTCGGTTTGCCACGTGATGCTGACGTCATGATGACGTCATCCTTAATGGTTAAAATTTAAAAATTTTTAAACCTCCAAACATCACCGTTTAAATAAACCCATAACCCGTTGGATCCGGATTTGACCCTGACCCGTAACCGACCGTTTACCCGACCCGAACAGTGTCATCTTCCCCAACGAAGCTGACACTGTTCATGCAAAACCCTAATTTTTTTCAGTTTCTTTTTCTTCAATTTCGTGGATTTTTTTTCACCAAATCTTCACTGTTTTTAACCCGATCCACTTCTGGAACGTTGTCCATGAGTTTGGCATTCGTTTTGGAGTTCAAAACTGGTTCATGTGTTTGGTTTAGGGTTCGCTAATTCAAACCGATAATCCGACTGTTCATGCTCATTTCTGAGCCAAATCCAATGGGACTTGCTATGTTATGATCCCCTCTTCATGGGGTTTCATATTTCATTCATAAAGGTAGGTTTAATCTCATGTTTTTGAGATTTGTTTTGGGGACCCGAACCTGCAATTTGATTTTTGAAGGTCAATTCTCATGTTTTATGATCGCGTACTAGGGTTTTTAACATTCTCATGTTCTCAGTTTGAGGTCTTGGTAAGCCAAATCTAGTTTGGTTGTGACAAAATTCAGACCTGCTGTAAGCAAGGTCTTTAATGGCGGTTTTCACGGGTCTGCTCATTTTCTGTGTTTTTAAGCTCAATTTTCATGGTTTAATGAATCTAATCATGTTCTATGTTAGAATATTCTAGATTACTCAAAGACTCTATTTCCACTTTGTCCCACATCGGATACACTCCCACATTGTATTCTCCTATTGTACCTATAAATAGACCTCATATTGTACAGTTTTAAATACATAGAAATATATATAAATTTCTTTCTCTTCTTTATTTCTTCATGGTATTAGAGCCACAAACTTCTGGCCTATAGTTTTATTTTTTCAGCCGTTCTTTCGGAAAATTTTTGGTGCTCTTCCTTGTGACGGTATCTTACCTCACGAGCTGCCACACACCGCCATTCCTCTGTCTTCCTCAATTTTACACTGTTTCGGTCACCATCTCACAAAGGTGACACCACCATTGGACAGCCCATTCAGAGAAGAGTCCAACGCCGCCAAGATCGCCCCCATCGGAGCTGCCACGCACCCTCACGCCCCTCTCGAAGTTCTGCCACGCCGCCAACGCGCAGCCCCACGTGCCCATGCGCTAGCCTCATCATTGTGCTGCCACGTCAACCCTAACCACGTCATCCCTAGATCCACTTCAGCTTTCGCTGCCACATCAGCGTTGACCGTTGACTTTGACCGTTGACTGTTGACTTTTGATCGTTGACTTTTTACAAATCTGGTGCATTCTACTAAGTTTTCATCCTACTTTCCTTTTTGCTATCTGCTTATACGTTTGAAGATTCGATATGTCTCAATCTACATCGAATCTCGATTCTATTGTTCTTCCTATAGACATAATATTGGATGGATCCAATTATAGTATGTGGGCTCAGAATATGGAGGTTTTCTTGAAAGGACGTCGATTATGGCGTTATGTGACTGGAGACCTTGCTACACCAACACAGAAGGCAAGTAAGACAGAAGAGGCATTTTCAACTCGTTTGGAAGAATAGGGTAGTACACATTACAAGATTTTGTCTTGGTTCATCAACACCTCTATTCCATCCATCAACAGTCTCCTTCCAAGACTTGGGAATGCTAAGGTTGCTTGGGATTTTCTGGCCAAAAGATACAACTGCACCTATGATGCTTCTTGGAGTTCAACTGGAAGCTAAACTTTATCAGATGCGTTAGGACCCAAGTCAGTCTATTGCTGATTTTTATTCTCAGACCAATCATCTTTGGGAACAATTATCTGCCGCAGATCCAAAGTTAGCATGTGCTCAAGACATTCAAACATTTGTTGCCTGGCTTGATCGACGGAAGTTTATGCACTTTATGATGGCTCTTCGTGATGATTTTGAGTCTACTCGAGCCTCTCTTCTTCATCGTCAACCACTTCCGACTTTAGATGGTGCTGTTTCTGAACTCATCTCTGAAGAAACTCGTCGTTCCACTATGAAGATGCAATCATCTGATATGGTTCTTGCCGCTGCTTCTTGTGGTCCTTCACCATCTTCTACTGGCCGTCCATTATCCCAATCCAACTCCAAGATCCGTTTTTACCAGTGGTGTAATTTTTGTGGTCACACCATTGATGAATGTCGCAAGTACAAGTATTATAAGCGGCAACAAGCTTCCCGACAGATAGCCACGATCACCTCATCTACTCTTTCCCAACAGACAGCTACGCTTCCTTCCTCTACTTCCTCTACACCCGAGTCTTCGTCTCTATCCACTCCTCTCACTGCAGCTGACGTAACGGCCTTAATTCATCAGGTTTTGTCCCAATCCTCCACTACCTTGTCCGTCACCCCAGGTAAATCTCAGTGGTTTATAAACTCTACTTGTTGTAACCATATGACATCTGATTCTACCATCTTCTCTCATAAAACTGCTCTTTCTCCCAATCCTGCAATATACACTGCCAATGGATCTCATATGCCTATTAGTCACGTAGGGTCTATTTCTACCTCTAATTTATCTGTCAGTGATACTTACCTTGTGCCTCAATTATCCTTAAATCTTTTTTCTGTTGGACAACTTTGTGAGTTAGGCCTTCATCTGAAATTTTCTAACAAGGGTGTTGATGTACAGGATTCACGGACGGGTCAGTTGCTTGGGACAGGCCATAAAGTTGGACGTCTTTTTGAGCTCACATCTCTACAGATTCCTTCTTCCATAAACACTTCCATGGCTGTCCATTATAGTTACTTCCAGTTTGTGGCACTTCCCGGTTGGGTCATGCCTTACTTCCACGTGTCCAGTTCTTGGCTTCTCAGGGTCATTTAGGTCCAGTTAAATTTCAGTCTTTTGATTGTGTGTCATGTCATCTTGAAAAACAAACACATTTATCCTTTAATAAAAGTGACTTTTTTTCTGCAGCACCTTTTGACTTAGTGCATTCTGATATATGGGGTCCTGCCCCGACACCGACTGAGGGGGGATCTCGTTATTTTGTTATCTTTGTAGATGATTACAGTCGTTATACTTGGATATATCTTTTGCAGCATAGGTCTGAACTCACCACTGTCTACCAGAATTTTCACAAAATGGTGCAAACTCAATTTTCTTGTACCATTAAAACTTTTCGTTCAGATAATGCAATGGAATACAAAGATAAGTCATTTCTTGCCCTTTTACAGCACAATGGGACAGTCTCTCACCATTCTTGTCCATACACCTCACAACAAAATGGTTGCGCAGAACGTAAACATCGCCACATTCTAGATACAGTAAGAGCACTTCTCATCTCTGCCTCTCTTCCAGAACGTTTTTGGGAAGAAGTTGCTCTTAATGCTGTCTACACCATCAATCGTGTTCCCTCACCCACTATACACAATAAAACTCCTTTTGAGCTTCTCCATGGTACAGTTCCTAACTATTCATTACTTTGAGTTTTTGGTTGTGTTTGTTTTGTCACTCTTCCCTCACATGAACGCACCAAACTTAAGCCTCGATCCCGACTCTATTGTCTTCTTGGCTATGGTCTCACTCAAAAGGGTTATCATTGTTATGATCCCATCACTAAACGTCTTCGTATTTCTCGTCATGTCGAGTTTTGGGAACATAAGATGTTTATAAGTATTTCTCCTTTTTCGCTATCTTCTATTAGTTATGCTCCTATTTTTACTGACCCCTCCTTTATTTCCTGACTCCTCTACAGAGATGCCAAGCTCCTCAGATGTTCCTTCTTCGCCTGTCTCAGAGTCATCTGACACGTCTGCTGATACTACTGATCCATCAACTACCTCAGAGCCTGTCCAAGTACCTGCACTTCGTCAATCCACTAGAGTAAGAGCTCCTCCTTCTCATCTTTAAGATTTTCATTGTTATTATGCTATTGCTACCCTTCACGAACCTCACAGTTATCGTAAGGCTAGTGATGACTCTTTTTGGCAGAAAGCTATGTCTGATGAACTAGAAGCTCTCACTAAAACTCATACTTGGGACTTGGTGGATTTACCTCCTGGCAAGTTTGCAGTTGGATGTAAGTGGGTCTACAAAATTAAAACTCGGTCAGATGGATGAGTGGAACGCTACAAAGCTCGTCTTGTTACCAAGGGTTTTTCTTAAGAGTATGGTATTGACTATGAGGAGACTTTTGCCCCTGTTGCTCGTCTTACCTCTGTCCGCTCCTTGCTTGCCATTGCTACTGTGCGTCATTGGCAACAGTTTCAGATGGATGTCAAAAATGCATTCTTGAATGGTGATCTTGCTGAGGAATTTTATATGCATCCTCCCCCTAGTTATGCCCATCCTCCTTACACAGTTTGCCGTCTTCGGCGTGCTCTCTACGGTCTCAAACAAGTTCCCCGAGCCTGGTTTGCTACATTCAATTGTGTTGTTGCTCAGCAAGGGTTTACCCCTAGTGCCTATGACTCAGCTCTTTTCCTTCGGACCACTGGTGCTAGTATTATTCTTATTCTTCTTTATGTTGATGACATGATCATTACAAGCGATGATCTCTCTGGTATTCGCGATCTTCAGCACTTCTTGAGTCAGAACTTTGAGATGAAGGACTTGGGGCAGCTTAACTACTTTCTGGGTCTTGAGGTTACATTTGGATCAAATGTTTATTATCTTTCTCAAGCTAAGTATGAATCTGACTTGCTTTCTAAGGCCGCTTGATTGACAGCAAAACATGCACTTCTCCGCTTGATCCTAATGTTCGGTTATTTGCTACTGATGGTGAATCTCTTCCTGATGCTACTCTGTATCGACAACTGGTTAGTAGTCTCATCTATCTCACTGTTACTCGACCAGACATTTCCTATGCTGTTCATCTAGTTAGCCAGTTTATGAGTGCCCCTCGCTCTACCCACTATGCTGCTGTTCTTCGCATTTTACGGTATGTCAAGGGAACTCTGTTTCATGGCCTTCACTTTTCCTTTCGCTCATCTCTTGAGCTCCGCTCCTATTCTGATGCTGATTGGGCTGGTGATCCTATCGATCGTCGCTCTACCACAGGGCTACTGTTTCTTACTCGGCACCTCTCTCATTTCTTCGCGTAATAAGAAGCAGACTGTTGTTGCCCGCTCTAGTACTGAGGCTGAGTACCGTGCCCTTGCTGATACTACAGCTGAACTTTTGTGGTTACGATGGCTTTTGACAGACATGGGTGCTCCTCAACTGACTAGTTCTCTTCTTTATTGTGATAATCGGAGCGCCATCCAGATTGCTCATAATGATGTCTTTCATGAGCGCACCAAACATATTGAAATTGATTGTCACTTCATTTGGCACCATCTTCAGCAGAGGCACCTTGGATCTTCGCTCTGTCTCGTCTGAAGATCAACTTGCTGATATTTTTACGAAGTCTCATCCTCTTGGTCGGCTCCGTGATCTTGTTTCCAAACTCCAGTTGACTTCATCATCTCGAGTTTGAGGGGGGGTGTTAGAATATTCTAGATTACTCAAAGACTTATTTCCACTTTGTCCCATATCGGATACACTCCCACATTGTATTATCCTATTGTACCTATAAATAGACCTTATATTGTACAGTTTTAAATACACAAAAATATATATATATTCATTTCTCTTCTTTATTTCTTCATTCTACATGTCACATATATAAAAATTAAGGCTTAAAACAGTTTATGCATAGAGAAATTCTAGAGAGAGAATGAAAATGATAGTTTATATTTTTCTTATCCTTTTCCACTGTTTTTCTCCTTCTTCCTGCTCTGATTCTTTCTCTATTCTCCTTAGTTCCTTCCTTGTTCAGTCATTCTTTTAGGAGACAACATGAATTACATGCTTTGGCTTTAAAAAGAAAGGCAACCGACCTCTCTCTCTCTCTCTCTCTTCCATTTTCTCTTCCTCTCTCTACACGTTTTATCCCTACACCATAGCCCTTCATTTCTCTCTGTTTCTCAATTAATTTTGTTCTTCCCAAGTTCCTACTTTACATTAATTTGTTTTGGCTTTTGTATGATGTTTTGTACATTATATATATATATAACACACACACACATGCATATGGAAACAAACACACACACTGCCGACACACACACCCACTTGTCCACTGTTCACACCTTTTTATATCTATACATATATAATATTTTAATTATCTCATATACGTATACATACATAGACATGTACATATACACATACACATACTTGTTTATATACACACAACACACTCACACCACTGTTCACATGTTGATTCATATATATACATATATATATATATATATTTTCAAATTATACACATACATGCATACATATTTTACTTCATATACATACATACGTACATGCTTGGTCCCATATTCCCATACATAACACATATTTTATGTGTATAATTGTGTACCAATAGTTAATTCGAAATTACAAATAATTATCTTAATCAATTATTCTTTTGAGTGTAAATATCTTTACACAATTTTTCATAGCCTCGTAGTACGTGCCAATATGACCTAGTATTTTAGGTCGGGATATTACATGATGGCTAACCTTAACCCTTGTACAATAATATGTAGGTAAGCCTAATATACTTCTAACGAGAATAATCATTTTTATCTAGTTAATCATTATTGTGGTATGCATCTAAAAAACCTATTGAAAAAAATTAGAGGTTCATTATTAGAGAGGAGTTGTGTCCTGAAATATCAAAGGGGATGATAGCATTACTTAGGAAAGAAAGAAAATAAGTGTTAATCCCTTATATTGTTTGGATAGCTACACAATGAAAAGAAAAGAAAGAATAATGGTAATTTTATTCTATGTCTCAAATTTTGTATCTTAAATAATGTGTCTTTAAATAATTGGAATGAAAGTTTTGCTAAAATATTTAAGAGATGTAACATTAATGATATTTTTATCTTGTTTGAAAAATAGAAAAGGAAAATAAATAAAATTTATTATGAATATAGACATGATAGGATTTGACTAAGTATTAAGGGCATCTTTATTAGGGTATTTGTAGACACCTCATTTTGTGACCTTTGATTAAGTAGTAAAAATTGATGATTATGCTAAGAAACCTACTTCAAGTAGGGACTCTTCCCAATTGAGTCATATTCTCATTAGGACTCCTCTTGACAGATTCCTATTCCCGCTAGGACTGTCTTGACAAAGTCCCAGTTCCATTATGACTCCTCTTAACAGAGTCCTATTCCCATTAGTGTTTTCATGTTAAAGTCCCAGTCCAAGTAGGACTCTTCTCGATAGAGTCTCACTCTCGTTAGGACTCTCTTATCAGAGTCCTAGTCCAAAAAGGACTCTTCCCCATCAAGTCTCACTCTCGTTAGGACTCTCTTGCCAAAGTCTCAGTCCAAGTAGGACTCTTCCCAACAAAGTCCCACTCCTGTTAGGACTCTCATGTCAAAGCCCCAGTCCAAGTCAGACTCTTCCTGATGGAGTCTTATTCTTGTTAGGACTCTCTTGCCACAGTCCCAGTCCAAGTAAAACTCTTCCCAACAGAGTCCTACTCTTGTTCGGACTCTCCTATGACCATCCCAGTACTAATAGGACTCTTCCTAACAGAGTCCTACTCCTATTAGGACTCTCCTACCAAAGTCCCAGTCCAAGTAGAACTTTTCCTAACAGAGTCATACCCCTAATTAGGACTCTTCTGCCTATCAAAGGGCTTTTCGGTAACTTTGGTACCTTTTTGCCCACTAAGGGCATTTTAGTAATTTTGGCACAGTCCTACCCTCAGTAGTACTTCCTAGTTACTTGAAGGGTATTTTCGTAATTTTTATATCATTTTATCGACATAGGGGTACTTTGATAATTTTAGCCCTTTGGTGACGAATTTGAGGTAATTGATCTTTTCACATGTCTTAATCTAAAGTTTCTCTACCAAATTGAGGGCAATTTGGTAATCTTGAGTGATAGTAGTCTATTTAGGCTTAATTAGGACTTTTTACTTTTAGAGTTTCAATAAATCTGGTTACTCGATATTTCCTTAAATGGAGATACATTGAACCTATACATTTTTATTTTAGAGTTTATTTTTTAATTAAATTCTATTTCTCTTTTATCTCATTGGCTCTTACATGTAGACACCAATTCTATTGGTTCATGCATTATCATAATTATTTATTAATTCATTTAGTTAGGGTAATTATTCTTATTTAATTCTCTATTTATTTAATTAGATAATTATCACTCAAGATATGATCCTAGCCTTTCGTTTTAGGACCTTGGATCAAATCTTTATATTTTCATATAAATAAAGCCCCCAGACCATTAGTTTTAAGGAACACGAATGGAAGAAGATTTCTATAGCCTTATGCTTTTAGTTTAATTCTAGAGTTCTCTCTACAAGAACTCTCCCTCTCCCGAAGTTGAAGCCCTGCCAAAGTGACAACATCCCTTCGCAAAATAAGGCGAACCAACGCGTTCCAACCCAAAGAACAAGCCAGAGATCTGTCCGATTAAAGTCTCCAAGTTAGACTTTTCTAGCCGAAGTGCTGCCTAACTACCATGACTAAACAAGGTACGCCTTCAAACCCTTAACAAGTTTTCTTAGATCTGGTTGAACTCATCTCTTTTATCACTCTTGATAAAAGAGGGTAAGCCGGAGAACTATGTAACTCTGATTCCGTTTTCTAAACGAATACGTAGGAAGTCTTCAGGCCCGAGTCAGATCTATTTTTTGTCTTTTCTATTCTGTTTTATTTCTTTACACTAGATATTTTATTATTTATCTTTTCCAGACTCACATCTCTCTTTTGTTATTACTGCCCAATATTGCACAACAACTATGTCGCTCTATTTCTATCACAAACTAGGTCTAAGCGTATTGGGGTTAACCCACTAACCTTGTTTTAAGAAATCAAAAGACCGACAAGGTTTATCACACATAACTTTTAAGGCAACTACTAATCCCGATACACATGATCCAATCTCACGTGAACACTACCCATAAGTAATAGCTCTGAAGTCTTAAGCACAAATACACTAAGCATCCACTACTCAATTCCAATCACAAAGAAATCAAAAAGTTTTATTCCTTAACATTTTTTAGTCTTATGTCTATTTTGCTTAGAAATTTTATAGCCTTACCGGCATATCTTTTTATTTAACATTTTACAATTCTTCATTACTCTTTCACTATCATAGCTAGGTGATAACCCTTTATGGACCATAGTCCCTTTTGTTACTAGCTGATAGGACGCCATCCATCAACTGTAACGTAAGACCTGAGACTAATCTAGTCTGTATAGTATATCATAGTCATAATACTGTAACCCATGAATATCGAGTACTAACCTAGCATACACCTACAATCAACAAACAATAGGTAATAGCTAACACATAGCCTACCACATAACCATAGAAGTTCCAGGATCCATCCCAAGGATATACACATATACATACATAAGCACACAGCCCACCACAAAGGTAACTAGACACACAACTTATCTCATAGATAACCAGGCATATAGCCTATCCCATAAAATATACGATCTACTATATTGATCAACCCTATCCAGGCTTAGCCAATCAATAAATCAAACACAAAACATAATCCCAATAAGTCAAAAAACCAACTAGAGTACACAACTGCACACATCAATACAACAAGCACACACATAACATGCAATCCAAACTAGCCCAAATAATTCGAGGCCTAAACTATCCTACTATCCCTAGGTATTTGAAACCTAAAGCTCTGATACCATTATGTCATGCCCCTGACCCGCAAGGTCGGACTAAGGGGTCATTGGGACCCTAAAAAAAAGGTAATAAGACTAACCATTCTAATTAAGTATATAAAATGCATTCCATTTCTTTTTGAATTGATTTTAAATGATTCCTTTAATTAGTTTCTCTTTAATCGATTTTGGTTCAATTTCTTAATTAGACTTGTTCAAGTCCTATAATGAGATTAAATGAAATTGATTACTATCAAGGCATTAGCCAACCATTCATCAACAGTGTAAAACATAGAAATAACTAGAGTTGAGTCTAACAACTCTTATATACATAACATATACAACATCTGAAGGGTACATGCACCCTTAATAAATATAATTGAAGAAATGCATAAATATAAACTAGAAACTATATTAATTTTCGTCCATCATGCAACTTCAACAACTATAGTCCACCAATCCAATACCTATCATTCCCATGAACAACATAGGTGAGCCATAATGCTTAGTAGAGTTTCCCAAAATACACAAGCAAGTAGCGTGCAAAAACTAATGCAAGTTCGAAGAGGACAAACCCTAAGTCTAATATGCATCACAAACGTACAACACATCTACCCAATCCTAGGTCTAGATGTTGCAGTCAAAAGATACGACACCACCCCATGTGGTATAACAATAATAATCGGGACAATTAGTATTCATAAGGTCGAACATGTGACATGAGTGTATCACAAAATACCTCCATTTCTTATTTGCAGTCACAAGAATAATATATATACATCCAATTACAATAGATATATAAAACAAATTGGCAACACCACCAGCATTGTCATCAATAAGAAAATCAACCAGGCGTGATCACCACACAGTCCTAGTACATATTTAATACAACCAAAATACACAAGTCAATCCACCATCCACTGCATTCATACAAATAGCCAAGCAATCACTCAAGGCAAAAGGCACAAAAACCTTTATGAATGTAGTATGATATGCTTATGATTTCATGATGTCTTTAACATATGCACAGGGCCCCCGAAGCACTTGTATCCTGCCCTTCATGAGTTGCTAACTCAAAAGCTTGAAAAGCCTCCCATGCGGGGTTACGGTCTGTAATCAAAGAGAGACACCATCCCCATCACAACAATCATTAGGGCTCATATGCTCTCCTTATCAAACAAATCTACATCATCAGATCCACACAAATCTCACACCACTCCGGTATGATTAAAATCCTTAATTCCATATAAATCTTATACCACTATGGTATGCTCGATATTCTCATATCCATTCAATCTCATACCACTCTAGAATGCTCAATATCATCATATCCACTCAAATCTCACACCACTCATGTATGCTCAACATTATAAATAATAGAAAACATCAAGGTCCACAAAAATAGCCAATGAGTGTAATACAAGACATTAAATTCACAAGTAATCACATAAATCACAATGTTCATATATACACATCTACGGTAGAATTGTAAACAAGAATAAACACCAATATGCTAGTCACATTCACAGTATAATACCAAGCAGAAGTCTAATATCATGATAATCATAATAATAGTCCTAACATGCTAATAAATAATGACAAGGAATCCAATAATAATGATAGAGATATCTGTTAATAGGTCAAGACCTTACCCTAGTCCCAATCATCATCGCACTACAAGGAGACACTATATGTGTCATTTGTAATGAGTCGTAATTACCTTACACCCTCGTTGTTCCATCCCTGGGATCACTCTTGCCCTCAATACTAAGGTATCTTTTCCAGTCTTGTGGTTCTTTATGGCTAATTACACATTAGCCTATATATCGGGTACCTATTTGCCCAAACAGACATTAAAGACGTGCTCCCGGATCTCAAAAACTCTAAGGAGGCTCTATCATATTGTTTCTAAGTCATTTGAGCATCTTTTGAACCCATAAGTGCATTTTTGTAATTTACCAGACAAGTTACGAATTATCTGAGACACCGTATCACAAAATCGACCTTGGAATAGGATCTAGAAAGTCCAAAGACCTTAAAAATGCCCTCTTTATATTTTATTAACTCTTCTAGATATTTGTTTCATACCTAGGAGAATTTTAGTAATTTCACATATTCATGTGGGACCACCCCAAGTCCCCACTTCGTTATTATGGTGTCATATTTGAGTTTCTAGCATGCAAAGACATTTGACACGCCTCTTTCGAATCTTTATTTGGCTTTTAATTGCTCAATATAAGTCTATGGGTATAATTTTCATTTTACCAATTTAGGTGGGACCATCACCATGTCCCAATTTTTCCAATCTGATCATGTATGTGAATTTCGAGCATCCAAAAATCTTGGGATAGCCTATTCTCAATTTTAATTAGCTTTTAATTTGCTTAAATTATCATAAGGGGTATCTTTATAATTTTACATAGTTGCGTGGGACTACCTCGAGTTCCCGAATGTCCAAATCGACCCTTTCATTGAGTTCAGAATGCCCAAAACCTTAAGAATTCCTTTTCTTGTATTTTAATTGGCTTTATTTTCAATTTTATAAACAAATGGGCTTTTTTGTACTTTCCTTAAAATGTTCACTTATTTTTAATTAACCAAATTGACCCAACCCTTTTTAATTTCCCAAATTCCAATTTCTAATCCCTGTTGCCAAATAGGGTTAATCTAGTTTCAATTTCAATTTTAAGAATAAGGATAACCCTATTCCAATTTCATTTAATTTCATGGGCTCAATTACATCACAACCAAACAGGCCCTTAAGCCCACACTAATTGCCTCAAACCCGAACCAGCCAAGACCCAACCCGATGCCCAGTTGACCACCAACCTGAATTGGTTGACTATTGACTGGGTTAACTTAGTTAACCGATCAACTCGCCATTGTTGACCGTCGCCAATGAGTCGCCGATCACCTTCTCCAACGAGACTCGCTGGAAACCAATTTTTCAATTTCCGTTTTCTTGCGTTTCTTTATGATTTTTCACCCTTTTTCATCCTAAAAATGTCTAAACAAGTTTTTTGATGCTTTAAGGCTATTTTTATTCATCGAAATTCCTCCTAATTGAATCGAAGCTCACTAGTTTGATTTTTCTGACAGCCACTGGTTCTTTATGTTTTCTACCTATTTCAACCACCATTTTGGTTCTTCTCGGTTAAGTTTTGTTCTATTTCATGTTTGGAGAGTAGTAATACAGTTGAGGGGTTCATTTCTCTAAGATTTGAGAAACCCAAATGCGTTTCTCTTTTTTCTGTGATGCCCTGTCCACACATACACACACATATATCCATGCACACACTACAATGGCAAGGGAGGAAAAATGCTTAAGAGAGACTAGAATTTCCTTACTTGTTTGCTGCCACTGTCCTAGTTAGAGAGAGAAAATCTTAAAGAGAGAGAGAGAGCTCAATTTCAACCATCAATGGCAGCCCATTGTGTTGAGGTTCTCCTTTTTCTTTTTCTTCTTCCTTTTTCTTTTCTTTCTTCTCCCTAATTCAGCTTATTCAGCATATGTGTGATATTACACCTAAACACACACCCACAAATACACATGGATACACACACACACACACACTCCCCGATATACATTTAGGTAGAGAAAGAGAAAAAGTCTGAAAGAGGGAGAGAGTGAGAATTAGCGCGAGGGAGAGAAACATAGTGCTGGGAAATGTCACCTTTTTGTCCCATCAAGACACAACAAGTGTCAATTTTGTCCTTTAACCATGCACCCTCACACACTCTATCACTTCTCTTACACTACCAATTTGTTGACACATGTCCCTCTTCATAAATATCTAGTTAGCTTCTCATGGAAGCCTTGGACAACTCCCACAATGGCAGGTAGCCAGTTGGCCAACTATACGCGTATACGCGTCCGATAATAAACTAACTCAGAATTTTACCAAAATCGGCACCCTGACTAATTTCAACGTTTTGATTCCAAATATCCAATTTGTTTTTCCAAATTCCATCGTTTGAATTTCATATTTATTTGCGTCCCACAGATGATTATGTAGCCTCAAAATTTACACCAGTCCCGAATAAATTACTAAAATTCTATTTACTGTGTTATATTGATGACTTATACACTCATTTCACTATCCATCTGACACATCTTCAATTTATTTTCAATCTGAGCTCAATCTATGTTGGCAATTTATCAACTTGCCCTTTGATGATTTTTCAAGTCCTTACATACAATTGTATTCCATTTTTTTCTTCAGCATATGTGAAACAACTGTTGCAATGGGGTCCATGTTACTTTTCAAATGAGGTTCACCTACTTTTTCAAAAGCTAAACTGATGTTGATGCACTTTTTTCTACTTTTCCAAAGCCAAACAGTGCTACTAAAAATGATATTTTAACATTAGAGCAGAATTGTAAAAATTTAGAATTTTTGTGCTATAGCAAAACTAAAATATAGATTTGGCGTAAGTGAAATGACATTTAGCATCACAGAAGCTCTAACTTGTCATAAAAATAAAATAAAATAAAATAGGTAATAATAATTTTCCTATAATTTTTGTCCATTTCCTTCTACTTTGACGAGGAAAACAAATGAGTCTGTTGAATCCTTTCCTTTTCCACCTTTTCTTGAACTAAACATGACATATTTTTTCTATCCTTGTAACTTTGGGTCATTTAGTTAGGTGTCCACCAAAAGTACAAAAATTATCATTAGGTTCCAACTCAAACTTAATAACCCACCTAATCCTTCAAATCTTCAATGATTAAAATATCTTTACATTCCTAATATGTTCATCACTTCAACATATTAGGCACCTGAATGGCAACCCTTTTTCAAAAAATTTTCAAGATTTCAAAATTCAAAAACAGGTAAATTATAAACCCGTTTTTAATAATATATATCTATATATACAAATATATATATAAATATATATTTGGATTCTAAAAATCAAGATTTATCAAACAAAATTCATATTTGTTATGAAATTCTGAAGAAAAAAATTGATTCAAAACTGTAAAATTTCATCTTAGCAAAAAATCCTAGTGAAAACTATTAAGTGTAAAATTTACATATTCATAAAAATTAAAAAAAAATCTTTATTGTATTTAGTTTTATTGAGCTTTTGACTTTATGTTGGATTTTCAAAATTGACTTTTAAAGGTGTAACAATTTGTCCAAAAAAAAATTAATATTTAAAAGACGAGTAATTAAAATATTAACAGTGATAAAATTGAAAATTTTACACTAATTCAAAGTGTAAAAAATTATAATTTTAGAAAAAAAATTAAGAAAAATGAGTGAATGTCAGAGACATCAGCCATTCATCAAACCCAACTGAATATCCATCATCATAGACTTTGCCCATCAAATACAATTACCTTTACAACTCATAAGCTCACCACCGCCATGATCCACACACAAAACCACCCCATCACCATGATCCATGGCCCCTCTCTCTACAAATTTTTTCTCTCCTTCTCAATCACTCCCTCAAGCTCCACCGTCACCCAATTACTGCATGTGAATTTTGAAACACGAATTAGTGAGAGAGGGTAGGTGCAGGCCAGGTAGAGGAGATATATTGGTACTATGGTCTCTATTTTGCTGTGTGGTGGCCATAATTGTGTGGTAGTTCGTTAGGGGTGTGCCCCTTTAGGTGGTTGCGTCTGGTGTCAAGTTTTATGATGGTGTGCCCCTTTAGATTTTGTTCATCATGTATTGCAGAAATTGTACACATGGTATTGTTGCATAACAGAGTAGAAATTGTACACATGATATTGTTGCATAACAGAGTCACGTAGTAGTCGGCTCTGCAATGATTTCAAACTCGGTGATCGATTGACTTGGTCGCCGATTGAGGCAACGACTGTTGGTGATGTAGCCATGGATGAGACTGGTAGTGGGAGTGCAAAAGGGGAAGTGAGGGGTGAGGAGCGGAAAAGGAAAAGTGAGGCTACGATTTTGTCGTGGGATGATAAATAATGGAATATTATTCTTATTTAATAAAAAAAGAGAATCCATCATGTCAACAAAATAGGACCTTCATTCAATAATAATAATAATAATAATTACTGATGTTAAATGAAAAAACTAGTTGAATCTTACAAATAATTTTACGAGAGATTTATTACTGGTTAACTCTTTAACTTTTTATTTTATTTGTAACCTTGTCTATAACCTTTCAAAGAATTTAGTTGGGATCAAATGACAGAGATAAAGGGAGTCCACCCTCTCTCATGTACCCAAAAGATTAATATCCGGGGATACCCCTTTAACAGGAATTCTTTTTTTTTCTGTGTCCAAGCAAGCGATCATGAGGATTAGGGTTTCCTACAATTCACTTCTTTCATCACAGATGTACCCAAATTACAGTGTTCACTCTCCCATATGTCCATCCATCATACTAACATGTACATGTATACATATATGTGTATTTGTGTGTATTCACGTATATACTGCTATTACAATTTCTTCTTCTGAATTTCAGTTTTCCCTTCAAACAAACATAACCACTAAAATATTTATATAAAAAAAAAAAAACATCTTTTATTAGTAAAATAAGCACTCACAATTTAGAAAGTACAAAACTAGCACACTCTGATTACCTGAAACCTTGCAAAGACAAATCTTTAAAGAGGAGTCGATTTATTCAACATAAACTTCCCATTACATGCTTGAGGGGATCTTACGGCCCTGTAATTCAAGAAAACATTAATTTTCCTCTGCATATATAAGTAGATATCAAGATAACAGAAACAAAGAAAAAATTTCAGATTGTAAATATCAAACACTTGCACATTCCCCCAATTATGACAACGGTAGATTGTTTCCTCATATTTATATTTTTCAGAACAATGCCAATGGTTTGGATAAATCAGAGCTTGTCCATTTCAAAATATTATGATCCTATCTGGATTGAGAGAACTGGAAAGGAAGGAGAGGAAAGGGGGAAGATGAAGAAGTTATTTTTGGTTTTTGGTTTAAAATTAGAAAAGAAAAGGAAAAGCGATGGAGAGAGAGAGAGAGAGAGAGGGTTTTTTAATCTTTATATTATTCACATTGCTTTCATTCAAAAAATAGGAGTATCTTACTTTATTCAGTTTACTTTTCTTCCAAAAGTAGGATGAGACAAAAAAAAAAAAAAAGGGGATTTTTTAATAAATTTTTTATAATACCAACAATAATTTTAAAATTATAAAAATAAAAATAAAAAAAGACATCTAAATGTTACAGCATTTCAAAGGTTATAATAATAAAATAATATAAATTTTTTTTTTATTCTCTCTTATATCTTTTTTAAAACAAGACGAGAAATTATATATTTTTTCTACTCATTAGTTATTCAAGCAAGCACTCATTTTCCTTGTTAAGGTTTGTTTGTAAAATTTTAGAACCGGTCTTTTAAACTATAGTTGAATTGGTTTTAAATTTTTTTTATTGTTTGATAAGTACCTTTAAATAATATATTAGTTCATGTCTAATCTTAAAAAATACTTAAAATTTGAACAAATCAAATCAAAAACGAATTAATTTTCTTAAAAACTAAATAGATTAACAGGAGTGGTTCTAATATGATGAAGTTATTGTTTTCGTTTCGTACCTGTTAGTTGGCCTATTTGTGATCTGTCCATGTTGATGCAGAACCAAGAAAAGCATCCCTGATATGATGAAGTTCCCTGGTGACATCATTCATGTCCATTCGTTCTCTTGGTGATTCTACTGAGCATGCCAGTCCAATTTCTAGGATTGAAACAATGCATTTTTGTATCTTCTCTCTTCCATGACCCCAACTTACAATGTTTCTGTTATCTTCTTCGGCCATTATTTCATTATCAACATCATCTTCCTCTTCTTCTGCGGCTGCTCCATTTTCTAACTCTCCTTCTGGGAGAAGTATTGGGTCCACAATCTGCACAACAGGTCTTGGCAGTGCCATCTTGACATAGTTGTGGAGATTTAGGCCATCTCTGAACATTTCATCAGTTGGTCTCCTTCCAGTCAACATCTCCAGCAAGAGTATCCCATAGCTGTATACATCCCCATATGTCGCCACTTCGCCGCCCATTCCATACTCTGCATTTCTTGCAAAATAAATCATTAATGAACTTGTTGCTTCAGTGCTTATTATGAGAAAATTTGGGGATTTGACTCCTAATATACAAAGTAATCTTTACAATGGAAAACCAGTGATTTATTCAATAATTCCCCTGATATGGTTTCATTTTGATAGACTCGTCACAAGTTATGACATAAAATTGCTAATTTTATGTCATCTCTACCTGCCAGATTGAAGGTAGCGTAAATGCAGTTTAGTCCCATTTTTATTTCCTGAAATGATTAGTCTTTTCATAATTTCATCTTTGAAAAGCTATTAGCTATAAACCTGTGTAATTTGAATTAATTTCCTTGTCTAAAGATCATAGTACGTTACATAGGTTGGTCAAAGAAGCATAGATCATATGCAATACCTTTAGGTAGCTTACAGAGTATATAGCACTGGATAATATTAATAAATATCAAAATCCATTGCTTCCCCATGAGTTATCACTTAAAATTTTTCGGTGGGCCCGTTTGTATATGTGTTTTTGTATATATTTTTGTGTGTGCCCTTGTATATAATTTTACTTGAATATCAAATTACGTACTGCTAGTATTTTGTTATTACAATTAAGCTGACCAAAACTATCGATGAAATGGTAAAAAATATAGCAAAATTGTTACCTGGTGCTACATAGCCAACAGATCCCTTTATCCCAATTGAGCTAAATTGTTGTTGAGAGAAGTTATTGATAGCATTTGACAGGAGCCTTGCCAATCCAAAATCACCCACATGAGCAATCATGTCATTGTCAAGAAGAATGTTGCTTGGCTTCAAGTCGCAATGAATGATTGGAATTTCACACTGATTGTGAAGATAATGCAACGCAGAAGCCACATCAAGTGCAATGTTTAGTCTTTGAAGAAGAGTCAGAGTCCTCAAGCTATTTGCTTCAACTACTTCTGGATGCAACCACGTATCTAGATTTCCATTCACCATAAACTCAAAAACCAGTGCCTTGAATTCATTACCTTTGAAATCAATGCTGGAGCAGTATGTTATGACCTTAACTAGATTCCTATGCCGAATGTTTCTCAATGCTTTGCACTCGGCCACAAAGCTCTTGGAAGCTCCAGTTTTTTGGAGGTCGAGTACCTTAACCGCAACTAAACTTTCTTCTTGCTTACCCAAAGCTGCTTTATATACATACCCAAAACTGCCAGACCCAATCAAGTTTCCTGAAGAGAATCCCCCTGTTGCTTGGTAGAGTTTATGATAAGAAATCCTTAAAATCCCTTCCACTTCATAAGTTGTGGAAGATGATTTCTTTCTTGAATTCCTTCTCCAATAACAAGCATACAAAAAGGTTATTGCAACTAACAACAGAACCATACTAACAGTCAGGATCACTACTATCAATGCATGAGACTTTCCCTGTTTCTTTACTTTGATGACGCATTTTGGCAGCTGCAGTTCAGGGATACCCCCACAAAGTTTACTATTTCCAACCAGTGATATTGCGCTCGCATTTCCAAAAACTCCTCCTGTTGGGACTTGGCCCTCAAGATCATTGAAAGATAAGTTCACATATTGCAGAAAAGAAAGATTCTGTAGATCTTTAGGAATTAGTCCAGACAGGTTGTTTCTTGAAAGGTCTAAATGTCGAATACCTTTCAAAGAAGCCAAGGATGATGGAATGGTTCCTTGAAAAAAGTTACCTTGCATATTGAGGTATTCCAAGCTCATACACTCACCGATGGTCCCAGGAATTGCTCCAAACAGCTTGTTCTCAGATAGGTCCAACGCATTAATGTTTATCAGTTTACCCACTTCTAGTGGTAAAGAACCAGCCAATGAGTTCTGTGATAAGTTCAGGATCAATGATAGGGAGGAGATACTGATGACCTGTGGAGGTATGAAGCCAATAAGGTTATTCTCTGACATCTCTAGATTTTGCAAATTTTGACAGTTCCCAATAGTTGAAGGTATATTTCCTTCTAATTTGTTTCTTGATAATTGGAGCTTGTATAGGTTGGTGAGGTTTCCCAGGGAGGATGGGATCTGTCCATTTAATCTGTTTTCAAATAATAGTAATACTTGCAACATCTGAAATTTCCCAAAATAAGTTGGGATGGCACCGGAGAAAAAATTTTCCTCCATTGATAACATATATAAGTTGACAAGATTATCAAGTCCTGCTGGGATTTTTCCAGATATCTGATTCCTTCCCAAAACTAACGCGCCCATTTGGTTGGAGAGATTGGCTATAGAGTCTGGCAATTCACCTCCCAAATGATTTGCATCAAATGATAGTACTTGTAGATTGCTGCAATTCGACAAAGATGTTATAAAATTCAAGTCCTGAGTTGTATTACTACCTAGAAGATTAAGCTCCAAATTTAGCCATTGGAGACCTTGTAAATCTCCTAGATTAGTTGGAACTTGTCCCACGAAATTGTTCTGGGAGAGATCAAGTTCTTCAAGGTGAGAAGCATTAGTGAATGAATGTGGAATGGTTCCGGAGAACTGGTTTCCACCTATGCCAAACTTTTGCAGATTAGGAAGAGTGAGGCCTATGTTGGCAGGAAGACTCCCATGGAGTTGATTCTGTCCAGTAGAGAATACAGTGATTGATGAGATGTTGTAGAGGGAGGAAGGCATCATACCTGACAGATTATTGGCTGCAACTCCGAAGAAAGTTAAGCTTAACTGGCCCATCTCATTTGGAATGCTGCCCTCCAAATTATTGTATGCTACAGAGATTTGTGCAAGTGATGAAAGGTTCCCAATGGATTGTGGAATCTCTCCTGTCAAATTGTTATAATGAAGAATGAGTGTCACAAGGTTCCTTAAAGATCCAAGCTCAATCGGAATTCTCCCTATTAGGTGGTTCAGCTCAAAGTCCATGATCCTGAGCTCCGAGCAGTGGCTCAGATTAGCTGGAATTGCCCCTCCCAATGTATTATTGGTCATGTTAAGATGTCTCAGCCGGAACAGGCGACCAACTTCTTGGGGAACTTCTCTGTAGAATCTGTTGTTTCCGAGGTTGATGTGGCTTAGGAAGGAGAGATTTCCTATGAAGGGAGATATGGTTCCAAACAAGCTCTGCCCGTCTAACTTCAACGCAGTAACTCTCTGGTGTCTGTGGCCACATGTAACACCTTGCCACTGGCAGTGAGGTAAAGAATCATTCCATGAGCTCAAGATTGCATATGGATCATTGGCTATCTGATGCTTGAAATCAAGCAAGGCAAGTCGATCGGTCAAGTTTCCAAAATTGGTGGCAATAGTTGCATGCTGCGAGAAAAGTAAGTTGATGAAAAACAGAGAGGTGACTCGAAGGATTGAAGAGAAAAATGGGTTTGATGAAATGAAGCCTTGATGCTGCTCCATTGGGGTGAATTGAATTGAATTGATCAGTTCCAGTGGAAATATTGAGTGGGGGGTGAGAGGGAGAGGGAGAGGGAGATGTAGAAGTGGTCTCTATAGAAGAAATGGCTTTTAGACTCTGGCCATGTTAGTGCGATATATCAATGAAACACGGTACAGAATGCCTAGTCATGGTGTGTAATCAATTGCTTTTTTTGCACTAAATAATGCTGACATTTTTGGATTGGCATACCCTCCACGCCCGTGCCTAAGGAAGACCTTCGCCACTCCCCCTCAATAAATTTTTATCACTGTTTGCGGCTGAATTCATTTGTTCAAGTCTTCAAAGTTCAATTAGTATTTTTATTACTTTAAAAAAAATTTTAATTTTATTATAACAATAGTTAAGGGGGTTTGATTTCTTTCCATCGATTTTGGATTACTTCTAAGACTTCCTATTATTCGTTTTTGAGTCCAATTTAATTTTGCTAATTTTTTTGTTTGATTACAAATAAGGTTGCAAGCTATATGTGTAATAACTCGAAAATTTTTTTTTAATATATAAATTTTCATGGTTATTATTTTATTTTATTGTATTTATTTATTTATTTTTTTTTTTTATTATATGTGAACATGTGGGTGAGGATGTGTGTATTGTGCATGTGTATTATATATGATGTATGTGCATGTATATGTATGTATATAAGTATATAATCTAAATCTGAATTGGGGTATACATATACATATTTATATATATATATATATATTGCAGTCAGTGTGTGCACTATGTGCCGTGTGTGTGTGTATGTGTTGAGTGTTGCACACTCAAGGAAGCATGGCTTGTGGTTGTGTGTGTGAGTGGATTTCAGGGCATGGGAGAGAGACTGTGAGTGTGTAAGAGATTAGTTGGGTGTGGGTAGTGAAATTTGTGAGTGCATATGAGAGTTGAGAGGGGTAGACAGTCGTAGGTTTTAGAGAGAGAGATATATATATATATATATAGAGAGAGAGAGAGAGAAAGTGAAGAGAGAAGGAGAGTGTGATCTGTGTGTGTGCGAATACAAATGGAAGAGGAAGCAAGGTGGAGAGTGGTGAGGTGAAGAGGTCCAGTGGTTGAACCAAGAGAAGGAGAGAGAAACGGAGGTAAAACAACTAAACCCATTATTTTCTCTCTCTAGAAATATCATGTGTACATAATCTGTTTTAGAGCATGTTGAATTGATTAAATTCTTGGACATTGTAGTGTATGAAATGTAGATCATTTTGCAAGAAAAATCAGTTAAAATGGGTGAGAGATGAGAGAGAAAAAGCAAGTTGTGGGTCACGGCCATGGGGGAGAAATCCAGGTCTTTCAACACGATTGGGAGGTTCAAAATGGTATTAAAGTGTTCCAAAAATGTTTTAGAATGATTTGGAATTGAAAGAGGCTTCGAAAACACCAAGAAAATCAAGTTTGAAAACTTGATTTTCTGCAAATTCCGGCCACCGGCGCCGGAGAAGGCGACCGGAGCTTCGCCGGAAAAACGGGGGAGGGAAGATACTGTTCCAGGCCTGGGTCGGGTCGGGTCGGGTCGGGCTTGGGCCGGTCCGCCCCTACCACGTGTCGCGCTGAGGTTTTAAATTAAAAACCTAATTGGGGCTGTTTGGCAACAGGGTTAAGAAATTGAAATTGAAATTGGATTGGGAATAGGGATATCGTATCCCAGTTTTAACCTTGTTCACTGTTTGGTTATCCGAATATGGGATAAGGGTTTTCAAATTACAAAATTGCCCCTGAGCTTTCTGAAAAATTACCATTCTGTCCTGTACTTTTTCAATAATTCTGATTTGACTCCTCAGATTTCAAAAATTACACTTTAACCCCTAACCTTTGGAGAAATTACACTTTGACCCACCTGAATTAAAATAATAATAAAATATTAATTAAATTAATTAATTAATTTAATTAATTAAATTAATTAATTAATTAATTTAATTAAATTAATTAATTAATTAATTTAATTAATTTAATTAATTAAATATTCAAGAATATCCCGGAATCCAAATGGGACAAGTCATTAGTGTATTTTGACTATCTCGGCCATTCTGAGGCCAATGGTGAGATCCGTTTTATGAGACGGGGTCCCAAAAAATAAAAGACACGTAGCAACATATAAAATTACCAAAATACCCCTGAATTGAAATACGGTCAAATGAACTCCGAATTAGGTAAACAAATAGTGAAACTTTATTATCTCGAGCATTCCGGACTCAACCGTGGAGTCCAATTTGTGAAAAGAGGTCACGAAATATAAGGACCCGTGTAAAGTGCAAAATGACTGTTTTGCCCTTTTGAACCCAGATGTCCAAATTTGTACGAAAATCAAAACTTATTTTCTTCAACGTCCCGGATCCAATAGTAGAGTTTAATTTAGCAAAATAGAAACTTATAAGATAAAGACATAAAATTTGATGAATAGCATAATTCATATGACAATTGAACTGAGTCTCATGTTATGATTTTAGGGACACGGAAAGGCAAGAGAAGATGACCTGACCTTTGGTGTTCTTACAGTGATTTCACTTTACTACGAGTATACTTTCCTTGAGTTGAGGTCGATTATCAGGTACGATATATTGTGCTAAGTAAGAAATAGAATTAAGATTAGGAACACTTGATTTGCTACCTTGATTGTTCACTTGTTGCTTGAATGTTTACATGCTTATGTGTTCCATGCTATCTTGCTGATGTTGGGTGATGATGTGGAAGATGATTATGTGTATATTGAATGTGTTAGTGTAGTGTGTGAATCACATGCTTGGAGAACTGTTGACATTATGAAATATGTACTTGAAAGCATGTTTTATGTATGAATGAGATGCATCATTGAGATTGCATTATGACATGATGAGATCAGAGCATATTGGCATAGTGTGATTCCTTGGACATGGCGTGGGTAAGCACTTGGTGCTTTGCATTATGAGGGTGCAGATCTTGTGGTGAAAAACCCAAAATCGGCCATTAGGTACTTGCAAGCCTGACGGATTCCGGACCGTGAAGCGAGACATAGGTGGCGGTACTCATGCCAGCGGAGAATGACCGTATCATGAGACATGGGTGGCATAGAGTTGCATGGGTGTGTCATGCATACTACTCATATACTGTGTACTGTTTATATACTGCCATCATGATATCGAATGCCATATAGAAATAACTGTACACTTGCACATGCCACGACCTTAGTTTTGTTTCTTGCATTAGCATTATATTGTACCAGCATGTTGAGCTGACCCCTTTAGTGGGGCAAACATTTCAGATGATGTCCCAGCTGTACGAGACATAGAGACGGTCTGATTGGGGATTACGTTGGGCCCAAGGGGCGTTTTTGATATTATGTAAGGGCATAAGCCCGAGACTGTATTTTATTTTGTATGTTGTGAACAAATGACCAGACCTTATGTATGTATCAAAACAGCATGTAGAATGTATGAGATCGTCCTTAATTATCTTTTATTCCTTTATTATTTTATTTCTTTTTGTCTCGTTTCTCGCGCCTCGGGTTTGCTGGAATTCGGGGCGTGACAATATGCTAGACATTTTTGCTGATTAATAAAATTTTGAGTTTTACCTTTTTCATTTTTGTTGGTAAATTTCAATGTATTCATAACATTTGCTTCATCAAAAGTAAACTGCTAATTTGGGATTATATATATATATATATATAAAAGATAAATAAACTACTATTATAACTCAATACTAATTCTGCTTACGCAGAGTAGGCCTGTCAACGGATTGGGTCTGAATAGACACTCTAAGATCCGGACCCGTAAAGTTTAAACAGGTCTAGATCCGGATCCTAACCCGCTAAGACCCGACCCAGACCCGGATCCAATCCGGGTCTCCAACTCTAAAATTCGACCCGTTTGCAAAAAAAAAAAAGAAAAAAAAGAAAACAAAATTGGGAGCTAAAATTTTATTTTGGAGTAGTCCAACTTGTTTTTACAAATAAAAGATTTTATTGGCCGAATTATGTCATTGTTAATTGAAACTGTTTCATGTAATAGCCACTATTATTTGTATATTTCATTTTTACGATCGGACACATGATGAATGATAAAATGACAATAATTGTCATCTAGAGATCTTTTGACTTTTATAGGCCTACAAAATGTTTCTTTACTCCAAAATATAATAGGAAATGGAACAAAAATGATATAGAATGAAAATGTCATAAAATGAAATAAAGATTACTCATCCAAGATAAAAGAATGCTTATAATAATTTTTAATGGAATGTTCGTTCAATAAAATCCGGTATTGATAGTTAGATTCATGAAACAATTTCATAAAGTGATTTCTAAAATATTTTTATAGTATAAGACTGGTGCTAGAAGGTTGAAGACGATAACTTCATTGAAACTGTCTCTCTCTCTCTCTAACTTATATGTATGTATGTGTGTATGTATATATATATATATAGTAACTTTGTTAGGAGGTTAAGTACTCTAACTTCAATATTGTATTAGAGAGAGAGTGTGTGTGTGTGTGTGTGTGCGTACGCTAGTTAATGATTTAGCGGGTCAGGTTTTAACGGGTATTATCTAACAGATTTATACCCGGTCCATTTAATTAGTTTTTAACAGGTCCTAATTGGGTCTTATTAACAGGTTCGGATCTTATGTAAATAGATCGGGATCCAGGTTGGGCCAGATTAGACCCGGCCCGTTTACAGGCCTAATTAAGATAAATAAATTAAAAATATATTTAATTTTTAATATTATTTATATGCCTAATTAAAATAACTTTTTTGCGACGCACATTATTTGCGACACACACAATGCGTCGCACAAAGACACTATTAGCAACACACATGGTGTGAATCGCTAAAAATGAAGAAAAATGGATTTTTCAAGCAAAAAAAAAGGGCGTGAAGCTTTTGGGGACGGCCAATAATTTATTGTGCGTCGCCAAAAGTTAGCGACGCGCAGGTGAGCGTCGCTAATATTTGTACTAGTAGAACGACGTCGTGTTAGTGATTTATTGGCGACGCACACGGACTTTGTGCGACGCTCACTGTGCGTCACAAAAAGTCCCCTATTTATACCACTGCGACCCAGGTTTCTTCTTCTTTTCTCTTTTGATCCCTAATTTTTCCTCTCTTGCTCTCACGTCACTCTCAGCTAGAGTTTAAGGTCGCTGAACTCCACTAGCTGCCGTCGATTTCTTCTTCTCATTCCATCGCCGAAACAGCAGGCAAGCCACTAACCATCATATCTCTGTCTCTCTTCATCTCTTTTCATATTGTTCTCTTTTCCTTCTGACATGAATTTATTTTTATAATATGCCGATTCAGATGGTGTTGTGGTGTGATAACAGAGCTTGGAAAGAAACCTAAGTTCCTATTTGGAGGTATTCTTTTAATACCTTTTACATGTAATACATATATATATATATATATATAAGTTCATGGTTTTTAGTTAATTTGATAAAGGAAAAAAAAAAGAAAAAATAAGGTTCGGTGTGTTTAACCGTTCTGTAGTTTCATTTTCTCTGTTCTCAGATTCAAGATTCTGTACTTTATTTTTTATGTGAGAAATCATTCATAATGCCTTTTTTATTTGTTGTTGTTGATTATAGATTCTAGTATCCTTCCGAATGTGTATGGAGAATTTAGAATCTATGGTTAGATTTGTTGAAACCTACTAAACCCCATGGAGAATTTAGAATCTGTAGTTCAGAAATTCTTGGTTGGTAGCTTCATATCTAATATAGATTGATTGAGGATTGTGTCTACCTGTTAACAGTGATGAGAGCAGCCTCTAATCACATCAATTTTTAATGGTGTGTTTATTCTTGTATTCCAGTGGGTTTGGAACTTTGTCTCTTTACATATTCCTAGAGGAGAGGCTTTTAGCTCTTTAGAACGTTTAGATGCAAAAGTTGTGCCTATTAAGCTTCTTTTTAACATATTTTAGGGTTCTAAGTGAATGGTTTTGAAAATTAAAATAAATATTGAACCCCAAAATTATCAGTGTTGTCATGATTTTTAGGAAACCGAATCATATCCGTATCCCGAATGATGAAAAAGAAAACTTCAAATGTCTGCTAAGATAAGAATGTAGACTAAACCTATTTCATGTTTTTTCTTTTCTCAACAACAGATTCCTCCTCAATTAAGTTTTTTTCTACAGAAGCAATCTCTTCATGGACAACAGATAGTATGCATACATATTCATGATGATTAACCATCCATAACTTCAAATACAATCTATAGAATAAGCATATATATATATATATATATATCGTACTCAAAACTATGTAATATAGTTTTATGGCCTGCATGCCACAACTACTCACAATACAAAATAAGATCCAGCCCTTCAAGGCACACAATATCTTGGGACTAGTTTTGTAAGTTAGCAATTGCATTCATGTAAGCTTAGCCCCGTTCAAGAGTCATTTTCATCATATGTGAATCTTGTCGCAAAATTTATTCACGATTGGGCTTGTGTGTGTGAAAATTGATTCTTGAATTATCTAGAGTAAAACAGTTTGGGAATGCATAAATCTGCATTGCAATCAATAACGCATGCTTGAATATTCCACTATAAGAAAATTTTAGCACGATCTCCTATTGTTCTCTAGGTATATATTTAGGCATGGTAACGTCTATCTCGTATACTTGGAGAACCGTGAAGAGATGCTGCTGAAATTTTCTTCGAGTGGAATCAAGCGTTTGAGTTGCTGTTGATTGCAATGTGGATTATGCATTCATGAATGGGATAGGACCACTTTACCTTTTAGAGAGAAGTTGGAGGTGCTAGGATTCATGTTTCATATTTATAATAAGCATCATTTTTTACTTGTATTAGGTAGACAAAAATAGATAAGAGTTGGATGGACTTGAGGGGCAGGCATTTGCCAGGGTATATGAAGGGGATCAAAGATTTTATTAAGTTTGCTCGTGCATCTGCAGATGGGAGAAATAAGATAAGATGTCCATGTAAGAGGTGCAATAATAGGGATTATATGCACATAGATGAGGCCAAAAAGCACTTACTCCTACACGGAATGGACAAGAGGTATGTGTGTTGGGAATTTTATGGGGAACACCGTGACATATGAGTGGTATTTGAGGATGAAGAAGAAGACGATGATGATGACTTAGGTGATAATGTTGGGGTTGGTTACGAAGGTTTGCCACAAATGCTGGCAGACTTGTAAAGGGCTACAACTGGGACGAGTAGTCATAAGAGTGACACAGGACAATCGGAAGTGTTTGAGTCCTTGTTGAGGGAAGTAAGGCAGCCATTATATCTGGGTTTTGATAAGTTTTCGAAACTAAACTTTCTCGTGAAACTCCTTCATATTAAGACCACCAACTGATGGAATAACAAATCATTTAATATGGTCATTGAATTGATTAAAGCAGCACTTCCTACTGGGGAGACCCTTCCAAAATCATATTATGAGGCGAAAAGAATATTAAGAGATTTGGGCCTCGGGTATATTCCCATATATGCTTGCAAAAATGATTGCATGTTATTTTGGAAAGAGACTAAACAATGTATGGAGTGTACGGTATGCCATGAACCCAGGTACAAGCTGAATGAAGGAAAGAACAAGACAATTTCGCAGAAGGTGCTGAGATATTTTCCCTTAAAATCGAGGCTACAAAGGTTGTACATGTCTCAAAAGACGGCAAAAAAATGCGGTGGCATAAGGAGAAGCGTGTTGTTGAGGAAAATGTATGTAGAAATTCGACAGATTCTCAATCTTAGGTTGAGTTTGATAGAAATCATGAATGGTTTGAAAATGAGCTGCATAATGTACGACTTGGGCTGGCTAGCGACGATTTCAATCCGTTCGATGACATGAGTAATGCCTACAGCATGTGGTCGGTGTTGCTTGTGCGTATAACTTTCCACCGTGGAAATGTATGAAATAACCATTTATCTTCATGTCGTTGCTTATTCTAGGGTTGAAGTCTCCTGGTAATGAAATTGATGTGTACTTGCGTCCTTTAGTGGACGAGTTGAAGGAATTGTAGGAGGTTGGAGTGGAGGCATACGAAGTCTCTAAGAATGAGACATTTCAATTGCATGCAGCATTACTGTGGACCATAAATGACTTTCCAGTATGCTGGAACTTGTCTTGGTGGAGCACTAAGGGGTATTTGGCATGTCTGGTTTGCATGTTTCCTACATTTTTCTAATAGAAAGAAGATATGCTACATGTGCCATCGTCGTTTTCTATCGCCATCACATGGCTGGCAAAGTCGGCAGAAACATCTGTTTGATGGAAAGATTGAGCCCAACTTGTCACCTCCATTGTTGTTTGGGAAAGACGTGTTGTCACAATTGACACTCATCCAACCAGTGAGGTTTGGGAAGATACCAGGTATTAAGAAGAGGAAGCGTACTAATGTGGAGTTAAATTAGACGAAAAAGAGCATATTTTTTTATTTGCTATACTGGGAGACCCTTAAGTTGAGGCACAATTTGGATATTATGCACATCGAGAAGAACATCTATGATAATGTGTTGAGAACTTTAATGAACATTGAAGGAAAGACGAAGGAAAATGTCAAAGCTTGGTTGGACTTGTAGGAGCTGGGAATACGGAAAGAATTGCACCTAATACGTAGCGATGATAAATATATCATGCCTCCTGCATGCTATACGTTATCATTCGACAAACGAATGAGGATTTGCAAGTGGTTTAAATCGGTGAAGTTCCCAGATGGATACACATTGATATATCTCGGTGGGTAAATGTTAAAGATGAAAAAATATCCGGATTGAAGCCATGACTGCCATGTCCTTTTACAATGACTTCTTCCGGTTGTAATACGTGGATACCTCACCGATGACATATCAACGACATTGATTGAGTTGGCCTACTTCTTTAGAGAATTAAGTGCCAAGACATTGAAGTTGGAAGTACTGGAAAAGCTCGAAAGGGACGTTGTCGTGATCCTCTGCAAGTTAGAAAAGATTTTTCTCGAGCTTTTTTTGATGTAATGGTCCACTTAGTTGTGCATTTGCCTCATGAGGAAAAAGTTGGCGGACTTGTCTAATACCGTTGGATGTATCCAATAGAAAGATACATTTAATTTTATGAATTGTGTTATCTATCCATCCTAACTATTTTAATGTATAACTAATTAATTATTAAAATAGATATTTGCATATATTAAAGCAATATGTGCGTAACAAAGCACGACCGGAAGGGTCAATTGCTGAGGCTTACGTTGATGCTGAATGTCTCACCTTTTGCTCTATGCATCTGGAAGATATTAAGACAAAGTTTAATCGTCAAGATCGGAATTCTGATAGATGTCCAGGGCAACAACAAACTGGCCTTGCAGTGTTTAATCAAAATGTGCGGCCGATAGATGCCCATATATATAAAAGGTGTTATCCTTAAGACTTGGAAAAAGCCCACTATACCGTGCTTAACAACTGCGATAAGACATTGCCATATTTTAAGTAAGTTTATCTAAATCATTGCAGTACTATATTATTACACAAATGTGGGCTTTTTATATAACATATCTCATCTTATGTAGTGAGCATGCAATTGTGCTTCAGGGAGAACATGTTACTAATACTAATCTAGAGCAAAGACAACAAAATTTGTTTCCAAAGTGGTTCGGAGAACGTGTAAGAATAGGTTTCAATTAATTGTAATTGTATTAGTTAATGCATTTGTATTCAATTAATTTTGTACTTGTATTGAATTTAAAGATGAAGCTATTACGCCACCAACAATCTCCTGAGGCGTACGATTAATTATATTCCTTGGCATGTGGCCCTAATAAAAGGATATCCCGTTACACCGATTTAATTGTTGATGGTGTTTGATTTCACACGAGGGAACGTGAGGTCAGCCGGCGAACACAGAATAGCGGGGTCCTTGTTCAGGAAAATTATGAAACAGGACAAGTTGTAGAGTACTACGGTGTTTTATAAGATATCATACAGTTACATTATTGCTTCGGTCATTCTGTGTATCTATTTAAATGTGATTAGTGGGATGTAAGTAACAAGAAGACTAGAATGCAGATCGATAAGCACTTCATAAGTGTTAATACGTCACGTCCAACATTTAAAGATGTTCTGTATGTATTGGCATCTCAGGAAATACAAGTTTTCTATTTGAAGGACTCGAAAATTAGAGGTGATTGGCATGTTATCCAAAAAATAAAGTCCATAAATGTTTATGATGTACTAGAAGTTGAAGAGGGAGATGAAGATTTGGAGAAGATTCAGGAGGCACTACAAGAAGAGTCTCAATCTGCCTACGATGGTGTTGTCCGCCATGATCAAGAAGATGTTACTTCGTATCGGTTAAATAGAACTGATGTAGAACCAGATCATGTCATAGCTTCCGACGCCACTAATACCACACAGTTAGATCCGATGGATGCAACTTTCATTAATGAAGATGTTGATGAGGAAAGTGATTTTGATAATGATACATTGTTAGAGTATTATACCGAGAATGAAGAAATTTTAAGAACAGATGATGATACAGACTTAGATAAATAATTGTAATAGGTGTTATATGTGTTAGGATCAAGTGTAATGGATTTTTAATTTCATGATGTAATGGATTTTTAATTTCATGATGTAATGGATATTCAATTTTATGATGTAATGGGTATTCATTTTTATTTCGTAATGGATTTTCATTTTTATGATGTAATAGACTTTTATTTTTAAGACGCACAGTTTTGATGGACCCATCGACCCCTTTCCCTTCATCTGCAGGGTTGACCGAGCCAGTCGTAGATGGTATGCATAGTTCCCCTTTTTATTAATGATTATATAAATATGGTACTAATTGTTTCTATTTTATTTCTTCTAAAGCTTCGGCCACCGCCTCTAGACGAGGGTGCGATAGGTCGAAGAACCGTAGTTTGCAGGTTCAGATGGAGGCAGCAAGCGGCGCGTGACTTCAGATTGAGATACCTTAGGGCTTGCTGAAGCCCGTTAGTAGGTGGGCACAACAGTTCACCACTAAGGTCGGCATCATTTGTCGGCTACGCGCCCCACTCCATATTAGTGACTGGAATTGGGTCACTTGACGAGGAGCGACGGGATATTCATGCGCATATCCTGGTATGTCTTTTATTTTTGTATTCAATTAAATTTTAACATATCTAATAAAGTAATGTTTTGACAATGAAATGCTTTACAGGCAAAGTTTGACATCGATCTCCACCTGCCTCATGTCGTGAAGGCAGTGGACCATTACTTGGGAGTCTGTTTCAGGGACTACCAACACAGGCTCCACATGCACCATGAGGCGGAGGTGGCAGCCGATAAAGAGCCTCGCGACAGACCCTACAGGGGGTTAATGGTGGAGGATTGGATGTTACTATGCGACCGGTTCGCTAGTTATGTATTCCAGGTAAAAATTGTCAAAATTAATTTTGTTGTATGATAAATCATTGTCATTTATACTAACCTTCTTTGTTTTGGCCAAGTGTAGGAACTTAGCAAGAAAAATAGTGAGAGCAGAAGTAAGCAAAAGGTGACCCACTATGGTGGATTACGATCTTTTGTTAGGTATAGGCATGAGATGGTAAGTTAATACATGCATCAATTTCTTATTATATCATCTTTTCATGAAATTAATCTTCACAAGCTACTATTTATTTGTTGCAGGGAGACCAGAAGACCAGTGCACCACTCAACCTTATTGATTTATGGCATAGAACGCACTACAACCCTGAGAAGGGTTGGACTAGGCCTGAAGCACAGTAGTTTTATGTAAGTTATTTAGGTATATATACCAGTATTACTAATTTAATATTAATCTATAGTTATAAAAGTAGTAACATATATTTATGTTTTTATAGGAGGAGATAGTCCAATTGCGTGCTCAACCGACCCCTAAGGGTGAGCATCTGCCGATTGATGACCAGATATAGGAGACTGTTCAGAGCAGGAGGTGCGAATATGTGCGTTGCTTAGGGAGTGGGATGGAGCCAACGGCATCGTCCTCCACTGTCGAGAGCGATGCTAGGTTTCATGAAGCCACCCAAAGAGCTGAGGCAGCTGAGAGACGGAATGCACAACTGGGGCAGATGGTGACAGAGCTCTAGGCTCGCCAGACCCAACTAGAGACTCTTATATAAATGGTCCTCAGCCAGCAAGGAGGCTCTGTTCAGCCTTGTTAAGTTTTTAAAATTAATTACTTTGGTGTATTTATTATTTATAGAAAATGTTACGTAAAAAAAAAAAAAGTATTTTGGCCTAACAGCTTAGAAACCGCATGACACACTTCACATATAAAAATAGACTTGCACGGACTTACTTAATTTCATCGGTTGTAATGACCGTTAAAAACTTATGTAACTTTTAACTCCAACAAGACCCATTTTGGGGTTTTGACAGACCAAAATGCCAAATATTAGCCTACCGACCCAGAAACCCCATCACACACCTCACAAATGATAAAATAGACTTGCACAAACTTACAGCACTCGGTTCGGATGCCTGGTTTGAAACTTTTGTAAGTTTCAGCTACAAAAAGACCCATTTTGGAGTTTTGACCGACCAAAATGCCGAATATCGGCTTACTGACCCCAAAACCCCTATCACACACCTCACAAATGATAAAATAGACTTTCACAAACTTACGACACTTTTGGATGCCCAGTTTGAAACTTTTGCAAGTTTTAGCTCCAAAAAGGCCAATTTTAGAGTTTTGACAGATCCAAATGTCGGATATCGGTTTACCGACCCCAAAACCCCATCACACACCTCAAAAATGATAACATAGACTTGCACAAACTTACGAAACTCGGTTCGGATCACCAGTTTGAAACTTACGCAAATTTATGCTCCAAAAGGCCCAATTTGGGGTTTTGACGAACTAAAATGCTAGATATTGTCCTACCGACCCTGAAACCCCATCACATACCTCAAAAATGATAAAATAGACTTGCACAAAATTACAGCACTCGGTTCGGATGCCTGGATTGAAACTTATGAAACTTTTTGCTCCAAAAAGCCCCATTTTGGGGTTTTAACAGACCAAAACACCGGATATTGGCCTACCGATCCCAAAACCCCATCACACACCTCACAAATGAAAAAATAGACTTGCATAAACTTACGACACTCAGTTTGGATGCCCCGTTTGAAACTTATGCAAGTTTATGCTCTAAAAAGGCCCATTTTGGGGTTTTGACCGACCAAAATGCTAGATATTGGCCTATCAACCCCGAAACCTCATCACACAACTCAAAAATAATAAAGTAGACTTGCACAAATTTGTGGCACTCAGTTCGGATCACCGATTTCAAACTTATGCAACTTTTCGCTCCAAAAAGCCCCATTTTGGGATTTTAAAGGACCAAAACACTAGATATTGGCCTACCGACCCCAAAACCCCATCACAAACCTCAAAAATGATAAAATATACTTGCACAAATTTACAGCACTCAGTTTAGATTACCAGTTTGAAACTTATTTAAGTTTATGCTCCAAAAAGGCCCATTTTGAGGTTTTGACCAACCAAAATGTCAGGTATTGGCCTATCAATCCCGAAACCCCATTACACAACTCAAAAATGATAAAAATAGACTTGCACAAACTTGCTGCACTCGGTTCGGATCACCGGTTTCAAACTTATACAACTTTCCACTCCAAAGAGCCCCATTTTAGGGTTGTAATGGACCAAAAAATTGGATATCGGCCTACCAACCCCAAAAACCCATTACACACCTCAAAAATGATAAAATAGACTTGCATAAACTTATGGAACTCAGTTTGGATGCTCGGTTTGAAACTTATGCAAGTTTATGCTCTAAAAGAGCCCATTTTGGGGTTTTGACCGATCAAAATGTCAGATATTGGCCTACCGACCCCGAAACCTCATCAAACAACTCACAAATGATAAAATAGACTTGCACAAACTTACGGCACTCTGTTCGGATCACCGGTTTCAAACTTATGCAACTTTTCGCTCCAAAAAGCCCCATTTTAGGGTTTTAATGGACCAAAACACCGGATATCGGTCTACTGACTCCGAAACCCCATCACACACCTCACAAATGATAAAATAGACTTGCACAAACTTACAACACTCGGTTCGGATTTTTGGTTTGAAACTTATGCAAGTTTGGGCTCAAAAAATGCCTATTTTGGGGTTTTGATAGACCAAAATGCCGGATATCGGCCTACCGACCCCAAAACCCCATCACATAACTCAAAAATGATAAAATAGACTTGTACAAACTTACTGCACTCGGTTCGGATCACCGGTTTCAAATTTACGTAACTTTTTGCTCCAAAAAACCCCATTTTAGGGTTTTAACGGACCAAAACATCGGATATCGGCCTACCAACCCTGAAACCCCATTATACACCTCACAAATGATAAAATAGACTTACACAAACTTACGATACTCGGTTTGGATGCCCGATTTGAAACTTATGCAAGTTTAGGCTCCAAAAAGGCCCATTTTGGGGATTTGACTGACCAAAATACCGGATATCAGCTTACCAACCCCAAAACCCCATCACACAACTCACAAATGATAAAATAGATTTGCACAAACTTACGGCACTCGATTCAGATTACCGGTTTCAAACTTATGCAACTTTTTGTTCCAAAAAGTCCCATTTTGAGGTTTTAACGAATCAAAACACCGGATATCGGCCCATCGACCTCGAAACCCCATCACATACCTCAACAATGATAAAATAAACTTGCAAAAATTTACGACACTCGGTTCGGATGCCCGGTTTGAAACTTATGTAAGTTTATGCTCCAAAAAAGCCCATTTTGGGGTTTTGACTGACCAAAATGCCAGATATCGGCCTACCAACCCCAAAACCCTATCACACACCTCACAAATGATAAAATAAACTCTCACGAGCTTACGAAACTCTGTTCGGATCACCAGTTTGAAACTTATACTTCTTTATGCCTTTTTTACTATTTATACATGCAAAAAACCTTACAACTTGTGCGAGTGATATAGATCAGTTACTACCAATTCTGGCTCAGTTATTACGAAGCTTCCTGTTTAGGCCTAATCTAAAAAATATTTGATCTTGGGAGACATGTTATTTACTCTTTTGATGGGCAAAGGTTTTGATCGATTCAATTACTGTAAATCTTCTTACCTAGTTATTATCAATCCTAAGGGACAGACCTTGCTCATGAAAGTTCAGCTCAATTATCATTACAATCCTTACGGATCAACTGTTAAGTCCTGGTGGACACAAATTCTTATTATGAACGGTTGGTTATCATAAGCCATCCCACATATCATAATCTTCGCAAGTCCTACTACTCAAAGTTACTCAAAACAAGTTCTGATTCAACTGTTCAAAATGCTCTACTCGGAAGACAGTTTCTGATCATAATCAGTTAAAAGGCTGTTTTGCAATACACTCAGCTCATGAATGTCTCTCCTTATACTAACTACAAGTTTAAAGGGCTGGAGCCTAGGCTCATACTATAGAGCAACAATAACTTAGGACAGTACTGAATCTACTTAGCATCCATAACAATCCTTAGAATTTACAAATATTGTAGTTCAGAAGGGTAAAACATTCAAGCTTTGAAGAAATTTAATTTCATTGATAAAAGTGTTTAAGTACATCAGTGATCAAAAATAAATAGCACGGAATACACAAAATAAGATCCTATTCTACTGGAGGGAGTTTAGAAGGAGTTGTTTCGCCATCCTTGGTCGGAACTTCAGCATTGGGAGGAGGGGCTTCAGCACCTTCGATCAATGATAGATAAAAGTCTAGAAATTTTGGAAAGAGCTTGGACCGAAAGGTGTCATATCCATGCTGAACCAGCTCCCGACCCATTCCTTGGACTTCAACCCTTATCTATGCTTCAGTTTCAACTTTGACAAAGGCAACTGCAGAGGCGACTGAATCTTGAAGCTTTTGATCATAGGCATACCAAAGATCGTACAACTCCTTCCCAAGTTCTTCTACCCTCCGAGCATGAAGATCCCTTTCAAACTCCATGACAGCCAAAGAATTGGAAGCCTCCTTCAACATCTCTTCAACAGCATGGGCCTGCAGATTGAGCCGTCCCTAGCTGCAGCCTGACTTCATTCAAGTCGACCTGAAGTTTTTCAAACTCTTCCAAACTTGGAAAGGTCTCCATCAGAGCTGCGAGATTATGCATGGTCTGCAGGACACAAAGCAGGAAAGTCAGTATATAAAGAAGAAGGAAACAGAGGAGAAATAAGGAAGTTACCTTGGCTTGGAGGGCCGCAAGTTCGGCCATTATCTTCTCAGGCTTCTGCCCTTTGTACTTTATGGGGCCCTTGTCCTAGAACTCTTTGAGGACCTTCTTAGCGGCTTGATAGCCGGATTCACCTAGCGCCTGGGGGGCCTTGGCAGCCGACTTCCCCTTGTTTATTTTTTTGGTTGAGGTATGAGGGATCATTGATATGGGGGTAGAGGCCTCCCTCTCATCCTCAGGCAGTGCACCCTTCGAAGGACTGGAAACCAACCTCCTCTTCTTGCCTTGAAGGGGCTGTTCGACAAAAAAAGGAGCCTTTCCCACCTTCTTATTTGAAGGCTTAGGAATCCACGTGCCAAAAATTGATTTCTTGATCTCCTTCGCACCCTTGTTAGCCGTCTTCAGATTCTCAGGAGTAACAATGATAGTGTGAGCTCAGTTCGAGGTCTGAAGAAGCTGACGGTACTAGTTCTGAAGGTCAGTGGTAAAAATGGACCTCTTCTAGGCACTCTTATTTGCACGGGAAATACAAACACATTGGTAAATAAACAGCTTGGAAGTAAGATATACGACAACAGAAGCAGAACTATAATGAAAGAAAGGGGTCTCACCCTTAAACCTCGTACTTCGGGGGAATGTCAAAGTCTGACCTTGGAAATCCTCCATCTCCCATCCTCCTCCTATAAAGAAGTACCACTTCTTCCAAGTCTTATTGAAGTAGGTACAGAGGAAAGGGGTTTGAACCCTCTATCAAAAGATATATAAAAGAGGCTTTCCGACCTCATATATTTCAGATCCATATTACTACGGATCAAATCAAGGGACACATCAATGTTGTTCTGGTGCCCTAGCATTATGAATCCTAAGAGATGCCACCAACTATTAAGGTTAAGGTCTGCAGGGCAAATATTGAACTAGCAGAAAAATTGCCTAACCAGATCGGGAAAAGGAAGCCTCAATCCTATCTCAAACCAAGTGAGATAGACACAAATTTTGTCCTCTTTAACATCATATGGGCGATCTAGGGTGCTCGGAACCCTACAGGTCACATTTGAGGGGAAATCATATTTTTCCCTTAATTCCTTTATCATGCCCTCAGTAATGGCACTTTCCCCTTCTTCCCTTTGAGAGGATAGACCAGAGGTCTCTCCAACCTTACTTCTGGGTTCCAAGAAAGCGTCTACTATTCTAACCTCCAAACTGGAAGGGGATCTTACTAACCTATTTTCGGTACCACCAAAGAAATAACTATCTATGGCTTGGACACGGGACGACACAAGTTGAACTTCCTATGCCATCACTAGAACTAGAAGATGATGAAGAACTAGACATTGCCAGGAATAGGGAAAAGAAGAAGTAAAAGAAAGAAGAACAATAAGAGAAACCGAAATCAAACCTGAAATCAAACAAGGAGATGGGAGCTTCGGATAATAAGCACTCTTCAAACTTCAGGATTCACCGATCACTCAAGCTCAACAATGGCAGAATTTCTTTCGGGTATAGTAAAAACAAGTGAAGAAAGAAGCCGTATTAAGCCTTTCCCTCTCTTTATATATGATTTCAAAATATGGGCCTAACAAGTCGAACTGTCATGACTTCGAAAGCCTAACCATTGGCTGCGCAATAAATGACACACCAACAGTCGCCTTGGAAAACGAGAAGACAGAATGCAGTGACTTTTGGGGAGCTCGTAGCCCTAGTTACGCTCTGAGCTCAAACTAGGGCTTAGAGGGAGAGTAATTGATATACCACAAAGTGACAGACCAGTTCCCATGTGATATGTGTGATTACAAACCAGTTAAAACTCGGCTATACAGAGCAAACTCAGCCATTCAGAGCAGGCTTGGGTACTTATCCTTCAGAACTCACAAGTCTGAGCACAAGGCCATCAGAGCATCCCTCAGAGTTCAGAGCTCATCACCGCCTTAAACATCCTACCGAGCAAAGGATAAGGAAACAGTCTTCAACAAAGAAACTGCCACTCACAGATATTTCTCAATCACAGTATCCAACATGGTAACTGCCATTCTCTGATGATCAAATCCCTATATTCATGGCTCCAAATCCTAATCAACTAAGTAAATCTCTAGCATATAAATAAAACCCTAAGGTACGCCTTACATTCATTGTCACAACCCGGAACCCGACCTATGCGAATTAGGGGTTCGTGATCGGCCACTGAGGCTTTTCTTAATGATCACAATACTTTTTTTTTTTCATTTCCAATCAATCAAACGCAGCGGAATAAATTATTTTTCTATTGCGGAAGCATCAATATACCATTCAATATTAGTCATTCATATATATATTCCATAATAACCAAAAAAATACATGATGTAAATCCTCAAAATCTGCTGATGTCATATTCGATATACATTCCACACTTACCAAAAGTAACTACATCACTTAATACAAAAATTTTATTAGTTATGAACTTTCGACTATCCTGACTGATCTTGCTATTTCCTTGCCAATATCGTTACCTAAAATGTGTTGGATAAAAATTCGTATGAGCTCGACAGCTCGTGAGTATTCCATAACATGCCTAGGGTTTCAAAACTACTATGTAGTACATTCTAAAATGTCTATACTTATATGGAATTAGAATACATCATATCAAAGTACAACATATCAGAAACAAGTATCAAAGTCGTTTTCAATAAATCTCAGTTCAATCACAGTCGTAAATCAAAATCGATAACATAGCACAATCAAAATAATGATTCAATAACATAATTGATTACGATGATTAGTATTGTAATTCAAACAAGGTTCGAAGTCATTTTCAATATCAATAGTCATAGTCAAATCAACATCATAGTTCAGTATTGTAACTCGATCACAGTTACGGACCCAAAGTAGTTTCCAATAACAATAGTCATAGTTCAAAATCAACATTGTAGTTCAGTTTTGTAACTCTATCATAGTTGCGGTTCAAAGTTGTTTTCAAATTCAATAATCATAGTTCAAAATCAACATCATAGTTTGGTAACATAGCTCGATAACAATTTCATAGTCTGATAATCAAAATTGTAGTTCAATAGTTCTCAATTTGATGATTCAAAGTTCAATCATTGTTCACATTCGATATTCATAAAAGTTCAAATCATTGAAATTCCTCTTTTATGGCTAGCAAATTAGAACCTCACTGACTGAGATCAAATTCAATAATACCACCAATATACCCCGTGGTTAGGGTTCAATGGCCAACCAATTAGAACCTCGTTGACTGAGATCAAATTCAATAATACCACCAATATACCCCGTGGTTAGGGTTCAATAAGTCACAACTTATTCAATAATAACCAATCATAGAACGGTGTATCATTCAAAACATCAAAATCATATCCAAAATCAATAACATCAATAACAATCTCAGTTATTCAAATAAGAGTTCCAAATTTATCATTTAGTCAAAACAGTTCAGAGTTTGGTAAGAAAACGGTATAGTTTCATGAGTGTCTTACAAAATATTTTCCTGAGTCAAAGGGAAGGCAATATCAATATCAATGGAGGGCGTCTATTTTCAAGTCATGAAAGAGTTCAAGCGTCAATTATCAAAGTTATAAAAGAGTCGATATTTATATCTATAATGAAAATCCACCTCAAAATGGTATGAAAATACTCATCTGAAGTCCCAAAAGCTAATCCAAAAATCCTTCCTTAACGAGGGTCCTTATAATCACAATTCAAGATCTTGTTACTTTCTTGTTCAAAGTATCACATAATTTAACTGTCAATTTAGAGCCCTCTCTATTCCAATTACCCTCTTCTTATAGCTTCATTAAGTCTTAGAGATGCGTTGGTCATTTTTCAGTTCATTACTGGGTCTTACTTTTTTCACAAGGATGTCACCTAGACTTTTCTAGATCTAAATTTGCGTATCTATAGTTTATTTTAAGCCTAGGGAATTTTTGTGATTTTATATTTTTACGTGTCATATTTTTCGGTACTTCGCTTGCCAAAATGGACTCTACCGTTGAGTCCAGATTGCCCAAAATAGTCAAAATGGACTACCTTTTATATTCAATTAGCCCCGAGTATCGTTAGGGGTAAAATAGTAATTTTACATTTCACGTGTCTAAATTTTTGGGACTTAATTTCACAAATTAAACTCCGTCATTGAGTCCGGAATGGCCAAAAACATTGGGTTACACTATTATTTTATTTTATTTAGGACTTCGTTTGACTAATTTTTTACTTAGGGGTGTTTTGACAATTTTCCTAATTTAAAAAGGATTTTAAATTAATTTTTATTTAATTTTCTAGGTAACTTCATAATTAATCGAAAGTTGGAGGGGTCAAAATGAAATTTCAAAAAAATTCATAATAAACCAACCGGTTCAGTCCCAATTCGGTTTGAACGGTTTGGTTTAGTCAAGAGCCAAGGGGTTCAATTCCGTTTACTGCATCAGCATGACGTCATTGTGACGTTAACAACCACTTATTGAAATGGCACCGTTTAGCTTATTTCCAAGATCTGTTTTAAATGGGTCAAGACCCGACCCGAGATCTAACCCGTGATCCGACCCGAATAGTGTTGTCTTCCTCATCACGACGACCACTGTTCATCCGAAACCCTAGGTTTTTCAGTTCTTATTTCGTGAGGTTTTGGCCACGTTTTTGTTCTACTTTTGATGCTATTCAGTTCCTAAGTCCGTAATTTAGAGTTCATCATCGATTTCTGGTCTCGAAGCCCTCTGAAAAGCTCTGTATGAGCTTCTATGGCCGACTGGATAATCCTTCGGCATCCGTTCATTTTTTCACCAAAAGCTATAATTTTTGGCTCCTCGTGATCCTTAGGTTATGGGGATTTAAACTACATTCTAAAAATGAGGTTTGAGCCTCTGTCGATGACACTAGGTTATGAACCTGTGACCTACAAGTTTGAATTTCTCAGTCGACTTGGGTCCATTTAATTCAATTTTTGTGGATTTGAAACCCTTATGGCCTCTAGTTTAGTCCCTAAGTGGTGAAGACTGTTTTAGTCTTCGTTGATTCAGACCCACCTTCAAGGTCCAACAATGGTGGTTGGTTCGATTTCTGGTATTATTAGGGCTCTTTCAACCCATTTTCTTGTTCCTAAGTTCCTAAATATCTACACAGTAGTTCATATACACACTCTAATCGAATAAGGCTGAAGCTAAAGTTTTTGAATTCTAGAGAGAATTTTTACCTTCTCTCTTCAGTTCCTTTCTTTGTGATGGCCTTGTTCTTCTCCTTCCCTTTCTCCCTTCTGATCTAGTTGCAGCATTTCTCGTCCATGCATGCAAAGATCACCTCCATTTTCTTCTTCTTCTTTCTTCTCCTTCTTTCTTCTCCTTTTCTCTCTCTTTAACTCACTCTCTCTCTACATGCAGACCTGCACTCACTCACATCACTTCTTCAAATTCTGATTTTTGAATTACAACTCTTATAAATATATCATATATTCTATTTATTTTATTTTAAAAATAATACTTTTGTTGCATGAACGGCCATTGGCCAATTTGGGAGGTAGAGGGAAAACAATATGTGCATATATACATATGTGTTGTAAAATAAGACACAAACAAGTGGGCAGCCCAAGTGGTTACTTTTTGGGCTTAAGGGCTTTGCCTACTTTGGGTTAAGGGTTCAAATCTCATGGGTTGCACCTTTGGTTCAATTTTCCTATTTTTTTTCTTATGCCTCGTTTGGGAATTTAATTATTTGTTTTATTTTAATTTTATTTATTTTCTTTTTTTATATCCCGGTTTAATTTTTCTGTAACTTCTTATTTTGCTTTCGTCAAATTTCTAATACCAAATTACTAACTTAATTTTCCGGTAAACGGGCCGGGGTGTTACATTCATGCTCATTCTTTGGTTTACATTACAGCATTTCAATTCAGTTTATTGACTTAAGCATCGGAGCGGCTACCGCCGGAGCCAATCCAGTGGCCCTTTGATCCTTCTCTTTGAGTGTTTCTTAGGCAACGGAGTTCAGAACCCCTACCGACCAAAAAGTACAGCATCAGTGGCCATAATGGTGTGATAGTTGGTTAGGGGTGTGCCCCTTTAGGTTGTTGCGTCTGGTGTCAAGTTTTATGATGGTTGCTTTGTCCTTTTGCATTGTCCTTTTCTTTAAAAGTTATATCCTAGGTGGTATTAATTTCCTTTGTATATCTTTTTTATTTTATTTTATTTTTTTATATGGGTTTTTTTGTAATCTTTCATGTGAATAGATGGGTTTATGCGTGTATGATTAAAGTTTATTGAAGCTTCATAGGTTTGCTATTGAAGGTTCTAGTGTTTCTCTTTTAGGGATATTTTATAAAGTTTGTTTATAGAGACTTTTGTTAGTCAAGGATGCATCCCTGTTCTTTATTCAAGTACCTGTCAGACTACAATAAGTTCCTACATAATTTCAACTTTATCAAGGAGATGATATTTGCTCAATGTAGACTTCTTCAACAATCTTTATCATCCATTTTATCAAACTCTTTGTGTTTCCCCAAGCTCAGTAGATCAAGTTTGAGGTTTGACCCTTCCTAAAAAAAAGTTTGAGGTTTGTTTTTCATTCCTGCTATTATTATTGTTATTGTTATTCTTTGTTTCTTGCTGTATTTCCTCTTTGTTATTTGTCTAATTGGGTTTTTTTTTTTTTTTTTGTTGCTTTATTTGCAAAATTGCAGTGAGAATGCCTTTCTTGAAGATACAAGACACCTTTGTTCCAAACCTCGGTTGCTGAAAAATTTATGAGAGGCTTCTAATTAATTAAAGCATAGTTTGGTTGTTTGTAGGCCAAGGCCAAAGACATTGTGGTGTGTAATTAAAGCATAGTTCACTTTCATTTGAATTTTGAATGTTTAGAATGCACTGCCAGTGTTATTGTTGAGGTTGGCTAGCTAGATACTGGATTTGACGTTGGTTCTTTGATCAACTAAAGTTTGGCCGTGTGGGAAAGTCTTTTTTAAATGAAACCCAGATGAAAAAAAGGGAAACCCAGATGGAAAAAAGGCTGTGTATTTATATTTTGTCAGTTTTTTCTTGAAGCCAAGGTATTTTTCAGAGACATGGATAAAAATTTAACTATTTTTTTTTTCATTCAATTTTTTTTTTTTTTTTTGTTTTTTTTGGTTTTGCAAATTGAAACAAAACCACAAAAAAAGCCAAAAAAAAAAAAAAAATCGGGCCTTTGGGTCTGGGTCTGTCGAGTCCGGGTCTAAGATGGATCTGGGTTCAGTTCTGAATCCGATAAAATTAACGAATCTAAGCTACTGATATAGTTTTCCAATCATTCCACTCAAGTTCGAACCTAAACATGAGCTGTCTACCAACATTTTCTTCATGGTCCCACCAATCAAGCAAGTCATCTTAGTCTTTAGATTTTGTTCATCATGTATTGCAGAAATTGTACACATGGTATTGTTGCATAACAGAGTAGAAATTGTACACATGGTATTGTTGCATAACAGAGTCACATAGTAGTCGGCTCTGCAATGATTTCAAACTCGGTGATCGACTTGACTTGGTCTCCGATTGAGGCAACGACTGTTGGTGATGTAGCCATGGATGAGACCGGTAGTGGGAGTGGAAAAGGGAAAGTGAGGGGTGACTGTTGGTGATGTAGCCATGGATCATGGATGAGACCGGTAGTGGGAGTGGAAAAGGGAAAGTGAGGGGTGAGGAGCGGAAAAGGAAAAGCGAGGCTACGATTTTGTCGTGGGATGATAAATAATGGGATATTATTTTTATTTAATAAAAAAAAAGGAATCCATCGTGTCAACAAAATAGGATCTTCGTTCAATAAAAAAAAAATAATAATTACTGATGTTAAATGGAAAAACTAGTTGAATCTTACAAATAATTTTATGAGAGATTTATTACTGATTAACTCTTGAACTTTTTATTTTATTTTTGCCTCGTCTATAACCTTTCAAAGAATTTAGTTGGGATCAAATGACAGACATAAAGGGAGTCCACCCTCCTCTCTCATGTACCTAATATCTGAGGATACCCCTTTAAAAGGAAATCTTTTTTTTTTCTCTGTCCAAGCAAGCGATCATGAGGATTAGGTTTTCCTACAATGCACTTCTGTCATCACAGATGCACCCAAATTACAGTGTTCACTCTCCCATATGTCCGTCCATCATACTAACATGTAAATGTATATATACATGTGTATTCACGTATATACTGCTATTACAATTTCTTCTTCTGAACTTCAGTTTTCCCTTCAAACAAACATAACCACTAAAATATTTATATAAAAAAAAAAAACATCTTTTATTAGTAAAATAAGCACTCACAATTTAGAAAGTACAAAACTAGCACACTCTGATTACCTGAAACCTTGCAAAGATAAATCTTTAAAGAGAAGTCGATTTATTCAACATAAACTTCCCATTACATGCTTGAGGGGATCTTACGGCCCTGTAATTCAAGAAAACATTAATTTTCCTCTGCATATATAAGTAGATATCAAGATAACAGAAACAAAGAAAAAATTTCAGATTGTAAATATCAAACACTTGCACATTCCCCCAATTATGACAACGGTAGATTGTTTCCTCATATTTATATTTTTCAGAATAATGCCAATGGTTTGGATAAATCAGAGCTTGTCCATTTCAAAATATTATGATCCTATCTGGATTGAGAGAACTCGAAAGGAAGGAGAGGAAAGGGGGAAGATGAAGAAGTTATTTTTGGTTTTTGGTTTAAAATTAGAAAAGAAAAGGAAAAGCGATTGAGAGAGAGGGAGAGGGTTTTTTAATCTTTATATTATTCACAATGCTTTCAATCAAAAAATAGGAGTATCTTATTTTATTCATTTTACTTTTCTTCCAAAAGTAGGATGAGACAAAGAGAAAAAAAAAAAAAAGGATTTTTTAATAAATTTTTTATAATACCAACAATAATTTTAAAATTATAAAAAAAAAATAAAAAAAAGGCATCTAAATGTTACAGCATTTCAAAGGTTATAATAATAAAATAATATAAATTTTTTTTTATTCTCTCTTATATCTTTTTTAAAACAAGACGAGAAAATTATATATTTTTTCTACTCATTAATTATTCAAGCAAGCACTCATTTTCCTCGTTAAGGTCTGTTTGTAAAATTTTAGAACCGGACTTTTAAACTATAGTTGAATTGGTTTTAAATTTTTTTATTGTTTAATAAGTACCTTTAAATAATATATTAGTTCATGTCTGATCTTAAAAAATACTTAAAATCTGAACAAATCAAATCAAAAACGAATTAATTTTCTTAAAAACTAAATAGATTAACAGGAGTGGTTCTAATATGATGAAGTTATTGTTTTCGTTCCGTACCTGTTAGTTGGCCTATTTGTGATCTGTCCATGTTGATGCAGAACCAAGAAAAGCATCCCTGATATGATGAAGTTCCCTGGTGACATCATTCATGTCCATTCGTTCTCTTGGTGATTCTACTGAGCATGCCAGTCCAATTTCTAGGATTGAAACAATGCATTTTTGTATCTTCTCTCTTCCATGACCCCAACTTACAATGTTTCTGTTATCTTCTTCCGCCATTATTTCATTATCAACATCATCTTCCTCTTCTTCTGCTGCTGCTCCATTTTCTAACTCTCCTCCTGTGAGAAGTATTGGGTCCACAATCTGCACAACACGTCTTGGCAGTGCCATCTTGACATAGTTGTGGAGATTTAGGCCATCTCTGAACATTTCATCAGTTGGTCTCCTTCCAGTCAACATCTCCAGCAAGAGTATCCCATAGCTGTATACATCCCCATATGTCGCCACTTCGCCGCCCATTCCATACTCTGCATTTCTTGCAAAATAAATCATTAATGAACTTGTTGCTTCAGTGCATATTATGAGAAAAATTGGGGATTTGACTCCTAATATACTAAGTAATCTTTACAATGGAAAACCAGTGATTTATTCAATAATTCCCCTGATATGGTTTCATTTTGATAGACTCGTTACAAGTTATGACATAAAATTGCTAATTTTACGTCATCTCTACCTGCCAGATTGAAGGTAGCGTAAATGCAGTTTAGTCCCATTTTTATTTTCTGAAATGATTATTCTTTTCATAATTTCATCTTTGAAAAGCTATTAGCATATAAACATGTGTAATTGAGTTAATTTCCTTTCTAAAGATCATAGTACATTACATAGGTTGGTCAAAGAAGCATAGATCATATGCAATACCTTTAGGTAGCTTACAGAGTATATAGCACTGGATAATATTAATAAATATCAAAATCCATTGCTTCCCCATGAGTTATCACATAGTATTTTGTTATTACAATTAAGCTGACCAAAACTATTGATGAAATGGTAAAAAATATAGCAAAATTGTTACCTGGTGCTACATAGCCAACAGATCCCTTTATCCCAATTGAGCTAAATTGTTGTTGAGAGAAGTTACTGATAGCATTTGACAGGAGCCTTGCCAATCCAAAATCACTCACATGAGCAATCATGTCATTGTCAAGAAGAATGTTGCTTGGCTTCAAGTCGCAATGAATGATTGGAATTTCACACTCATTGTGAAGATAATGCAACGCAGAAGCCACATCAAGTGCAATGTTTAGTCTTTGAAGAAGATTCAGAGTCAAGCTATTTGCTTCAACTACTTCTGGATGCAGCCACGTATCTAGATTTCCATTCACCATAAACTCAAAAACCAGTGCCTTGAATTCATTACCTTTGAAATCAATGCTGGAGCAGTATGTTATGACCTTAACCAGATTCCTATGCCGAATGTTTCTCAATGCTTTGCACTCGGCTACAAAGCTCTTGGAAGCTCCAGTTTTTTGGAGGTCGAGTACCTTAACCGCAACTAAACTTTCTTCTTGCTTACCCAAAGTTGCTTTATATACATACCCAAAACTGCCAGACCCAATCAAGTTTCCCGAAGAGAATCCCCCTGTTGCTTGGTAGAGTTTATGATAAGAAATCCTTAAAATCCCTTCCACTTCATAAGTTGTGGAAGATGATTTCTTTCTTGAATTCCTTCTCCAATAACAAGCATACAAAGAGGTTATTGCAACTAACAACAGAACCATACTAACAGTCAGGATCACTACTATCAATGCATGAGACTTTCCCTGTTTCTTTACTTTGATGACGCATTTTGGCAGCTGCAGTTCAGGGATACCCCCACAAAGTTTACTATTTCCAACCAGTGATATTGCGCTCACATTTCCAAAAACTCCTCCTGTTGGGACTTGGCCCTCAAGATCATTGAAAGATAAGTTCACATATTGCAGAAAAGAAAGATTCTGTAGATCTTTAGGAATTAGTCCAGACAGGTTGTTTCTTGAAAGGTCTAAATGTCGAATACCTTTCAAAGAAGCCAAGGATGATGGAATGGTTCCTTGAAAAAAGTTACCTTCCATATTGAGGTATTCCAAGCTCGTACACTCACCGATGGTCCCAGGAATTGCTCCAAACAGGTTGTTCTCAGATAGGTCCAACGCATTAATGTTTGTCAGTTTACCCACTTCTAGAGGTAGAGAACCAGCCAATGAGTTCTGTGATAAGTTCAGGATCACTGATAGGGAGGAGATACTGATGACCTGTGGAGGTATGAAGCCAATAAGGTTATTCTCTGACATCTCTAGCCATTGCAAATTTTGACAGTTCCCAATACTTGAAGGTATATTTCCTTCTAATTTGTTTCTTGATAATTGGAGGCTGTATAGGTGGGTGAGGTTTCCCAGGGAGGATGGGATCTGTCCATTTAATCTGTTTTCAAATAATAGTAATACTTGCAACATCTGAAATTTCCCAAAATAAGTTGGGATGGCACCGGAGAAAAAATTTGCCTCCATTGATAACATATATAAGTTGACAAGATTATCAAGTCCTGCCGGGATTTTTCCAGATATCTGATTCCTTCCCAAAACTAACTTGCCCATTTGGTTGGAGAGATTGGCTATAGAGTTTGGCAATTCACCTCCCAAATGATTTGCATCAAATGATAGTACTTGTAGATTGCTGCAATTCGACAAAGATGTTATAAAATTCAAGTCCTGAGTTGTATTACTACCTAGAAGATTAAGCTCCAAATTCAGCCATTGGAGACCTTGTAAATCTCCTAGATTAGTTGGAATTTGTCCCACGAAATTGTTCTCGGAGAAATCAAGTTCTTCAAGGTGAGAAGCATTAGTGAATGAATGTGGAATCGTTCCGGAGAACCGGTTTCCACCTATGGCAAACCCTTGCAGATTAGGAAGAGTGAGGCCTATGTTGGCTGGAAGACTCCCATGGAGTTGATTCTGTCCAGTAGAGAATACAGTGATCGATGAGATGTTGAAGAGGGAGGAAGGTATCATACCTGACAGATTATTGGCTCCAACTCCGAAGAAAGTTAAGCTTAACTGGCCCATCTCATTTGGAATGCTGCCCTCCAAATTATTGTATGCTACAGAGATTTGTGCAAGTGATGAAAGGTTCCCAATGGATTGTGGAATCTCTCCTGTCAAATTGTTATAATGAAGAATGAGTGTCACAAGGTTCCTTAAAGATCCAAGCTCAATGGGAATTCTCCCTATTAGGTGGTTCAGCTCAAAGTCCATGATCCTGAGCTCCGAGCAGTGGCTCAGATTAACTGGAATTGCCCCTCCCAATGTATTATTGGTCATGTTAAGATGTCTCAGCCGGAACAGGCGACCAACTTCTTGGGGAACTTCTCTGTAGAATCTGTTGTTTCCGAGGCTGATGTGTCTTAGGAAGGAGAGATTTCCTATGAAGGGAGATATGGTACCAAACAAGCTCTGCCCGTCCAACTTCAACGCAGTAACTCTCTGGTGTCTGTGGCCACATGTAACACCTTGCCACTGGCAGTGAGGTAAAGAATCATTCCATGAGCTCAAGATTGCATATGGATCATTGGCTATCTGATGCTTGAAATCAAGCAAGGCAAGTCGATCGGTCAAGTTTCCAAAATTGGTGGCAATAGTTGCATGTTGCAAGAAAAGTAAGTTGATGAAAAACATAGAGGTGACTCGAAGGATTGAAGAAAAAAATGGGTTTGATGAAATGAAGCCTTGACGCTGCTCCATTGGGGTGAATTGAATTGAATTGATCAGTTCCAATGGAAATATTGACTGGGGGGTGAGAGGGAGAGGGAGATGTAGCAGTTGGTCTCTATAGAAGAAATGGCTTTTAGACTGTGGCCATATTAGTGCGATATATTAAATGAAACATAGTACAGAATGCCTAGTCATGGTGTGTAATCAATTGTGTTTTGCACTTGATTTGTGATGCACCAATCCCCACATGACACATGTGGCTGTAGACCAGCCACAGCTCGGCCATACAGAGCAGACCCCCAGAACAGGCCTTCAGAGCAAGCCCCCAGAATAGTCATTCAAAGCAAGCCTACGCACTTATCCTCCAGAACTCAAGAACTCCAGAACTCACAGGTCTGAGCACATACCTTCAGAGTACTTCCCATGATTCAGAACTCGTCACCGCCTTAGAACCCTGCCAAGCAGAGGATAAGGAAATAGTCTCTAATAAGGAAACTGCCACTCACAGAGATCTTTCGAGCGCAGTATCCAAGAAGGTAACTATCATTCTCCGATGATCAAATCCCTATTTCTACGACTCCGAATCCTAATCAATTTAGGAATCACTAAGCCTATAAATTAAACCCAAAAGTACGCTTTACCCTCATGCTCATTCTTTGGCTTACATTATAGTCTTTCAATTCAGTTTATTGACTTAAGCATTAGAGCGGCTACCGTCAGAACCAATCCGGTGGCCCTCTAATTTTCTTTTTGAGTGTTCTTCAAAGAGCAGAGCTCGGAATCTACATCGGTTGAAAAGTGCAGCATCAGCATTAAATGATGCTGACATTTTGGATTGGCGTACCCTCCACGCTCATGCCTAAGGAAGACCTTCTCCACTCCCCCTTAATAAAGTTTTATCACTATTTTTGGCTGAATTCATTTCTTCAAGTCTTCAAAGTTCAAATTAGTATTTTTATTACTTTAAAAAAGTTTTTAATTTTATTATAACAATAGTTAGGGAGGTTTGATTTCTTTCCATCGATTTTGGATTACTTCGAAGACTTCCTATTATTCGTTTTTGAGTCCAATTTAATTTTGTTAACTTTTTTGTTCTATTATAAATAAGGTTGTGAGCTATATGCTAGACATTTTTGCTGATTAATAAAATTTTGAGTTTTACCTTTTTCATTTTTGTTGGTAAATTTCAATGTATTCATAACATTTGCTTCATCAAAAGTAAACTGCAACTTTGGGATATATATATATATATATATATATATAAAGAAAAATAAACTACTATTATAACTCAATACTAATTTTGCTTACGTAGAGTAAGCCTATCAACGGACTGGGTTTGGGTAGACCCTCTAAGATCTAGACCCGTCAAGTTTAAATAGGTCTAGATCTGGATCTAGACCCGCTAAGACCCGACCTGACCCGGACTCTGACTCTAAAACCTGACCCGTTTACAAAAAAAAAAAAAAACACAAAATTGGGAGCTAAAACTTTATATTTGGAGTAGTTCAACTTGGTTTTATAAATAAAAGATTTATTGGCCCTAATTATGTCATTGTTAATTAAAACTGCTTCATGTAATAGCCACTATTATTTGTATATTTCATATTTACGATCGGACACATGGTGAATAATAAAATGACAATAATTGTCATCTAGAAATCTTTTGATTTTTATCAAGAAGTTAGGTCTACAAAAGTTCCCTTACTCCTAAATATAATTGGAAATGGAACAAAAATGAATAGAATGAAAATGTCATAAAATGAAATAAAGGTTACTCATCCAAGACAAAAGAATGCTTATAATAATTTTTAATGGAATATTCATTCAACAAAATCCAGTATTGATAGTTAGATTCATGAAACAATTTCATAAAGTGATTTCCAAAATTTTTTTATAGTATAAGACGGTGCTAGAAGGTTGAAACCGACAACTTCATTGAGACTCTCTCTCTAACTTTTATGTATGTATGTGTGTGTGTGTGTGTGTGTGTGTGTGTGTATATATATAGTAATTTTGTTAGGAGGTTAAATACTCTAACTTCAATATTGTATTAGAGAGAGAGTGTATGTGTGCGCTAGTTAATGATTTAGCGAGTTAGGTCTTTAACGAGTATTATCCAACAGATTTATACCTGGTCCATTTAATTAGTTTTTAACGGGTCCTGATCAGGTCTTATTAACGGGTCTTGTTAACGGATCTGGATCTTATGTAAATAGATCGGAGCCCAAGTTGGGCCAGATTAGACCCGGCTCGTTTATAGGCCTAATTGAGATAAATAAATTAAAAATAGATTTAATTTTTAATATTATTTATATGCAAATAATTTCTTCCAAACTGAACTCGCAACTCACTTTTTATCATTACACCAAAAATAAATAAATAAATGCATAAGTAACACATTGCATGGGTCGGGTTTAGATAAGACTCGTTGGATTCAAATCTAGACCCGCTCAGGTTAATGGATCTAGACCCATTAAATTCCTCTTTAGGTAGATTCAGATCTAGACTCGATCGGGTCCAAGTCTTGACCCGATTATCTGATCCTTTTTTTTTTTTGTGGACTATAGCTTGCTTTAGTAATGATAAGGTGGGTTCTTAAGAAATGGATCATCAGCTTTTTTACTTTTTTTTTTTTAAATAGTGGAAACGGATAAAGAAAAAAACATCCAAGTGGTCCAAACCTATTTGGATCCAGGTTGACCAGAGAATTTGACCGTTTATTTTTTTTTTTAAGGGCTGTTAGACTAGTTTACTAATGATGAAGTGGGTCCTTAAGATCAATATTTTTTATTTTTTATTTTAATTTTTGATTTCCCAAAAAACATTACAATGCAATGAAGGGAGCGCAGTGGAGAACCCGTGAGAAATGAGAATGAGATAAGGATTTAGGATCTCTTTCGAAATTTTATAAGGATGATTCATACCGTTAAATTTAGAGATCCACGGTTGAGATTGAATTCTTACAAGATTAGTAATACTTTTTGTCTCAAATTTTGTATCAAAATCTGTTTTAAAGGGTCTAGATCAGATCGGATCTGGATTAAATCCAATCCATTGACAGGCCTATGATAACACCCTTAAGAGTGAAAATAGAAGGGAAAGCAATATGAATTGAAGTTCCACCAAACCATCATTCTTGATATTTTGGTCTCTCGCTCTATTTCTTCAGCTATAAGACTTTCTAAAGGATGAAGCGGAAAAAACAAAATGGCAAAGTTGTCTTTTAAAGTTTTACTACCTCTCTTCAAATGGCGTGAAGTATTTTTCTCACATTGATATGAAAGAATAATGAGAAAAAATTGAGTGCTCGGCACTATGATGGTCACTTATATAACTTGCAGTTGGAGTTTCCCCACCAAGGACTGAAAAGTCAACAATTCTCATTACTCTATTGATACTTATCTCAACCAATTTTTTTTTTTTTGGTACCTAATACTTTCATTTCAAATGTTGTAAACTATTGATAAAAATATTTAAAATAGCACCAATAATTAAATGTCTATTATTTAGAATATAAAATTTGAAATAAAAAGTATTATTAAGAGAAAAAAAAAAGTTGAAATAAGGAAGAGCTTCTTTTAAGAATAAAGAATCTGCCACACTTCAATCCACCCGTAATATTCAGCTATAATGGGTTGAAATGTTGGAGGGTAAGTGGCAAGTACTTCAACCCACTCATAGTAGGTTTTGGCACTCTTTAAAACAAATGATATTTCTAAAATTTAAAGAAGGGTCTATTCATGCTTTCGATTGATAATTTAACTCGATTCGTAAAAACATATCATACCTTGTTTCTATTGGAACGGATGTGGAAGAGCAAGTCTGGGAGTGAAAGCATCAACCCTCGTCTTGCCCCGATTATATTAAAATGATATAATACATAAATTTTTATATTTACATAATTTATGTTTATAATAATATTTTTTAGTCATTAAAAATTTAAGCAAACTGGGTAGAACTTTACATTTGTAAAAGAAAATAAGATCATACTAATTTTAAATTTGCATGTATGTTTTTTATTTTATTTTAACAAATGTAATATCCTGTTTAAGATGTATTAATTATTATTAATTTAGTAAATAAAATTTTAAAAATTAAATAGATATCTCGACTTGACATCCCCAATCCATCATGGATTTAAATGGATATGGGAAATAATTTTTCTTTTAGGAAAAGGTTACCCATTCCAAACCTTCCGTTATCATCCCAATTCATGTTTTTTATATCCTCTGCACTATAATTTCTATAGTTGGAAATCAAAATAAATATTTGTGTCATATTTAGTTCATTACCCATTGTACAAATATAAAAAATTGTTCAAGATTTATCATTATTTGTGTTACGAGTCTTATTGAATAATCAAAAATATTGTGAAATCTTTCTCATCAATAGTGCAGTTACCAAAGTCCTTTATGAATGCTCTACAATCCAAATCCATAGGTTTCTTGATGCTAAACTAAGAGAGAATTATAGAAGGAGAAACTGGAAAGGGAAAGAGATATTATATTTTGTTATGTATTGTGTAAATTGTCTGTACTAATTTTCACAGAATATATCATTCATATGTTAGAGAATAGTCTTCTAACACCAAGTTGGAATAGGACACCCATAGAGTCCAACATCTCTAATAAAGATAGGAACTAATCTTATCTTGTCTCTCTAACTAAGCCATATGGATACACCATGAGTTACAAATCCGGGATAAACCCAACCGAATTCTAACATTTTCCACTCATCCACATAGGGTGAGTTCTAGATTCTCCATATCTCTCATTGCTACGTACAAGAAATGAATCATGCGACATGTTAAACTACCATCATACTAACATAGTACCTCACTACGAGTAAGTAATCTTGTCTATGCCTCATACTATTTTGCTACACCAGATTTAGAATTTCTTATCCCTCTCGAGAACTAATCTCAATGCAATGTTTGAACCCTCAAATCTATCATGTACTCATGATCATATCAATAAATCCAAAAACTAACATGGTCAACTGGGTTATTAGTTAGACTACAATGGTGTATTACAAAACCATCTTACCAAGCTCCCCACGCTAATCCAATTGGACTTAAACTGCTTTCTAAAACATGGCATGCTGAATTGCATCAATCAAGATCCTTAAGGTACATGTTAAAGTAGCAATATCAAGTTTTCTCTTCATGACGCATTCTTAGGTTATAAGGGCATTAGTAGAACAAACCCAAGGTGATTCCTAGAGCTCACACAATGAAAAAGGAAGGATACATTCAATCACCCTCTACCAGTGATCAAATCAATAACATATATAGTGTCTAATGTATGCTACGGCGGAGGTCCTACTCAATTGGGCATGTCAAGCTCACAAAAAATAATAAAAACTTCATACAAATTTTAGTCTAGTTATTATCTCAACACTTAACTCTACACTCTAACATGGTCACTCTCTTAGTGTTTATTTGAAAGTTTGCATTCAGTTAACTTATGGCTACATAAGATGTGTAATCAACCTCCATGTTCGGTTCTCAAAAGAACTTCATCTTGACCCTATCAAGGTGACATATATTGCAAAGAGGAATTCTCCCACTATCTAAGAATTCCATATCTCATCTTGCTCGCTATCTAAGTTACAAAACAATTATTGGTGTGAGAGAGTCAATTAGAGCATGTCGACATCTGTTAGAAATGTATACTCATATTATCAAATAGTCATTTTCATATGAACACAAAATCATATAATTATAAAATAATGTCACATGGTGTCTAATACATCAAATTCAAAGTAAACCCAATCATATAAGCGGGATGTAAAACATCTCTAATTATGGGTTTAGTTAATGGGCAGTTACCATACTAGCCATAGAAATATATCTCAGGACCACCTTCTCTTACACAACTATATCTCAAATGTTCGGTGAAAACTAATGCAAATGTGTTTGCTTCTCCCATGACACTTGGGATCTTTTCCTTATGTCAAAACTATTATTATGAGCGCACCATTCATTCTGCCTTCAAGGCATCATCGCTTTTGCTCTACTAGCTCACTCTCGAGCCTAAGCTTCTATCCTGTGGCGAGTTTGCACGACTTTTTCCTCATGGACCTTAAGCCCAAAAAAAGCCTCCTAAAAGAAAGGCATTGCCCATACTTATATCCTATAAGATTTTAAAGCTGACTGATTATGTGGGATAAAGCTTTACCGAATAGAATACTTGCATATGCTAGAGCTGCCACACAATAATAGAGAATGATGAACATATTATCTTTCCTATATAGTGCTATGTCAAGGCCTAGCAAGGATCTCCTCAACCAAACTACTTCCTCAATTGCGACGAACAATTATATTCTCCGACATCACATAGATATTAAAAAATCTAATTGGCTATAACCCAATGAGCAAGCACTAAGATATTATAATAATTTGATCAACTATATGAGTAAAGCACTAAGTTGCTTTAAAAATTAACCAATCATATGAACCATAAAAATAATCTAGTACACAAAAAAGTGCATATGGGAATCTTAGCTGAGCTCAAATAAAGAACTATAAGAATATCTCTCTTTCCCTCATCAAACCAATAGCAATAATCAAAACTGAAGTATGCCCTTTTGATGTGTTAATAGGTTAGAAGCATGCTTACATACTTCTCAAGATAAAATGAGAAATCCTTTAAATCAATCTCTAAGGAACTTAAATTCGAGCATAGTCTATCTCACCTACATCTTTGTACAAAAGACAGGACAACTACTGACAAGTTGAGACAACTAACTTCATATATGTTAGCAACTGTTTAAAAGATTAAGATACTTTCTTTAGGTCACTCATCACATGTTGTGGATATCCTTAATCATCGTGAAGCCAATGCTCGATAAAGCCAATTAGGAGTAGATTTTTTATTTTTTATGGTAGAACAAATTTTTAACAATGTCATCACATTGTATTTTTAATAGCATTTTGATTCCCTGTATGTATATCAATTTAGGTATGTATATATATATGTATATATATATGATAATCAGACCCATCTTCTTTTCCTATCTTTTATTTGATCTCCACAACTCTTATATAACCTAATTTTTACTAAATCTACTCTAATATATACGGAACTATACATTTTAATACATTTTATATTTGCTAATGTAGTGACAATGTTTCAAAATTGAAACATGTATCCTCAGCTGCCATTGGATGGCCAATTCAATGCCATCACTATCAAAGGCAGGACAAACCCGAACTAGAACACTAACATATAAATATACCGATAAAAAATGTGAGTAATATATATATATATATATATATATATATATATATTACACTCACACACACCTGCATATATATATATATATTTATGCATATATATACTAGCATTGACCCCTGCAATGCACAGGTTCTTACAAAAACAATATAAATTTACAACTATAGAATTTATATTAAAATTCTTTCTTACTTGCATTATGAAGCTAGAAATTTATCAAATTTAATATAAAATAATACAAATCTCAAAAAAAATATGTTAAAAAAATTCATACTTTTACATGTCAGTGTTCTTTTATTTTTCCCATATTTTCACCACTTTTATTTTTTTTATAATACTTGTTTAGTCATTGCTATAGATTCACTACAAAAATAAGGCTTTTAGCGACTCATAAAAAAGCATTGATAATAGTGGTTTTTAACTAAAAAATTAGGTTTCCCACACACAGGGGCTTTTCTATGATGCTCAATACCAATAGTGAGGGACTTTTAGTGATGCACAGACGCGCATCACAAATTTTTTTTTTTTTTTATATTTGTAACAACATAACACCGTTTTAGGAATTAGCGATGCTTGGTATTTCCCTTTAGCGACAACGTGCTAATAAGCCATTAAAACCCCAAATCAGAATGTCAATTACTCCATTTATGCACCCAAACTCTATTCTTTCTCCTTCTCTCCCTCTTTCTCACTAGTGTTCACTCCCTCTGACGACTTTGTTTATCATCACCGCCTCCGGTGACTTCATCTATCGTCCACCTTCGAAGACTCTCTCCAACCAGTGCTCGATTTCCTTCGCTCTCTCTTTATCTCACTTAATCTTCTGGGTAATGTTCATATATATATATATATGTAATTATATTCTTGATATGTATGTAAATATGTTTATATATGTATGTAAATTTTGGATACACTGTTTTTGATTCCATGAAATTTTGATTACATTCATAATGTAGATAAATATGTTCTTGATATGGATGTATAGAATAAACATACTTTTTAGTATTTTTTGGAGCATGGTTAGGCAAAATGATGATGGAGTAGCAAATGTGGGTTGATGAACTACTAATGTGGGTATTGTTGGCTCATGACAACCCATAAATGGTTTATGAAATGTGTGAGACTCGTGGTATTTTGAGGGTGTTTTTATCCTCTAAACACTATTAGACATGGACTAGAGTTAAAGAAAAAAATATTAAGGCAAGAAGAAAGAGGAAAAATGCAGTTGCTATACTATGAATACTGTGCATTTTAGTGTGGAGATGACTAGAAACTTCTCTAAACATTTATTTTCCTTTCCTTGATTTTAATTTTATATTATTATAAAATCTAACACTATCAAAGAATTCTATAGGATCATCATCCTTTAAGGAAAATGATTAAATTGTCCAAGCATGGTCGAAGTATGCTACATGCCCAATCAACTTTAATTTTGTTTGCTCTTCGTTGAAACTATAAATATATTTGTCCATACATTATAAAAAATATTTGTGAGACTATTGATGGAAAACCAAATAGATTTCATATGGTGGTTTTTAAATTTGATGGTTTTATTTGGTGATAAAAGTTGGAATGTGGCATGCAACATGATCAGGGGTGTGAAAGGGTTCTATTTAAAAATAAAAACAAAAAGGAAAAACAAAATAGTTAAAAATTAGCCAACAAAATTGAAAAAAAAATTAAAGAAAAGATTGTCCACAATATTTTAGAAGTTTTAAACCAATATAATAAATAGAAATATTATAGCCAATTTTTTGTTTGTTGTGTATTATTCAAAAATAGATAGAGTTTTTAAGTAGCCTTAGATATTTATTTTAATCTATTGAAAACTAAGAAAGTATACAGAGCATAAAAAGGCCAAAGTTTTAAAATAAGCCATTTAACTATTGGTACAACAATCCTTTTGTGGCTTTACCAATTTCTTTAATTGTTGGGACTTGAGATTGCATTGACATGAATATCAATTCGATGGGTTTCACTAAAAGCCCTTAAATCTTGAAAATACTAAAGAATAAGTGTAAACTGAGGGGAACCTTGTCAAAAGACTAGGGGAGTTCCTCAAAGCATGGGAAGTCTTTAGTTAGAGAGTACATAGATCCAGCTGATCAGAAGTGGTATAGGAAAAGGCATGAGTTCGTGAACAAGTCCATCAATGCATATAAACCGTTTGCACCAGCTGGTCATGTAATAATTAGGCGAGCTTATGAGCTAGCCCCATGCGAGAGTCATTTCACTATCCTAACTCATATCTTGTCTTTGTAACTAAACCATTATATAACTCAATGTGTAATTGCATTCATGTGACCTTATCTCTGTTTAAGAGTCATTTTTAGCACTTGTGAATTCTTTTGCTTAATTCATTCACGATTGGGCTTGTATGTATGAAAATTGATTGTTAAATTATCCAAAGTTGGATAGTTTGGGAATACATAAATCTGCATAGCAGGAAGTAGCGCATCATTAATTCTAGTCGAAGGAGATTTTGGCACGGCCTTCATGTTATTTTCCGGATACATATTTAGGCATGGTAACGTCTATCTCGTGTATTTGAAAAAACGTAAGGAGATGTTGCCAAAATTTTCTGGAGATGGAATAGAGCATTTGAAATGTTATTGATTGCAATGTAGCTTGTGAATTCTTAAATGGGATAGAACCATGTTACCCTTTAGAGAGAAGTTGGAGGTGTTAGGATTCATGTTTCATATCTATAATGACCAACATGTTTAACTTGTGTTAGGTAGATGAAAATGGAAAAGAGTTGGATGGACCTAAGGGACAGACATTTGCCTGGGTATATGAAAGATGTTAAAGAATTCATTGAGTTTCCTCGGACATCTGCGGAATTCGAGCAATATGATAAGATTTTAATGTATAAGGTGGAATAATAGTCATTATACACACATAGATAAGGCCAGAAAACACCGACTCGAGTACGAGATGGATAAGATGTGTCACAACCTGGACCGAGACCGACACTATCACCCAAACAAGCCATACAAAATCAAATGAATTGCATAAGCTAGTAAACTTTTTTTCCTTTTCAAACAACTGTGAAAGCCACACATATGCAACTCATCTTATAACCAACACAACTTCACATTTAATTAATAAGATCATCTCCAAGTACAAATTCTGTAATTACATCATTAATTATAATGTAAGTTCGACAACATCTTCTAGTATCACAATCACATCATCCCACAAAAGTACATTTCCTATAAGGCTAATGTTTACACTATAATTCTGGAGCTATACCCATCAAGGTCACCTATATGTACAATACTAGCTCTAGTTAGCATCATCACTACCTCTCCTTCCACATTGTATCACGTGAAAATTTGTTTGATATTTTATGGTGAGCTAACTTAAGCTCAGTAAGTAAATCTTTCACTCTACCATGGGTCAAGAAAGGATATATAAACAAAGGAATAGTCACAAGATATCAAGTTCAATGGGTAGACTATCAGGTCAGAATTTGCACAAATCCACAAGGGTTTACAAATGCAGATATGAATGACTAATCAAGTTCAACAAAGTATTGAATCAACAACATACATATTTTAGCTGCTAGAATCAAATATAGAATTCCAACTAAAAGGCAATGATATGCTCAAGGGCATATGCCCAAATTATAACCAAGTTGGCTGACAAAGAGAAATATAGATCAAACATATAACTCAGCACATATCAACAATAAGGTAGGGAATTAATAATCAAGAATCACATAGTTGAACCCATAAGAAGATTGATACAGAAGATGCCATAAATACATATAACAAAATAGGCTCGACTACCCATATAGAATGCTTATCTGGGGAGACCACTTCATCGGGTTAGCTTAAATAGCATAAAGAGCTTTGGTAAATATAAATCGTCATTATAGAAAACTACAATAGAATGTCGGGTAGTATACCCAAACATAAGCTAAAAGGTCGTTGACAATTGTAGAGGAATAGAGGGCATTGGGTTAATCACAATCCTTGAATATTCATAAGAGGGGTTCAAAACAAATCACAGATATTTACGACATAGATATCTCAAGGGATCACAGGGATCCTACAAGATAAAGAGTCACAATGAGCTTATATAATTTTACGAGTTCACAAAGCCTTAAATACCCAAGGGTGACTTCCATTTCACGAGTTCATTAAGTTAATTTAAGCATTTCGCATTATTACAATCAAGTAATTCCATTAATCAACCTAACTTTAAGAACTCATAACTCAAAGGCCATCTGTAAAGAGTATTTGAAACTATATTTACATAACACTACACTTTAAAAGGTTTATTGTAGCTGCAAGAAACACCAAATTTTCCTTTGAAATGAATTAGATATGACTTCTCAAGGCTGGACCTCGTTTAAATCACTTTTCAAAAAAATCATATTTGACATTCCTTCACTTAAAAGATCATAATTAACTTTATATAAGGATTCTGAGTCTGAAACCAATTTTAAATGAAACTAGACTTGAAAAGGATCAGTTTGGACTCAAATTTCACCTGAATCGGACTTAAATGAATTTATTTTAAAATTTTGAGGTTGGCTATTTTATGTTGAAAAACAAATTCGGCTGATCGAAAATGGCTACCCGGTTGATTGGTTTCAAGTAGTAGAGGGGGCAGAACTACTTGGCTGACCGAGAAGAGATATCCGACTGATTGGTAGCATCCAGTAGCTAAGGTAGAGCCTTCCGGTTGATCGAAAAAACTTGTCGGTCTACCGGATGGGACCTAGGCAATGACCTTCCTTCTATTTTGAGAACTTTCTTAGGCCATTTGCTAAGTTTCCAATTCCCATCCAATGTACACACATGTATCTTGTCCCAAACAATGATTTTATCATAAAAAAGAGTTTAAACCCCCTTCCAACAAGCTCATAGACATTCCCCATGAGACTTCATCTACACAAGGCATTGACAAACAAATTTGGGATATTGCTAATGCATCAATAGTTTATATGTCATTACATGGTATCCAAATTTACATACAAAAGCAAAAGTGTAAGGTATATTTCCACATGTTATTTATACAATTCTTCAAGGAAAACGTTCAAAATGAAGAGTTAGAGGAGGTGACTATGCCATGTGCTATATGGCTTTCCTAGAATTACCAAAAAAAGATCTTCATACTGAGACATCTTCACGTGTCTGGCTCCGTGCTGTTACTTGAAATCTAGAAGGGATCAATACAACTACCCAAGTAGGAACCTCTGAACATAAAGAAATGAACATGGTGATACGTGTATGCATGTGCCCGTGTAGTTTCACAAAAGTGTTCACCAAGTATGCATTGACAACAAGGGTAATAATTTAATAATCATCAATGTTTCATACATTAATACATGTGATCATCTAAAAGGAGAAGCATCATCCAATTGTATCAATACATGAACAAAATAGTTGAGGTTTTATACTTCATTCCACTTATTCCAATTCCCAAGACCATTCACCTAGCGGCCTCCAATAAGCCTGTGTGCTTTACGAACTACTACTTGATGGAGACAAATGACTATCCACGTAGGTTTATGGCTCACAAGCTGATGAGAGACACCATCCCTATCACAATTGAACCCTGGGTAAAGTACAATCTCACCACGCTCAAGAGCACACTAACGATGTGACAAATCTCTAGCCCAAATATCCATTTCCTCCAATTTCCCATTCTCATAGTTTCAAGACCTTTTTCATCAACATTCATGTTTATAGTTCATGTTTATTTCATCAATGTACTCAATTACCAACACAACAATATTCAACATCAATATGTTATTGTAAATAGTTATAAAGGTAATTTCACAAACACATGGTGAGCAAGATAGAATTTAACACATAATATACATGGAATCCATATCATAAAAATAGCATACATATCAATTCGTATTTAACCGGGAGTGGTATCAATAGCATGACAAGATGAAAATGAGTCAATTCATTGAAAAAAAAAACATCAACTAATGAGATTGACAAATCTTCAAAGATTGAGGTAGGGGCTTCTAACCCTAGGTGAAAAGCATGTGTTTAGGTAGATTATGCATCTAATATTCTCATTCCATGACACATAATTGCTTGCTTTCTATGAAATTTTTTTTCCCAAATCCAAACTTTTTCATCTTTGTTCTTGATGTTTCCTTCAACTTCAAATTTGTTATAGAGACTTCCTAGATGACATTCTTGCAATAGGTATCTTGATCCCTCTTTAAATCCCCAAAAAAATCCCAAGTAAAAAAGTGGAGGAAGAGAAAAAAATGGAGAAACATCATGTCTCTCCTTGTGGTTTTTGAAAGAAAGGGAGAGAATGAGAGAGTGAGTGAGGTTTTGGACTTTTAAAGGCAAAAAATCTAATATTGGGTCAAATGACCCTTTTGCCCCTCATTTAAAATGCATACTTTCTTGTTTCCATGTCCATTTTGGTCATTTTCTCATGCATATAAAATATCCCATGAAAAAATTAAGGTATATGAATATATTTGAAGTCCCAATATAATATTCTTCAATTACAATGTTCGCGAAATCCTGGAATTATGGCAAAATGATGATTTTAGCGCTATTAGTCCTTTAAGCATCTAAACGGATTCAAAATGTTTCAAAAGATTTTTGAACTCATTATTTTACATCATCAATCAAATATAATCCATTAGGATACATTTTTCTTATCATTTAATATTTATTTCACTTCACGAAAAATTCCAAGTTGTTACAAGTCACAAGAGATAAAAAAATTTCACAACAAAATGAGTCACAACAGACACAAAGTTATGGAATTAAAGCAAATATTAAAAGCACAACTAAAAGAATAATCATTGCCAACTATTCAAGATATGATCAATATGGTAGAATAGGAACTCCACACTCTAGAGTTCGGGTTTACTTACTTTAAGTCCTTAGCATTACACTTCCATATTGTCCTATGACAGCTATCTCATAGTCATCGTCCTATTTCTCATCCTTTGGTGATCCTATAATCATTGATCAAAAACACATTATCCATTGAATCAGCATACATTCTAATCCAAAACACCTCTATTTAGTATTTTAAGTTCTTCTAAACTTGGTCTAATCGATTAGGAGATTCTTAGATTCGCAATTTAGGGCTCATAATGCTTCATGGCTTATTTGGTCCTTCAGGAGCATAATGGTAATTTTACACTTTTATGTCATGCATTTTCTAGTACATGATTTACATAATTAGATGTCAGTTTTTAGTACAATTGGTCCTAAGAATATTGTTATTGAACTCTTTGTCCTTTCTGTGTTCATCTGGTAGCTCGTTTTACAATTAAAGTAGTACAAAAATCACCAATTTTGTGTATCTGTGTTTTCAACACCTTTTTTACGAAACTAACTTAACCATTGAGTCTGAAACTTCGAAAAATGTTAGGGTAGGTCGTTGGAGGTCATTTGGTAGCTTAAACTTGCTTTTAGGAATAATTTGGAATTAGTCTAGTTAATTCATTTATATGTTTTAGAATTTAATTTGTCCAAACAGATTCTGCCATTGAGTCTGCAATGCCCAAAAAATTTTAAAAATATTTTTTCTTGCCTTTTAGTTGGCTTTGATTTCACCACTTTTAGGCCTAGGAATAAAATGGTAATTTTACCCAATCCTAGGGACATTATTATAATTATACTTTTAATGTATTTAATTTTTCAGCATCTCATTCGTTAAAATGGATTCCACTATTGAGTCTGGACCATCGAAAAATTCTAAGGTAGGACCTCTTCATATCTTAATTGGGCCTAATTATTATTTAATTATTTATTTATTAAATCTTATATATAATCTTATATATATATATACACATTTTCGGTATAAAAAAGTAACAGCCATTGGGTGTGGCCTAGTGGTTTGATGCTTTGGTTTTAAACCACTGGTCTTGGCTTTGAATCTTAGGTATAGCAGACACCCATTTTTTTTCAAGAAATTCTCGAACCAAACAGAGGATAATTAAGGAGGAATAACCAGAACAAGTTATCCCAATTCTTGACGCGATTATTAAATAACCGAGTTATCTATTGAGCCAAATAGTCTGTTCAACTGTTTAAAAATAAAAGTCCCACCCCTAAACAACGTAGTATCGCCTTTACTGTGCCTGGGTCGGGTCCCGTTTTCCCATTGACCAAACCCGATCAATGTTGACCACTAGTAAACTCGGTCAGCTAGTTGGCACTGACTGCCTTCTTTGCGACAGTGACCAACAACAATCATTTTCTAACCAATTTTTCACACTGTTACAGACCGTTTTTAACCCCATATTCAATCCCTGTCATTATTTTTAGACTTGGTCCATGTTTTGGCCATCAAATGTCAAGTCACAGTTGGGCTCTAATGAGGGCCTGATTTTTCGATAACACTAACAAAGACGATTCTAGTGTGTTTTCAACATGTTTTTTGACTCATTTCTTTCCTATTTCCTTCCAAGGACCCTAAGGAATATTAATCAAGCCTCCAAACAAAGGAAAATTCGGTTGAACCCATTGGTTCGATTTCTTCCTCGTAAACTAAAATTTTCTTCTATTGGTTTGTTTCTGGACCTTTTTCCATGGTTCAAATTGTTGGGTTCACTATTTCTAATGCTCTTTTGATCTTTGTAGATATTTTTAAGCTTACATGAATTTGATTGAAAATTCAGTTTTTAATGGTTGGGCCATTGATGGCTCTGTGCAAACCTAGATTTTCGGTCAATTTCCATTCATTTTTCTACTTTAATACCTCACATACATTGTACAATTAATGATCTAGATCAGTAACATTATATATCATACTTGTTTAGGCTATTTTGGCCACTTCTTCTCTCCTGTGTTTTCTCTCTTTACAACTCTTCCTTCCATCTCATTGTTCCATGACTTCTATCCAGCTCAAGAACTCTACTTCTTTCTTCTTAGAACATGCATGCAGGTTTGGTTTCTACTTTTCTTCTCCCTTCTTTTTTCTATCATTCTCTCTTTCTCTCTCTCTCCCTCTCTCTCTATACATTTGGTTGTACTAGCTTGAAAGCTGAATTGCTGCACTTTGGTACTTGCATATATATATATATATATATATATATATATATATGAATTGATAAAGTGAGTGTGACACATGTCTTATGCTTTTATTTGACCAATCACAACTTGCCAGCCCTTTATTTAATTAATGCATAAGGTGAAACCCCATTTTCACATGCATTTTACATGGCATATATGTATGTAATTATATAGATATATATATATATATATTCAGCAATATGAGTGATAGTTGTGAGCTAGTAGCTTAGTGGTAAAATTTTGGCAATATTTACTAGGGTATTGAGTTCAAGACTTAGTCTCACCTTTTTGGGTTTATTTCTTCTCTTTTCTTTTTATGTGTGTGTAGTGTTGTATACTTTTAAGTGTTTTAAGCTTACATTTTAGTCTCTTAAAATTCTCTTGTAATTGTACTATCATCCTTGATTAATGGTATTACATTTATGTAGTATTAACCCTTAATTTAGTGTGCACTAATTTCTCTATAATTGTTTATGTGTTAATTCTCAATTAACATTAATTATAATTTTTTCATCAAATAATAATGACAATAAATCACATTTTTAAGAATGATTGTCACCAATTTATAGCTAGGTTGCTCACATTTGTGCATTTGTCTTCAAATTATAGACTAATAACCTCAAGTAAAAAGCCCACAATTATTAAAAAAATTCTCTAATAATAATCAGCATTATCCCTAATTGCTCCACACAATTGGGTTAAGGTATTACATTCTCCCTCCTTTTAAAAATAGTTTTGTCCTCAAAACTCAGACATTCATATTTGGTGAAAAAGTTCAATTGTCTCCTATACTTATCTCTTTGTCCTAGTTTCTTTGACTTATCCCTTGAGCTCATTATTGGTATCTAAGATATTGTATCCTTAAATAAGAAACTTCCAAACAAAATCTATCATTCCATTTGTATATTTTATTTTTCAATTCAATAGTGGCCTTGAAAGTCAAGGGCTTAACTTCCTAACATTTACTCCTAATGCTTTGACACTTTAAACTCACAGTCTTTCAAATGTTGTATTAATATCTTAGTACTTATTTCACTAGTTCTAGGACTTTTGTTTATGAGTCCACTATACTTCCATTGCTCTCTCTGAGTGATCTCTTCAATCTCTTAACTATTTCCCACTTTGCTCGTGTTAGGACCAAGGGGTCCGATATTGTAATTGGCTAATCCAATTTGACAAAATGTGCTTTGATTGTAATCATTGTATTAGTCTTACGTTTAGAGTATCTTAATGCCCGTTCTATTCCAAGATGGTCCAAGCTTCATTGTCGTGCACATCTACTGACCAACTTGGTTTATGAAGGGATAATTTGGATAATTTGGACTTTTGTTGTAATTTGGATCTCACACACTCACACATTGCATGCATTGCATATAGTAGGCATCATATCATCACTGTGTGTAGTTGACTTGTGTAATTTCCAACATTAACTAAGGTCAGATGAGTAATTAATCAATGATGTAGTCAGTTTGTGATAGAGATAGAGCGATGTAGAGTGACGTAGTCACGAGACAATATAGGGTGATCTTGTTGTGTGGAGAGAATTTTGATTTTCTCAATGGCTAAAGATTGATGAGATGATAGATGTGACTTGAATTTTGAGAAAAATTTCTTAAAAAGGGTAGAGGTTGTAAGGATTCAGAAAATCATAAAGGTTAATTTGATAAATTATCAACATTGACTAAGGAAATGAGTAATTAACCAATGATGTGTCAGAATAATTATGAAATAGACTAATAAAACATCAATATGACATTGTAAGGCTAAATTGAAATTTTGACAATTTATTTCAGACTAGTGTGAGTCACGAGACTACATAGTCATTTACGGGACATAAATAAGTATGAAAATACAAATGATTGAATTTAGAGAAACGAAGAGCATATTTGAGATCAGAGTATCGAAATTAGATAGGGTGCCAATTTTGGTACAATTCCAAGACAGTTCATTTTTGGGTTTGGGTACGTGTACGCGTAGCCAACTGGCCACGTGGCACATTGGGGTTTGCGCAAAGCTTCCTCAAGAATCTTGGTTAGGGTTTCCTAGACATTGACAAGTGTCTTATTGTGGTTGGTTATCAAGGCATTCAATGTTGGCTGTGTTAGTGTATGTGTGTGAGGGTACACCATTGGGGGACCAAAAAGGTGAGGAATTGACACAAGATGGGACAAATCCCTACACAACCCATCACCTCTCCCCCCCTTTCTGATATGGTAGACCAAACCCTTCCACACTTAATCTCTCTCTCTCTCTCTAGCTGAATGTGTGTGTAATGTATATGTATTTATGGCCCTATACGGGTGTGCAAGAGAGACCGTGAATAGTGTGTGCAGTAGTGTGTGTATGTGTGTGTGTACCGGTGGGGGTGAACTAGTGAGAAGAGAGGAAACAGTGTGTTTACATGACTCTGTGTGTGTGTGTGTGTGTGTGTGTGTGTGTAAAACACTCCCTTAACTGAGAAGAGGAAAGAAGAAGGGGAAGAGAAAGAAGGAAAACAAAATGAGGAAAAAAAGAGAAGGCATGGCAACGACTGGGTGATTGGGTTGGCAGCAATGGGAGAAAAAGTCAAAACTTTCTCTCTCTACAGTAGCAAATCTGAGATAATGATTTTTTACTTTCTCTCTAAAATACATATGGTGTGTGCATGTATATCTATGTATGTGTGTTGATGTATATGCGTGCATAAGTGGGAGGATATGCATTTATGTGTGAGAAATCCATGAACGAACCCAATACAAGTTTTGATTTTTGGAGTAAACGTTAAGACAGATTTGAGAGCTTCTAAGCATTGGGAAAGGTCCCTTGAGGATCTAGGACTGAAAATGAAGAGAGAAGAACCAAAGACAGTCACCTGGGGCTGAGAGATCGCGAGTTGTAGGTCTTCTCACCGAAAAAATCAAGACTCGGGGTGTTGGGTCTAGTTTGACCATTCTTGATCTATGAAAATCATTCAAAATGATGAGATTTGAGGTATGGATTGATTTAGGATGAAAAATCGTCAAAACTAGCACTAAGAAAAAGAAAAGAAAAAAATTTTAGAAATTAGTTTTCCAGCAAGGTTCACTGGAGAAGGTGACCAGAGCCTTGCTGGCAACAATAAACTCTGGCGAGTTGATTGGTCAACTAGGGTTGACCCAGTAAATGGTCAACTCAATTCGGGTCAATAGTCAATAGGTCAATCGGGTCAGGTTCTGGGTTAACCTAATTGGCAGTTGGCTTTATAGGTTATTTGGTTACTGGTTCGTGAATTGGGGTGTTTGGGCGTAGTGCTGTGCAATCCGCTATTTGGCGCTAGTGAATTGGAATATGGATAATCCTATTCTAGAAATTGGAAATTGAAATTGAAATTGTCTTGGTTGGTAACAGGGATTTGAAATTGGATTTAAGGGTAATTATAAATGAACTGAATTGATTTCGTTAATTACAAATAGGTAAACAATTTATGGGAAATTATGAAAAAGCCCACCTATTTATAAAATTATAAATGAAGCCAATTAAAATGTAGGAAGAAGCAGTCTTAAATTTTTAGGCATTCCAAACTCAATAGTGAGGTCAGGTTGGACATTTGGGGACCTGGGGTGGTCCCACATAAATATATAAAATTATAAAAATGCCCCTATTGATAATGTAAACAATTCTAATGCTAATTAAAATTCGGAAAGGGCTAGTCCAAGGTTTTTGGATGCCCGAAATTTAAATGTAATGTCAGAGTGAATAAATTGGGACCAAGTTGATGGTTCCACCTAAAATTGGTAAAACGACGATTATACCCCTAAACCTATATTAAATAATCAAAAGCAAAATTGAGATTCTAAAGTGGCATTTCAAATATTTTTGGGCATTGAAAATTCAAATATGATGTTAGATTACAAAACTGGGAACACGGGGTCGGTCCCACATGAATGTGTAAAATTATGATTATACCCCTTAGGCATAAAACATATATCTAAAAGAGTTAATAAAATACAAGGAGAGCGTCATTAGCATTTTTGGACTAGATCCAAATCTAAGGTCAGTTTTATAAGATTGTATCTCGGTAGACGTGAAACTTGTCTGGTAAAATTACAAAAATACTCGCATGATTGTCATTATCATTCTGATGCCTTATTATTCATTATACTTGTGCATTGGATGCATATACGGACACTTTATGGATTATATTACGGACACTTTATGGATTATATGATTTTTGTACATTGATATCATGTTTCACTGTATGACAACTGATGTGGATTGTATTGCAGACCTATATGATAGCGGTTAAGCATACCTGAGTGGTGTAGATGGATTGATGGAACATATGAATAGGATATGATGAGATCATGTTAGAGATCGGGATTATTTTGTGACGAGGATTGTGTCTTCCTTCGGTTACGAACCGTAACCTCACACAGGTGGTAGTGTATTGCCATCGGGTTAATAGCCCGAGAAGCATCAGGATTTTTTGGGGGGCATTAGGTGATTAAACTATGGATTGAGAAAGATAAATTTGAGATTCGAATTGTAGTTTAAATCATACATGTTTACTTTTTTGCATTGAGCATCATGGCATTGTATGGACTACATTGATAAGTATAGTGGATATTGCTCAGACTTGTTATGTTGTGGATTACACATGTTGTCTATATAATGGTGAAGTGATTATACGTTATTGACTGGTTATGTCATCGATCCGTATTGAATATCATTGTTCTGTCTTATTTGAACAGAAAATGAAGGTGCTTCGTGAGGTTTGTATATGTTGATATACTTGAATGCCTTATCATTGTTGTTGTACCACGCGGAGTGGTATCTTATTTTCTTGAGTATTATATCTATATCTGTGATCTGGTTGATGATATTGTTGTGTTCTTGGGATTACCTACTGGACTTAAGGGATTGTCCTCATCGAAATTGCATTAGTTTTTGCATGCTACTTGTTTGTGTGTTTTGGAAAACTTTACTGAGCGTTATGACTCACGCCTACGGTTCATGGGAATGGCAAGATACTGGACTAGTAGAATGACAACTATTGGAGCAGCACGAGATGGACAAAGGCTGTAAAGATTGGAAATTTTTTTTTTTTAAAAAAAAGGGCATGTTATTTTTTTATTGGTTCTAATGTATTTTAAGAAAATTTAAAATGAAATGTTCATCTTATAATGTCAGTGTACAAGGGTAAAGTACTTAGAATGGTATTTGAGACCTCGTGCAGTAATTTTGATCGAAATCATAAATGGTGCGAAAAATAGGGTTTAAAATCGGGCCTAGTGGGCCCCGCAAAATTTTTTTACACCCTGAAATAATTTTTTTCGCATAGAACCATTCTAAAATTATTTAAAACACTTTAGCTAAAGCCAAATTTGGATTTGACGAGAAATGAAATGAAAACAAGGGTTTTAGCAATTTTGCTACATAAGATGGCATTTTTGTAATTTTGCAATTTGAAACATATATATATATATATATATATATATATATATATATATATATAACTTGGTCGTGGGAAGAAATCAGAAACTGGAAGAGGCCTGGTGTGTGAGAGCAACTGAGAAGCTTTTCCTTCATTTTACTTAGGGTTTCTAGAGTTTTTCTTTAAAAAGACAAGTTTGATCACTTTGTTGGACTCTAGAGTCTTCTAAAAAATTGTTTCGGGACAACAAGGACTACAATTGCCACTAAATAAAATTTGATTACAAGGTGTTTTGGACATTCAAAACTAGGAAATTTTGGGACTTTTCAAGAAGAAAGGTGTGAGAATTTCTAAAACTAGTAAATTTGAGTGTTTATATGTGTATCTTGTGTTTATATGTAATAAAATATGAATAATGGAGGTTAAGGATTTAAAATGAAATTATTTGGGTTGAATTGTAATATAATACATGTATTGTATTTGATGAATTGTATGAAAGGAAGACAAATGGTGATATATGGTGTTGTATTGCATTTCTATGAAGTTGATTATAGAAATCATGTTTGTATGCCTATAAAATGTTGTGAGATTATTTGAATAATAGATGAATTGTAGTTGAAATGCTCATGTTGGAATTATGAAAATGGGTGAAATGTGTTAAAGTTATTATGTTGAAATTATAGAACTTTGCACACATGGGTGAGTTGAATGGTTACTTGTAAGCCATCGGTAGAAAACAAGATAGGTGTGAGTTAAATGGTTATTGGTGAGCCATCAGTAGTAATAACCCAAGAAAACAAGACATGTGTGTATTAGAAGGTTACTTGTGAGCCATCGATATTAATAGCCTGGGAAAATAAAACATAGGTGGGTGAGTTGTGGCATTGTGAATTTGAAATGTATCTTAGTGTTTTTTTTATGTGAAAATGTGTGGTAGAATTGGAATTGTGGAGAATGAACTTGTGTTAAAATGCTTTGGTATTCATTGACATATAATTGGATGAATTGTGGAATTCTGGACACGGGTTATTCTCGATTATGTCTTGACATGAAATTAAAGGTAAAATTTTCATTTCATGCATACGGATAGTTCATAAGCACATATAGACACGCTTAATTTTCTTTTCTTAGACTTTTCTATACGGAGCCGTTGTGCTCATCCTATATGGGATACATTTACAAATAATCCAGAAGACCTTGGGCTAGATGGAGCCTAGAGAAAGAGATCAAAAAAGGAAAAGTGAGAAAAATTAAAGACTTTTAGCCTTCCGGGCATGTTTTGATTACATATATATTTTGTATGGGGATTCGGATAGTTCACAAGCACATATAGACACATTTAATTTACTTTTCTTAGACTTTTCTATACGGGGCCGTTGTGCTCATCTTATATGGGATACATTTACAGATAATCTAGAAGACCTTGGGCTAGATGGAGCCTAGAGAAAGAGATCAAAAAAGGAAAAGTAGGGAAAAATTGAAGACTTTTAGCCTTCCGGCATGTTTTGATTACATATATATTTTGTATGGCCATAAGCCATTCACTTTTCATGTTTGAAGCTATGTACTCCACGTATGTATACTTGGGGTTAAGGCCCATAAATTGTAAATCTTAATATTATGGCATTGCAACAATGATGCATATTGGATATGTTGGTTAAGTGTTACAATATTTTATATGAAATTGAAAGAAAGTGAAGTTCTCACTTTCTACAGAAAGAGTAGAGCAAAATAGCCTCTTTGAGAGACTATAGAACTATTTACATTAGGCTTCATGAGCTGGAATTTTGTTTCATGGGAGATCTATGTCTTATCTCTCAAATGAAACAAGAATGAACCTTTTTAAAGTTAAATTGAGAAAATTATAGAAATTGTTCCAAAACTGGTCAAAAACTAACCTATAACCACATAACACTACCCACAGACCTTTGTAGGAATCCTTTCTAAGTGATTCTAACTTCTAACTAGACTTATAAGGTATGCTACTGTGAAAATTTTATGGGATTTGGACATGTGGTTTAGGAGTTATGAATTTTTAAAGTAAGGTTACATGTACAGAATTTTCTACAAAATTGTATAACCTTGGATTTTGTGATGAAATTATATAAAAATTGATTATTAGGTGATGTGGTGGTGAATATGAGATGGTAACTAGAAAATACAAATAGGTCATGCAAAAATTTTATAAAAAAATATTTTGAAAGGATTGGCCCCTCCTCGCTCGCGCACCAGCGCACGTCGCGTGCGTCCAGCGCACAATCCTACGTCCATGCCCATGTCGTTCCGTGCCGTGCGCCTCATGCGCATTTGCACCTGCGCACATGGCTGCCTTGTGCGATATTTTATTTATTTATTTTTATTTTGGAGCTAAAGTATTAGGTTACTTTGAAGGACGATTGATATAGCAATTGAGAAATAATTTGTCATTCCTTAAAAACCACGTTTGAAATATTTTTATAAAAAAGAAACCCTTTAAGTCACCCCACGGGTTTTGAAAATCTAGGGCATGACAAAGACTTGAATAGCATTGGTATCATATAGTTGTATTCAATCATTATATATTGTAAAAAAGGTGTTTGTACCTTTCTTTAACTTAATATACATGTTGTATTAGCGTCAGCTCTGCACATTACATTGTTATATATTGTCGGTGGAGGATTTGGTTCAGTTGTACTTTATTGTGATATATTTTATTTAATCCCGTTATGAGATTTGAACAAGTCTAATCATGATAATGAATTAAAATCAATTAGAGAGAAATTTAAAGGAAAATCAACTCTAAAAAAAAGACTATATTGGATTCACTTGATTAGTATGATTAGTCTCCATCACCTACCTTTTCGGGGTCCGATGACCCCTTCATCTGGGCCTTCCATGTCCGGGGCATTACATTAATCCACCATCAACAACTTCAACTACAACAGAATGATCTGGTAATTTGTTTATCCTAATATTTTTAATTTCTGTTCCATAGTAATATGACTTGTAACACTCCAACCCAATTTTATTGGGGTTATTATGGAATCAAAACAATGTTAATTAATAGTACAATGCTGGATTTCTCCAAAAAGAAATTTATGCAATGTATCAAAAGTTATAATAATGGAAGATATTTTTTAAGCTGTGAAGCATTATGTTGAGTAATAATAAATTAAGGTTAGAAATATGGCCTAATCACATGTAGACTTAACCTAACCTGTGTTAAGCGGTTAAGTAATCAATTATGTCACTAAATACACCAATATAATTGTACACATAAAATATCAATATATATATATGTGTGTGTGTGTGTGTGTACATGAGTACTCTTGCGAATAATGGTAATGCGACTTGACACGACTGGCATAAATTCAAAATAAGATATTATATATATATATGTGTGTGTGTGTGTGTGTGTGTGTACACATATAGATACAAATGCAGCATGTGAATTAATAGTGTGTAGAGAAAAAGGAAAAAAGAATTATTGGAGATGGCTGAATAATTGTGGGATGTCCAACACCCCACTAAAAAAAGTTCAACAAGGTAGAAAAGGGCCACTTTTAATCTACATGATGGAAACTGTTGCACCACATGTCTTGAACAGTTGCAAATCCCACCATTTTCCACTTAAATCCCCAATTGGTAGAAAACTCCCAAAAAATAAAAATAAAAATTGAAGAAATAATGAAGGAATAATGGAAGGATGAATTGGCCATCATTGTA